>VYXF01010833.1:285780-420933 GCA_013397295.1 Polioptila caerulea | reverse complement strand
GCCGCGGTGCTGGCCGGACGCGGTGGCCGCGGCGGCCGCGGCGGCACCGCCCGACCCGCCGGCCGCCTCCTGTCTCGGCCCGATCCGCCGCTCCGCCCGCCTCTGCCTGTCCGCTCCCGGCGCCTGCCTGGATCCCCTTCCTACTCGCTCCTCTCTCCCCGTCCTCCGTCCTTTATCAGCCGCGCTCCCGGGCTGTACTGTCTGTCTGCGAGTCTCTCCCTCTGCCTTTCTCTCTCTCCCCGCCCACGCAGCGTGGTGCGCCCCGGACCGCAGGCAGCGCCGCGCTCCGGCTCCGCCGCTCGCCGGCTCCGCGCTCGCTGAGCTCAGCGCCGCTGCTCTGGCTGCCGCTCCCCTCGCTGCCGCACAGGACCCGCTGGCCCCGGCGCCATTGAGCTCCCTGCCCTCACCCCACCCAACTCCGCACACGGCCCGGAGATGCCGGGCCGGTGTCTGTCTGTGTGTGGGGCGGCTCTGTCTGTCTATCCGCCCGCCCGTGTGCCTGTGGCTTCCCGCACGCCGGCCCCTCCGGTCACATTGTTTCCCTCCCCTCCCTCAAGCCCTCCCCGTCAGCCCATCCTCAGCCAGGAGCAGAGACAAAGCACTCGAGTGGGGCTAATAGGAAGAAACCTCATAAATCCCCTTCGATTCCTTGTTATTTGCTCCCACCCACTCCCTTTCGCCCTCGACACACGACCCCCAAGAAAAATAAAGTGGGAAGGAAATGGGCCTTGACTCCAGAGAACACCTTTAATTGAAAGGTCTAAGGAGGGTGGTTTTAATTACAATTTTTGCTGGTGAAATCTGACAGCCTTCAGGCTGATCAGCCGAGCTGCTGAAAGGGGTAAAAAAAAAAAAAAAAAAAAAAAAAAAAAAAAAAAAAAAAAAAAAAAAAAAAGAGAAAAATCACAAAAAAAAGACTGCAGCAGATTTTGGGTAGTAGAAGATGAGCCACTAAAAATGGGGCACATGATCCCCTTCCCCCTACCCTGCCCAGCATGTCTCTATCTAGAATCTGGCTTGATGATAGTTCCCTCAGAGCCTTGCTGCACACCATCAAGGCAGAGAGAAAGAGGCAATTCACCAGCGCACGCATTTCTGATACAAAAAAATGCTGCTATGCGTTTAAAACCCAGGCCTCGTTTTACCCAACTGAATACATCCAGGCATTCATTCTACAACCAGCCGAGAAAAGGGCATTTACCTCTTTGCTAGGTGGCTATTAATATGCAGTAAAATTATAGATGTACAACGCCAAATGTAATTGCCATAGATCATTTAGAGCAGATCCAGCAATTCAGCTGCTGGAAATGCATGTCTGTGAATAACCATGCATCTGGTACAATGCCCTCTACTACAATAACCTGAAAGGAGATAGAAGCGTCTGGTACTAGCTGCAATTGGTAATCCTATGGATGAAAAATAAACAGTCAATAAGTACAAAGCAGCAAGGTCCTATGAAATACAGAGATCATTTCTGTCTATGGTGATACAAATAACCCAACTCCCACAGACAGACAAGTCTTATTTAAAATACACAGTTAAAAATGCACTCCTTTCATGATGTGCTTTCAGAAAGCCCTAGTTAGAGAAGACAGTTTGCCATAGTTAATGAATGCAGCAGAACTTGCGTACCAGTAAATATAGACAAATATACAGAAGGCCAGGGGAGAGTTGCCGGGAAATGTTTGCTTTCATTGGTATTATCCTTGCACCCCTGGAACCCCTTTTTCCCCTCAGAAGAAAACACCTGCTTTTACTGGGGACTGCTGAATGGAATCAGACTGCAAGAATACAGCGAGTGATGAGCCACAACAGGGTGTGCATTAGCCACTCTTGGTGCATGCTTCAAGTGATCAGAGGCATTCAGCCAGGCACACCAAAACCTGTTCTGCTAATGCACCTCCTGATGTGGTTTCCTCCTAGGATGGTAACGTGTGGCTCCATCTACTTTTAATTGCATTCTTTAACATATTCCCACACTGTGCTACAGGTTCCACCTAAAAGCAGAAAGACCAGCAGAAAGGCTATAAATGACACTTGTGTGCTACGCCTGGTGATGGGGCAGGAACCAGTTCTTTGCTTTTTGCCATTTGATGTTGCAGCCATCTCAACAATGGACCAAAGTTAATTTTCCAAGATGGTTATTCTGACCAGTGAAATGGAGAGGGCCTCACCTGGCTGCTGCCTATCATTCTTTTACTCCCAGGCAGGGTATCTAGAGAAGGGAGAGAATGCACACTGCACCAGGACACAAAAGCAGTAATCACTCATGCCTTCACTAAATGCCTTGCAACTCACCTCCAGAAGGGAAGGGGATGAGAGTAGTGAACGTTTTGGAACCTTGCTCCAGTCACTAGATACAATGCACATGGAAAACAGCCACGTGTCCACAGCTTGTCTCCCGCTGTTGAGATACTGGAGTGTCTTCCGTGTGGGAAGAGCCAAAACTATACGTTAGATCTGTAAGAAGATAAAAATTAATCCAAGCAGTAGTCTGGCAGTTCATTCCACCCTCTCCTATGAGGCTGGATGCGCCTGGAGCAAGTTACCAAATGCTAAAAGATGCCGGCTACAGCAACACCAGTGGAAATAATCAGGAAAATAATCCAGTATCACTCCAGTATCATATTATGTAGTTTTTCAACTCAGAACATTGAGTAGCATCAAACACAGCATGTGCAAATAAGTGAAATTGCCTCCCTTTGTTAAGAAATCACCTCAGACCTTCTCAGTCAGATACTAATCTGACAGAATATGCAGCCTACATCCCCTTCTTCAGGACTTTTCTTTGTAGAAAGAAAAATCACTATCATTGCACGGTCATAATATTGAAGAGGTGGCAAACCATGGCAATGGCTTGCTGCTGCCTGTCCTGATCTGTAAACATGGACAGAGATAATTGTCCATTTAATCTTCATGAGAGTCAGCAGAAGCTGTGTTTTTAAGCAGAAACAGAACTTGATCAACTCTTCAGACCTCTGACACCTTTTTCTGTCTGTTATGTGACCAAATTTCAAGGGTAACGGGGTAAAAAAAAAGACACAAGACCTATTTCACCAAGTACTTTCTTGAGCCAACATCTAAATAATTAACCAGCAGCACATGCTTTCTAGGCCTCTGGTCTAAGAGCCCTTGTGCAATAGAACCAACATATGGAGGCAAAGCACATGTGGACTATATGTACACAAAGTTCCTACAGACAACATCAAATGCCTCAGCTCAAGGTATTTCCAAAGCATGACAACAGATTATATTACATGTTCACTGCAAGCATACTTTCTAGCTATGATATCTCATTTTCACTTAGAAATCAAGAAAACCTTACTGGGATCTCAAAACCCAGTATCAGACTGGAAGTATGAGATGCCAGAAAAATATACAGAGCTTATTACAGTTCTGCAATCACAGATTCCTCTAGGAATCTATGTGCCTCTAAGGCACATAGTGTTACTAAATATATTAATAAAGTCTTGCACAACTGGTTGCACATTTCTACTGCTTCTAATAATTTCTCAGTGAAAAAAATCTTCTAACAGATATAGTCTGTTGTGTTTTGGAATTATGGAATTATTCCGTTTGAGGCACAACAGTATAATAAGCTATCTGTTGATGTATTTTATCATAAACTTATGTGAAAGAGGTCAGTTTTAGGGGTTTTTATTTATTTTTAAACTTCTTTCCAATTTATGTCCTACATGTTGCAAACAAATTAATCATGCATAATTTGCAGATGGACTTAAAAGTACTGTGCGTCTGTTCAAAATGGCACTTTACAATATGTAAATATAGCCAAATTGCTCCAGTTTAAAATACTTCTCAGGAAGAGCTGAAATATTTTTCCAGCTACAACATCTCAAGTAAAGGAAAATTACTCAAGCAATTTGTGTAAAGCATGTACTGGTAGCTCAGATTTGCCAAAAAATTGAAGTTTTATGCTCTTCCCAATGATCTCAGTAAGAATTTTGCAATGGATTTATTAGGATTAAGATCAGGTACCTAAATCTCAGATTTTTTCTTTGGAGAAAGATCAATGAACAACCCTTTAAAAGTATAATCTGTGGCTAGAGGGGCTGAGGCAGCTTTTTTTTCTCCACTGAAAGCAAAGAATAATTTCGTTGTATTTGACATTTCAAATCCCCTCTTATGTTGTTTTAGAAATCCCAATGTGTTTGATGTGCCATATCTGTGTATCTTGAAAAGGATATTACAGTGTGGAGTTCCTCACCCCACACAAAAAAAGTTGCCTGATTCCCCCTAAGACCGGAAACTGTAGCTCCTGCAGCACTGCTCAGCTGTGACTTTCAGAAGAAGACAAGCAGGAATTTGGCTTTGACAGCTAGTACTTGTGCACATTGCCTCTCATGTTGTAGCCTTTTCTTCAATTTATGTTTACAGGCAGGAAGACTAGTGAACTTTCAGGTCACAGTGTAGGAGGGTCAGTGGCCTGTTTCATGGGCTGATGAGTGGCTGGCAGCTCAAAAAAGGCTGTTCTAAAGTAATCCAGCGACCACAGAAAGGGCTTATCCTGGTATTCTGACTCAGTTACATTGCTAACAGAATTGAAAGAGCTGTGGCAGCGTGAGATATTCAGGTGGTGGGCAGCTCTCAGTTGCACTGGAAAGAAACACATCTCTGGTATAGAAACTTAGCATAGTAGTACTTTTTATAGTATGTGTTGTGGCATGCACGATAGGGCAAAGCTACAAAACATGCACTGCTGAGTAAGATAAAGAGTAGTGAGAAGAGAATCAGCGAGAATATTGTGAACTGTGATGTTAGAATGGGCCAGAGAGAAAATGGTGAGGAAAAAAGGAGGGAGAGTCCCAGGCAGGGAATGCAGTGAGTTGGTTATCTTGAGATCTGTGATTCATTGTAGAGAATGTGCACTACCTGCACATATTAGAGTACAGTAGGGAAGAAATCAGGTGGAGGAAATTCCAAACTCTTTCAATAGGATTTATGAGCTTTAATAATCCAACGGCTCAGGGTCACCTAAGAGCCCAGGAACTGCTTGGCTCACAAATATGGGTGGCTCTAACAAGACATATGACAAACATAGCATCTGCCAGAGAGCAGTTGCTGTCCTTGGTATAGGAGCCATGAGAGTCACAAACAACTTCAACGGCCACAAAGCAGCTTCCCATAAAGATCTTACCAAGAAAAGTCTTTATTGCCACCCTTTGTTTAAGCAAAGTTTAAAAGCATGGGTGACCTCCCAGCACACCTGGCCAGCAGACAAGCTTTGGTGACAATTTTTAGCTACCTCAATAAGATGTGGGTAATGCAGGCTTTCAACACAAGTATATGGGTGTCTTTCTCACTGCTAAAACATTACAGACCTATATCTGCCCTTAACGTGTCCTGGAAGAAGTGAAGCCGAGGGACCAGGGAACTTCATGGGCAAGCAAGTACCTCCAATAATAACAGAGAAGGGGAAAGAGACAAACAATTTTGACTGGAATCCCCACTTACCTTACAGAAATCCTGCGAGAGCAATATTAAGAATAGCAGTAAAACATGCTTGTGGAGTTGTAGGCTTGGCTTAACTCTTGAAACCATGTATATTTAAGAGAAGACCATATCCCCAGCTGTAGATTGGATACCATATGAAAACCTAGAGAATGAAGTTGGCAAATGATTTGGAGGTGAAAAAGGAAGGTTTGCTGTGCCAATCAGCCCTTGTAACTCTGAGTACTCACTAAGATAAACTTCTCCATTTGAAATTCTCCTGAACATGGTGCTCTCTTGACCTTTGCTTCTAGAAGGTCTAGACTTCTCTGAAATGCATGTTTTAAATGTAAGAGTTTAACAGAAGGCTCCCAATTTACCTGAGGCCTGGACCTACCTTCCAGGTATTTTTCACAAGTACACTACTATGTTGACGCTCTTCAACCAGATACCATTTTTCAGTTTGCCTTTAAAATTTTTAAGAATAATACTTACCTTCTCACATTGGAAACTCTAGAAAGAATCCTGTCTGCAGTGTCTGTGTAACCTGGATGTGTGTCTTTCCTGCTGCCATAATGTCTGTGTATCCTGGATGTGTTGATTTCCTGCTGCCCACCCTACCTCACTGCACTGTATGCTCTGAGGCTCACACTGGCCAACTTCATTAACTTGTCCAGTGAAAGAAGCAGCAAATGAACATTGGCCATGAACCTTTTTCAGGAGGAGGTGAGGGTGCCCTCCACAATAGAGAGAGTCAGGAGAGTAACAGAATTTTCTGGCAGATCAGTTCCTCTCACAATGAATTAAGTACTTGCCCCCTTTAAGGCCATGTTGTGCTTTACATGCACAACTGCGTGCAGATGTGTCAAAGAACAGGAGCAACCAGAAAAAAAAAACTAAACTAAATTAATCAAACCAAACAAAAAAGCCTAACCAGTGCTAAATCACACTTTCCAAAAACAGCCCTTTACAAACTACTGGAGGCAACCTCTTTTCACAGCTGATGTGTCATCACACTGGTTTTGTTCATCCTCAGTAGAAATGACCAGAAAAGGCACATATGTAACCACAATTTCATACAGTCAGTGTGACTCTACTTTGAACCATCCTACTCAAAGATCCTAAAAGTAGCAGCAGCCTTACCATATGCAGAGAATATTTCTTGCTATGTCATTTAAAAAACATTTCAAGTTCTGTCAGTGATGAAAAATATGGCCTTTGTCATACAGCTGGAAGTCTGAGAGGTTTTTCAGGGAGCTATGGGTTAAAATCCTTCTGAGGCAATCACCCTCACATCTCCACTTTCAGTCATTTGGACCAGTGTTTCTTTTCTTAAATCTGTCAACCAAATATGAGATCAATTAGCTTTAGTTTAGCAATTTTAAGTGCTTCATCTTCCACACTTGGAATTAACTTTTGTGTTGGCTACTGGGCTGCAGAAAAGAGACAGTAAAGAATGAATGACTGGTTACATAAAAATTATGTCCTTTAGACACAAAGTGATGGGGGCAGTAGGAAATCCCACAACACTGTACTTCATGGACAGAACATAAAGACAGATGCTTAAGCTTCCAGCATTTTGAGGTCTTGGGCCTTTCAGTTCTTGGAGTCTTAGGCATAGTTATTTCTAAGTCACTGCCCTTGAAATAATACTGTTCCCTCAAATTTTCTCCAGCTGTCTTCTTTTTGTTTCGCTTTGCCTTATCCACTAGACATATTTAAATTTTCCTTTGTTTGGAATCTACATTTTTTCACACCCTAAAATTATAGCCTTTGCAATGTGCAATAACTGTAGAAAGTCCCTTCTTTGTAAGAGCAGTACATGCTACAATTTTAGCATCATATAATTTCCTGCATAATTGTTAAATCATTTTCTTCCTTTTCTCCCTCCCCCTCTCTTTTTCTTTTTCTTTTTTTTTCTTTTTTTTTTTTTTTAATATAAAGAAGAGAAAGATTTAAAGTGCATATGCAGAGAGAGAGAAGACAGAAAACTTCACTGCCACATAATAACATGCTACACTGCAACTCACCTTTATTGCAACAGCAGTCTTACATCAGTGACAAGACTTCCCCTATATATTGCTTCAGCATTGGGCTCTGTACTCAAAGGCACTATTGGTTCACAAATGTAAACCTGCTTGTGTGTTTGTGACATTGTATCCCTAAATATCACATCATAAAGATAATAAAACAAAACTGTTCATAACATTTTCCTGTGCACCATCTGGGCCTTGAAAGAAAGTTGACATTATCTGTCAAACTAAAGATAACCACATTTTCTCTCTTTTGTATCATTAATGTTTGTCATTGCAAATTTCACTTTGATGCTCCAATTACATTATGACATTCTTAGAAACTGAATGGCACTAATGACTTTCATTATTATTTACACACTTGCTTAATTATAAGGCTCTCCCTCTCATTCACATGTTCTCCCTCATAACACCCCCTCCGATATAAAGCTAATGAATTTTAAACTTTCTATTACATAAAAGCCCATGATTAATTACCCAGCTTCCCAATCTCTTTATAATGCACAATACAGAGCTCTCCTGCAGCGATGCAGGAAAGAAGGGGGGTAAGTGTGGAACTTTTATTCCCTCCTTAGTGAAAGCAAATAGAGAGATAAATAAAGTGTCTTTCTCTTTAAAATGGCATATGCAAATTTAATTGAAAACAAATATACATCAAACCATTCCTCAGGAGAAAGCTAAATATCTCTACATCAGCTGCATGTAGTAAACAGGATAATAATGGCTATTCTTATCATCTTTAATTTTTCATGATGAGAATTTCTTAATATAGTTCAAGCAAATGAGAGGTAAAGTAATGAGAGAAGTAAAAATACATGGTTTTTACATAAGACATTAAGTGTGGTATGCTGTATCACCAAGATCAACTATTTATGTGGTTTTCATTATTCACAATACTGGATTCCCTCACTGATAAAAAAAGAGACAAGACAAAAAAGCCCAAGGTTATACCAGCACCACACCAGTTGAAGGGCAGTTGTGACAAGTATAAATTACTGCACTTCAGACTGCCAAAGGTAATACAATAAACCAGAGCCTAGAAGACTTTGAAAGACATTGTGGAGGCACTGAACAGTCTAGCAATGAAATTCAGAGCTCCCTAAGTACTGATACAGGCTACAATCTGCACAAGCTGTACATGTTTCAATGCCTATGCTGCCAACAGAAATTGGATTCTGGCAGCCAAAGGTAAATTTACTGACAGTCACGGGAGAAAGAACGGGTTAGTTAAAAAGTGTGGCAACTCTTAGTCCCTTTGCTGGCTAGTAAACCTGACCTTAAGATTGGGAGGAACTTGTACATATAAAAAATTTATTTCCTGCCATTCCAAGGAAGCTCCCTTTTATGCCTCTCCCAAGTTATTAAAGCAGGAGTCAGTATCGATGCAAATACATACAAGGAATATGGTTCCTAATGGGACAAAAGCCCACCCTATCATGAATGAATTGATAGATATCCAGCTATGAGTGACATATTCATTTAAAGTAAGCATGGGACACCTAGAATTATTAACTTGTCAGAGCCCTTTACCTATGTGTTGTCTTTATATTAACTCCTACTACTGATCTGCTGCAGATAAGAAAATTTGCTTTGTTGTAAGAAAAGCCTTTTCCAAATTTGGTTTGTTTTCCTTACCATATACTTTAAATCAGTTTCCAGTGTCATGGAAAACCCAGGAAGCATATTGCATTAAATAATTCCATGGAAGTTCAGTACAATACAACCATACAATGTAACTTCAGCCTTGTGAAAACTCTGACGGATGGTAACAATACTTTGGTCTGTATGGTCCTACACAGAAAATAACTTGAAATTTTCTCGGGGCCTGATCCAAGATCCGCAGAGTAAGCTACATGGTCATTCTACTATCTTCATTTAAGCTCTTATTTCAAGACTGCTACTCATCAGCAATTTGAATCATGTAGCTCCCTAACATCAGAGAATGTTCTGTGGTTTAAAAACAAAAACCAAACTCAGATTAATTGAAAATCAGTCCTTCCATTCTCTTTAATGTTATTTTGCATGCTGTGTATGTTACAAAAAAATTATTAGAAGTATATTATGAAGCAAAAAGTATTAAAACTCCTATTATTTCTTTAAATCCATTGCTAGAAGCTGAGTTTTAGAGGGCAGGCAGGCTCCTGGCAGAAATTTAACAAGTATCAGATGTGGAAGAGAGAGACACAGATGCAGAAAGAGAGTGGGTCTCAGAATAAAATTAGTTTTCTGATTCTAATAAAGTTACTTTGTTTTGCAATCAGGAAAAAAGGCAACTAGTCTGGCTTAAGTCAACACGGGATTCAGGGATTCACCATTTTTCCTCAGATATTGTACAGCTGCTCTGTGTAAATAGATAGGTTCCTCCTGAAATCTGTTTTTCTCAAGATTCTTCTGCTTTCTGTGGCTATTACAGTTCATCTTCTTTTGCTAACTCGGGGGTCAGGAGCCCTGGACTAAGATATCTATGGGCTATGTCTTTTATATTCAAAGCCTCCTGATATTTTGGGCAGAGAATGTGAGGCTGTCACAAAGGGCCAGATTACGATCCTCAGTCACCTTTACACGCCCATAAAGAAATTTCAGAATACACTCAAAAAGTCTTTGATTGGCATAAGAGATGTCCTATATGCCCTTGAAAAATTGGCCATTACCTTAACTTCTGTTTTATTTGTTGGTGCTTTATATTGCAGATAATTTCCTTACATTTTAGTGATTAATGAACCACAGTAGCTGCTAATCTCAGTGATTGTTTCCATGTAAAATAGTTTCTGTGTTAGACATCTTCATAGTTTTCCAATGTTATGTGGGAATAATTGTACTGTAAAGAAAAGAGTGTAGTCCTTGGACTCTTTCATGTACTATTAGTAATTGCAGTTACACAAAAGAAATGAGACATCATAGAGTAAGATACAAACATAATAAAACAGATATGCTAATCTTTATACCAAGATATTAAAACAACTGCATAATGTTCATAATAATGTCAGAATAAGTGAAATTAATCACAACTGTGACTAATGGGACACCTAATTTTACCTATTAAGTGGCACGAGGATTTGCAGTTACAATCTTATGATCCATTCTTAATGCAGACCAGACTTGTGATAAATTTACAGCCCACAGGATCTACCAATTAATATGAAAATTAAGATAAATATATTTTAATGTCATATGGCATTATCCTTATGCTGTGTAGCTTTGAACAGTATTTTTGTTGTAATATTTGTGTGACAAAATTCTAGCAGTTTAAGATAATTAAATGTGTTTATATCACCGTATTCCCCCAGAGATGAATTAGATATAGACCCTCAAGATTTCTTATGAAGAAGAAAAGATTTATTAAATAATTTGAAAGTGAGACAGACATGGCAAACAGAAATCTTTTTTCAAATCTGTAACTCTGTTAGCTGGCCCTGTGTTCCACTGCTTATGTGAGGATGTGAGACATGAATCCTTCTTCCCATTTGCCTTCTCTGTCTAAATCAGGAGAGCTTCACAGCTTACAGAAGTAAGTGACAGAGAGTGAAGTGCTTCAGAAGAGTGGGGATAGGGCAGAGGGAAAGGCAAGATGCCACTATGAAAGTTAATTAGTGGTGGCGGGGAGTAATCTGCTGAGGTTTATTCTTACAATTGATTTTTTAATTGTATGCTGTATAAGATCTCTCTCTCTGAGCTCACAAAAGATGACCTGTGCATCACCTGAGAAAGCTGCATGTGAAGCAATAACATTAGGCAGAAACCAAGTCTTGACTTCAAATATCAGGGCTCTGATCCTGATTCTAACTTTTAATGAATTGATCATTTTGAGAAATTCAACATGTTTCCTGGTGCCTTTGTTTGTTTTTCTCAGCTTCTTCTTCTGATCTTTCTTCTGGCTATTGTAATTCTGGGGAAAGTACTATCTGTCATGATGAACTTCTGTCACGGCAGTCTGCAAAAATGTAACCTCCTACATCCCAGTCTGAAAACAGTCTCATTGAAGATGATGGGAGTTTTACATTGATCTTGGCAGCAATCTTGTTTGCCAATAATATCATCTGTATGTATTCTTTTCAAATGTTTTGTATTAATTAACACAGTTTTTAAAACACAAACAATAAATTCTTCATTTTGATTTCTAAAGTAGTTATAGTAAGTGTTTATAGCAGGGAGAGTATTTCCTTACAAATCAAAATACTTAGAAAATAAGCAAAAAAACCCAAAAATGCAACAAATCAGCATTTCCCTGTATTAGAAATGTAATATCTTTTCTATTAATATAAACAAAACTAGCTCTTTCCTGAAATGCCTTAGAAAAGAGATTAGCCGAGCAAGCCAGGAAAGCCAGTGCACGTCATAAAACCCAGTGCCTTTATGGAGAACTATCAGTTCCCCTGCATTGAAGGCACGAGCACCTCTGACTGTTCATTGTATGAGCATATTGAACAAATTGTACTAAATCTGCAGCAGTAAAATTAAAAAGCTTGCCAATTTTTGATAGAATTATACATCACTAGAGGACCTAGATGAATTTTAGATACAGGACAAAACCAAGACAGCTCCAGTCATTTGGAAATACTGCAAATCATGCCCTGCTAGGGAGAATAGCACACATAAGGGACATGAATTAAAAAAAAAAAAAATCACCGCAGTAAAATCTTAGCTGCACTTAGGTGGATCTCTCATTGTTTGTACAATAGTTTGTAAACTGTATTTTCTGTGTAGTCCTTCCTCCTATTAAGAGCCGGCAGCTTTTAAGCTTGACTGCAAAGATGAGGCAGGGACTCAGCCTTGCATACCTGAGCATCACAGCCAAAAGTGGTATGCTAATTTCCAAAACAGCAGCAGAGGAATCATAGTAGGGCGACCAGTAAAAGCATCACAAACTCCTAAACAGCAGAGATCTTTCCTTTTAATTCCAGTGCCTGGCAATTTTTTCAATGGTGAGCATTTGTCCAGTGTTCCCTGTAGGCCTTTTGTCAACTTCTGTGCACTGTTTATTTTCCTGATGCTCCTTAGCACACATGTTGATAGCTGGTAAAGCCATGTATATCTACACATGTGTTGGAGAAAATGTACAGAATTAAAAGTAGACAGTGTTTCAATGCCAGTCTTCTCCAAGACTTATAGTGAACACCTGTAAGGGAGGTAGCCAACAGCTGCCTCAAGTCTAGAGCAAGATGCCATGCCAGGAGTGTAAGAAAAATTAGATTTTCCAGGGATACAGAACTTCACTCACAAAGTATGATGGTAGCACCTTCTGGATCCCCAAGGTCCATGATTTATACTGTATCCCTCTTCTCCATTACCCTTTACCTCTAAAAAATAAACTATTTCAGACTTTCTTTGCCCTTCTGTTTCTCCATGTTACTGTTCTGTGTCCCATGCTTTCTCCTTTCTAATTTTCCTTTCCCTCTCTCCATATTCATGCTGGAGGGTATATCATGATGAGGTTGGTTCTCTAATCAATCGTCTGACTCATTGCCCTATGGCAGAATATTGCCATGGCTAATGACTAATATGACTGCAGGATTTGCAAATGTCATCTTATGAGATCTTACAGACTGCCTATTAACTATTTTTCAGCCTTGCCAGGATTAGCTGTGTAGCAAAATAAAACAGAATGATTTAGCATAGTAAACTCATTTCTCAGCAGCTGATTTCTATTTATAGGTATAGCCTAAATAAAACAGTATAGGACAAAGTATTTCTAAACTGAGAAGTGCTCCATTTATGAACAGCATTTCCTATGATATTGAAAGTGTTTATTTGTCACTCTGATTTTTTCAGTGATGCACTGTACATCTTAATGTTTTTCATAATTTGTAGTTCTTTCTCACACATGGGTGTTATAATTAGAAGCATGTTTATGTTAAAATGAGGTTGTTTACATACTTTTTCTTAGAGTAAAAAACAACTGATGGGCAGTTGTCTTGACCAATGGGATGGGAGAAGGGTCAACCTTCTCCTCCAATCCCTTATCTGTATAGAAATATTATAAATATAGAATCAGATATTTTAATACATAGTTTTATACCTTCTTCACCAAAAAGTGTCCATGTGTGTCATTGTGTGTCCAACAGAAACATTTATTTGCACAGTGAGTGACCAAAAATAGTGGTTGAAACGTTCTACTTTTTGGAAGACTGCAATTGATATTTACATTCATGTTATGATTCATTATAAAAAAGAAATGTGTGAAACTTCCAAGACTAATAGTTAGATGCATTGTGTTTTTTTATTTTTATTTACGTATACAAAATACTTTTCCCTCCATATTACAATTTTGTGATGAGCTAAGGAATGGAACAGTGCATTTTCTCTCTGCAAATCCTGTACCCGTGAAAATGAAGCTAATATTTGTCCTTTCAGTTAAATGAAGTTATTCTATAATAGCAAATTAATTTTATTTTAGATTGATGTGAAAACAACACACTTACTTTCAATGAGAAGAATTTTTTACACTGATAAGAATTACTACAAAAAACAGTAAGAATGTAGGATATACAAGGAGAATTGTAGATGATTTTAAAGTCTGACAAGATACAGGGGATGTTTTGCTGCAAGTGATGATGCCAGTTCAGTATTATTTAAAGACACATATGTTAGTTCTATTTTTCTCTTCTTGCCATGCTCATGGAACTGCAAACATTCCAAGCCATTTGCCTTTTTCAAATCCCTGCACTGATATGAACAAAGTATTAGCTAATCACAGGGTTTCAATACTTCCTCTGGGCAATCAACTATTACACTCCCACAGTTTGACCATTCCTGAAAACACCATAGTATTCAACCATCTCTCTTACACAAAACTAATTTAATCATTGACAAATTTCCCAGATATCCATTTATAAATACTAAGTGACACCTTCTTGATCAACTCAACTGGTCACCTTGCCACTGATGGTAAAATGACATTGATGTGAAACAAACATCCTCAGTAATACTGTGGGAAGGGTGAAGTGCTGGGGAGTGATAATTCTTTGCTGGTGATTGTCAATGAATTAGCAAGAAGCATTATCTTGACTATAAAAGAACAGAACCTGTAGCTAGAGAAGGAGATATAACATCAGATTGGGAAGTGTACTGTGAAGATTGGTGTTAGAAAACTAATGAATAACATCACAAGACTTTAAACTAGCTATTTTTAGTGAGACAGCTTGTTAGATCATCAGGCTGCCTAGATGAGAAACCTGCTCCCATTTACTTGCATGTTTGCAGTGTCAAACCCAATTAGTATTTCTCCAGATGAATTTTCAGTCATTAGACTTGGAGAGCCAAGTAGAAAAAAACACAGTGGAACTAGATTTGTTTCCCCTTCACAAGCAGAGTTTTCTCTGCATATAGGTGTCACAAGTTTGAGAAGCACACATTGAGATTGGCTCTAGTGACTGTCATAGCTCTGTCCCCCACAGCCCTGCAAACTTTGCTTTCTCTAACACCCAGCCTCCAGCACAGAAACACTAAGGAGTTCTACCATATTAACCTAAAAATCCAACACAGCAGGAAAAACTCCACCTGTCTACTCAAGCAGTGCTAATTTGCTGACAGCCCTCATGTAAGCCAAAACAGGGTATGTCCTCCATCACTTTGCCCATGTTTCTTATTCATTTTGTGGATGTGGCTTTTTTTTCCCCTTAAAGCTCAATATGCAAAGATAAACCACTGCTGACTCCATCCTACTGGTTCCAGGATGTTTAGCATGTTCACATCAGGTCACCCTATCTTACAGCACAATAATAGTAATTTCACTTCATATTTACTCTAAGCCCAGGATCTTGTTCAAGAAAGTAGAATTTTGGCAGCAAGGATGAAATCAATGCTCTGCTGAATTTATGCCGCTGATTTCTCCCGAGCCTAATTTTTACAACTCATTTTTATACAACAGTGACTAAGTTTTAAAATTGCTTATTTCCTGTTATGTACTGTCTTAACCTCATGCAGTATACTAATACACTGCCTTAGAAAACTGATGAAATATTAAGACTGTGTGGTTGTCTCAGTTTTTAAGGGTAAACATTGCAGGGTTTGGGTTTTTTTTAATCAAGTGCAAAACTTTCTAGGTGTTGAATTTGTAGTGACATTTGCAATGTTCCTGAATCATTATAAGGGGAATCTGTGAATTTTAAGTAGAGATGATCAATAGGATTTGAGAAATACTGTATTAAAATTTATATCTCAAGCCCATGATCCTGACAGAGCTGAAACTTTGTACGTACTCAGTCATCATAAATTTTATCTTTTTCCCAGCCTGTGAAAACACCACTGCTCTTGTTTTGACTGTCAACTGTACAAGTAAACTATTAAACTCCTCATTTAATGAGATAATTTTATAACAGGATTTAAAACTCTAGGTGCAATGCAGTCAACATCAAACACTGGCTTAAATCTCTTGCACTAGAATTCATATGTATCATCAGAAGCGGGTAAAAGGTTTTTTCATTTTTAAAGCATCTGTGGTTCATGATAGCAAAGGTTGTATGTTCAGGAACATGCTTTAAATTAACTTGGGGTACTGTTAATGAAACCTACTCCTGCAGCTGAACTGAAATTAGATTGCTTTCTTTCAGTTTTTTGACAGACAGATAATCTGAATGTTCAGTTTTGCATCTGTTACACAATTGCTTCTTTATTCTGAGTCATTTAGTAACCTTCAAAAATAGTTCACTCTTCTTGAATTAGCTGCACAGTGTTGTAGATCATGTAGACAGAAAGCCCATCTCCTTGCTCCTCCACAGCTCATGAGCTACAGGGCTCCCATATCAGCTGAGTCTTGCAGTGTGTCCTAACTCTAACAGATGTTTCTGCCAGTCTCAGAGCTGGAAGGGAAAATAAAAGAAAGAGAAGCAATGGATCACAGGCCAAAACAAACTGTTGCTCAGTCCAACAATAAAACACGATGTCCATGAAGGTGGACAGGGAAAAAAACAAAATATTTGGTTTTTTTTCAGATCAGTACCCAACCACTAGAATAGGAGGAGATATCATTTTTGCAACAGAGGAACTGTTTTGCACACAAACCCTAGTTTTTGATGGAGTCAGAAACTTTGAGTCCCAGTGGTCCTAGTGGTGTCCTGCAAAGAGGAGTCCAGGAATGAAGAAATTAATTTATTTTCTTTTTCTGAAGTACTATTATATTATTCAGTACTCAGTAGTAGGCATTCTTCCAGGACTATTTGCTCAAGTGAATTAGATTCTTTTTTATTTTGCTTTTAACTATGTGATAGGTGTTGAGAGAATTAATTTCCAAAAAAAAATAGCCTCAGCTGGCTGGTGAGACAAGAATGGCAGTTGGAAAAATTAGGGAAGTCCAAATGAAAGTAAATTTTAAAATATAATTTAATCAATAATATAATTTAATCAAAGAAAAGAAAAATCAATCATGAAATTAGAAAGCACTTTCAGGTGAATGACAAGTTACTGTTGTCAATCTAAGCTTTGCTGAGAAAAATAAATCAATTTCGAACAAAAAAGAACAATGTGTCAGAATTTCATTAATATCCTATAAGCACTCCAAGCAATCAATGTAACAAAGATAAAAAAATCATACTTTTTATTGTTGTAACTTGTGGAAAATCCTAGCATTTTCCATGTAATTCTGCAGAAAAAAAAAAAACATACGTAGCTCACATTCTTCTTTCTAATGTTCTAAGAGGCTCACAATATTAATATAACACTATACATTTTTTTTTTAGCAAGAAATACAGGTTATTTTCCTCATATGTCTCAGGCCTTCCTGAAAGTATTTGTTTCTATTGTTTGATATCAGTTGCTGTAAGAAAGCTTTCTCCTATCAGTTCATTTTTGCAAGAGCCTTGCCACGATCTTTCATCTTTTATTTTTTCTATTTATCTGTCCAAAGGAACTGCAAAATAGGAGGAATCATACTCCACTTCCATCAGTACAACCAGGAAGCCCTTTTCTGCTGGGCTGGAAGCAAGGATGGCTTTATCCTGGAGTGAATTAACTGCTTCCCTCCAGGAAAAAGCTCAGCTATGTGCTTCCTGAGAAGTTTCTTCTCCCACTACAAAAATAAGGTGTCTCCTGAGGCTTACTGTGCAAGGTTTGAGGGGTAGGGTTATGGAATTTTTTTCATTTCACTGGAATTTTTTTCATTTCATCTGTAAAGATGGGGCCATTTGAGAAATATGTAGAAGTCAGTGGAGTGGACCTGATTCTACCAGAAGCCCACTTCTGATCCTCATGTGCACTAAATAAATACTGAAATTATTCTTTATAAGCTTTCCTAGCACTAAACTTGAGATCGTTTTCTTTATCCGTGCAAAGATTCAAGTGTATGAATTTTGCTAACAATAACCCATAGAATTTGGGTGAGGAGTATTCATTTTCTAATGTTAAATATCCCCATTTGAATTCCACCAGCATTGCAATAGAAGCTCAACTGTTTGCCACCACTCAGTGCTTTTTGTACTTTTATGTCAGCTCTGAGTCTTATTTCTAAGGTGATCACTTTTCACTTCATATGAGAGCTTTTCTATGCTTTTATTTATTGTCGTCAGTATTTTCTGAGATACCCTTCAAACCCATATAATCCTCTCTAAAATAAAGTGGCCTACAGTTCTATACAGGTCACTCCAGGTGAAAAAGTATTTGTGAGTCACATAGCAACATGTCAACGCTTGTCTTTACTATTCACAAGCACCTAAGGATTCCTAATTCATGACATTGCTAATTAGTATTTTTAGCCACAAATGCACCTTGTCTGCATAATAATAATAAACCTGCATGCTGATGTCCCTTTTGCCATCTTTCTGGTATTAATGCAAAAATCCTCGAACATCTGTCCAGGAAGCAAGAGACATTTTTTTATAGAATGCCAAGATTTCAATGTTCTACTTCAAAACAAGGTTCTCAAATATTTCAAGAAAAAGGAAAAACATACATGAGAGAAAATATGCACAAACCACACACACAAAAAAAGCTTGACTGCTCTCCCTGGGTTCTTCACATTCTCCCAGTGACAAGTAGCTCACTTGTGAAAGATCATATCCTGAATCTAGCAAAGCCCTCTGATTTCCTCTCCCTCCTTCTTCTGTGATAAAGACTAGAGATGATCAAGATGCAATTTTCTTTTTCAAAAACAGTTGAACTCCTTTTGCAGACCTTCTATTATTTTATTATGAGGTATATATAATGTAATTTCAACACAAACATTTGGAAAAAATGTTTTCTTTGTCTGTATAATCATGTATATACATTCATATAAAACATGGGACAGTCCATAATGCAATAAGATTTGAGTTTAACCTTCATACAAAACACAATTTTAAGTGAGAAAGCCAAAATGGCCCTTTCTTGGAACAGTTTTGGTTTTTTTTTTTAACATTTAGAAATTAGTGACATTCTTAACCTGAAGTCAATACCTTTTCCTATAATCTGGCTATAAGCTCTGTTCTTCACTTTTTAACTTTTTCACATTACAGTTTCCTATATTTTTCAAATTTGAAAAATTTGTTTCATTCTGTAAAGCAAAAGATGGAAGGAAAATGAACTCACAGCAAAGACTGAGCTCAAGTGAAGCAGTTGATTGTCTCTGGAGAGTGTTAGTGAGAAAGCTCTGCTAGCTTTCAATTGTTTTGTGGAAACTAATCCCTGCTAAATGACACTTTGAAATCTTGCATGTGTAATCATATATATTAGGTACCCTTTATTTAAGGCTGTAGGAACATGTGAAACAGTGTAGGAGAAAAACTTGGCATGGATTACTACTAATTTATATGATCAATTTTATGATTTACTGTAACATATTCTTCAGCTAAGGCAGTTGTTAATACAAGTAGGAACTCAGTGGAGCTCTTTTAGGAATACCTAAAGGTTGACACCTCCTAAAATGATGCTCAGAGCACCAGAATGAGACCATTTCAAACAACCTCATCATGTTTTGGATAAACGAATGCCTCTTGGTTTATTTTCTGATTTTCACACTTTTTTTGGCACAGGAGCACATTGAAAGGCTTATAAATATATACAAGTGTACATACATACCTGCAAACAGACGCACAAACATGAGTGAAAAGCTCCCCCTCCTTTTCTTGCTTAATCATATAATTCCGGGCATCATGCAAACCTCTGTCAGCACAGCACAGCACAGCACAGCACAGCACAGCACAGCACAGCACATCATACAGGAATTATATCTTTTCCATACAGAAAGAAGCCATGGCTCTGTGGATCCCAGTGCACAGCAAGCGCAGAACCGCAACTCCTGCTCACGGCTGGTGCTTCCAACACACAGCTGTTCAATGTCTCTGAGACACGAAGCACACTGTACTAGCTGGTGCTACCACGCAAGCAGCAGTCCTCCTAAACTCTCCATAAATCTCTCTGTCACTGTCAGCCAGGGATCTTGTCATACATGTTGTGAAATCTGGTCCTCTATCACCCGCCCGAAACATCTTATTTCCTTTTTCAATGGAAAGTAATCCACAGGCTTATGTAGGGTAACACATGTTGATGTATCAGACACAGAATGAGATTTAGGAGCATGAGTCGGGCTGATGGGAAGTATTTCTGGGCCTGCTTTTTGATAGCCTCCTCTTTTATTATTTATCTTAAAAAAAAAAAATATCACCATTTGTGGAACTTTTCGTAAAAAGTCCAACACATCAGAAATGTTAGATAATGACAACAGTTTTTCATATCTTTTAAATTAGCTTGTCTTTAAACAGTCTTAAATATAAAAACATTTCCTGTACTTTCCAGAATTAAAATGTGTTCAGATTTATGAATTAATAATGTGCAATCTGACTTGAAGATGTGAATTTTTCATATGTCCAATGCAGCTATAGTAGATTGTTATAGTAGAATAATATTCATATATTTTCACTTAAATTCCAACTATATTTTTTGAACAGTTGTGAAAAGCTGAAAAATTTGTTTCATACTCAAATCTGCCACAGAAAAAAACGGCAGAGCCAAGAATTTATAAGTTGATGAGATATTCTATTTTTTAAGTATATAACATATTTCTCTGGGTTATTTCCTGAAAAATGCAGAAAAAGTCTCTGAAACTGTGCATCTCAGCTGGGTTTTTCCCCTCTTCCATTTTACTTTGTGAAAGCAGAACAATATAATAAAGCTATATTCAAGGATGCTGCTGAGTTATTGAACTGTCAGTTAACTTATATAACACAACCTTAGAAAATAAATCTATCAATATTTTGGCCTGCAGTAGTCAGTATGTAAGGCTGAAGTACATCCAGCATTGTATCATAATGACTGATTGATGATTTCTTTAACAAGAGAACTGTAGACATCAATACACAGTTGGCCACAGAGATACAGAAAGAATAGACTTTTACAAAAAAATGCTACTGTGTTCTTCAATTTCTGCTTCTGGCTTAAAAATTATATCAAACAAAGGCTTAATTTAAAACAGAATATAAAACTGGACACCTGTCCTGATAATTTCTATTACCTTAGAGATAACATATTAAAATGTATAATTGCTGCTGATATCAGGATTTCTCCACAGGCATTTTATTTGCTTCTTATTATGTCCACCATTTAGTTTTACTATTTACCTATGTCTTCCTGGAAAGTTAGCTTCTTTCTTTTCTTTTTTCCCAGCAGGACAAGTTTCCTTCCAAGTCTTTACTATCCATTTTTTAAAAATGCTTTTTGTTACTGATGTTTTCTTAGTCACAGCTTTTTTTCAGTTTGTGCCAAAAATCCCTTCTATTTGCCTAAGTGGGCTTATTACACTGGCCACATGCTAAAATATCAACATCCTCACTAAGAAACACCTAAAAAAATTTTTTTTTAATGTAGGAAATCACTATCCTGGCATAATGAAAAGCAAGCTTGGGGCTCAAAAACACACGATGCACAGAAAGGGTCACACACAAGTAAATGTGGTGACATGGTAACTGTACATTGAAGGGTAATCAGGTATTTCAAAGATTCCATGGTATATTGCCATCACAGATATGCCTCTTCATCTGTCCGCAACCTGTTCAGAAAATGGATGTTGCATCTAGAAGAGACCTCTGAAGCAAGACACCAGTGAGAAGGGAGCAGCTGTATGAGCCCAGCTGTTTTGTAGGTGCCAGGTGTTGGGGGGAGGCACTGGAAGGAGGAATCACAGCTCAGAGGGGCTGAGGTCCTCATCCATGGCTGTGCAGTTGGGATACAGTGGAGCAACGTGTGAAGGACACCAGCAATGAACAAAGCTGTAAAGATCTGTCTGAGGGAGGCTTCACTGAGAATCCTAAGCTCCCAGCGCTGAAGGAGAAGCCCCACTGTGTGTCTGTGGAGTTAGGGGGAAAGGATCAGGCAACTTTTCTTGGCATCCTCAATGCATTTGAAGTGAAGGGGGGACAGCTTGATTGCCAGAGACACCTAGAAGCGATTAACAGGAGAGAGCAAGATGCATGTACAGCTTGTATTTTTCCTCAACATTTTTAGTGCTAGGCTTTTGCCAAAACACCCAAATTCTTATTTTGATAGTAAAAACAGGTTTTTCACCTTTCTATTGTACCATGTAAGTAAAATATTACTCTTCAGAAAATGACCACTTTTTTATTTATTTCTATCTTTTTGTGGTGAAAATACACCTCACACACACATACACCATGTCTCTTGCTTTAGAATGCCCTAAATTGTTAATACTGCAAAACTGATTCGCCTCCCTGAGCAACTAAAAAGCATCCTAAGCTGTGATACACTCTTTTTCTTACTTTCTTGTTCTTACTTTTGAGCCTGTCTTTTCATTTGTGACTAACTTAAGCTTGCAATTCTATTACATGACCTTTTCAGTTCCAGTTAAACTCCTAGTTGATGGAGGCAGCTCTCAAAGCATTATACACAGGAAGAAATGAAGCAGCGAGAACACTGTGAATGGCAGTAGTAGCATACAACTGCAGCACTTAATTTCCAGCTTACCAACTAAGTATATCCATATATTTTTACTTCTCATCATGGCCTCTCAATTGCCAGTGTAATTTATTTTTTAATTTACTGATCATGGCACTACATGCCATATTGTAGCAGAATGACACTGAGAAATTGCACTTACTCCATGAATTATGTATGCTGGTTTAAAAACCCCAATGAAAAAGACAGAAACAGCAAAAATGTGGCTTGAGTGGTGATCTAAAGGTTACTTGATGTAGGTCACCAGTCTTGCCAAGAAAAGTAAGCCCCACAGGAAAGGAATATTGATACCAGTGGACAGAAAGCATTAAAGATGCTCTGGAACAGAAAGGCCTCCCTGAACGCTGTTCCAACAGAAAAGAGGAGGGAAAAAATCTTGCTACACATGAATTGCACTGCCAAGTGTCAGAGGGTGTCCAAGAAACTTACAAATTATCTGAAATGAGAAAAAATAAAGAGTGAAAGGTGATTTCACGTAAATTGTTGCTCTAAACTGGCTCCATGCCTTGGTGAACACCCTTGACTGCCTAAATACAATCAGCAGTTGACAAGCAAGACCTACAAAAGCTAGCAGATAGATCATAATTGCTCACTCTGTCTCACACTACTAATTTTGGGAGCTGTCTTCAATACAGGCTAGATTTTCTATTGGAGTTCCCAAGTGATGCCATACAGAGACCTAACCTGGGGCTGACAGAGCAGGCTGGGCCAGCTCACAAGGAGTGGGAATGAGCCAAATTTTGTGCTCTGCTATTGATGGCAACCTCTATGGCTATGAAGTCAGAGAAATGAGAGATCCTAGACTATCCTGAGGTTGTGATAAAGACTCATCGGTAAAGGCCAGTTTTTAAAGATATTTAACAGAAAATCCAAATCCTATTACATCCTTTGCTGTATGTGACTCCTGCTGTTAAAAAGCACTGCTTCCAGTCACACATGAAGTCTTTCATGGAAGTGCTGAAAGACCACATTTCAAACCAGGCTTGGGTGTGAAAGTGATCCCCTGGTGCGAGATGCTAGATCCTGTTATGATGGTAAACAATTCAGGTTCACTGAAACAAGGATTTATTGTCTAAATTACTCAGAGATTTAACTAGAGTAGGGAAGTAGCTGGTTGGTTGTTTCCCTGTTTTTACTGTATAAGTATCATTAAGATATAAAAATATGTTAAAAGAACCCAAGGAGGGTATCTTATAAACTGGTCACTTTCAATCTTTTGCATGCATTCTCCCTTAGTTCCAAAATAAATGAGTACTACAGAGTTCAAGGAGCATCTGGATGTTGCTCTTTTTGATATGGTTTAGTTTTAGGTAGTTCTTTGAGGAGAAGGGAGTTGGACTCAATGATCCTTGTGGGTCCTTTCCAACTCAAGATAGTCTATGATCACAATGTGATTGCAATGAACTTTTAAACATAATTAATCAAAAATTGTACTGTGACCAATACCAAACCACCAGAGGGAGTGTAAGATACCTGAATCTTCTTCACTACCAGGTCTCATGCAAAGAAATAGTTTCTCAGAAGAGGTGCTAATCAAAAGTAAAGCAACTTAATTTTAACAAGAACTTTTTTTATATATACACTCCTCGTGAAACCCCCTTTTTCCCTTAAGTGTGTTCAGTTGCCAAAAAAAATTGTTGCAAAACCCTGGCTCTGCCTTTCTTTGGCTTAGCTTCTTAAACATTCTTCATATGACCAAAGATGGCTTTCTGTATCATGAGAAAAGACAGTTATTGCACAGGAGGAGAAAACCTCCTAGAGGCAGCTTTGGCTTACCAGTGATACCCATATAGTTATATCGTTCCTGCTGTTTCTTGTTGACTCATTTGTTTTTCCCTGTTATCACTAGACCCAGTGGCAGAAAATACTCAAGTGGTCTTGGCTGAGAATTAAAGCAAACTTATATCTCACTTGCAGGACAATACCCCTCAAGGCTCTTTCACTGAAAGGGACAGGCTGACACATCAACCCCTGCTTTTCTTGTTTCCCCAGATCACAAACAAACTTGGAATGCTACCAGTCTTCTTATTAAGTTCAGACACATTTCCACAAAAGAAAGTAGAGAGGATTCAGGAACTTCATGTAAAAATGCAGGATAACTTTGTCCACTGATTTATATTGTGTTTGGATTTATTGTTTGCTAGGAAAAACAAAAACTTTAGATTACTCAATAACTTGAGTAATCTAGACCCATCTGGTTATATGAACTCAGCATTCTGAGTACCAATATGCTTTCTGTTGTTTAATAAAAGTAGAGGGCCCTTCAGAGTTCAAAGGGGCTAAATAAAATTTTGAGCTTATACTGGGAGACAAGCTGTCAGGGTTTCACCCCAGACAGCAACCCAGCCCTACACAGCCACTCATACACTCCCCTTTCCAAGCAAAACAAGGGATTCATTCAGCGCTGCCTATGGGCAAGCAGGTGTTCAGCCATCTCCAGCAGAGCAGGGCCCCATCACGCACAGCAGTGGCTTGGGAAGACAAAAAACGCTCACTCCAAACATCCCCCTCTTCCTCCTTCTTCCCCCACTTTATGTACTGAGCGTGATGTCACGTGGTCTGAAATGTCCCTTTGGTCAGTTGGGGTCACCTCTCCTGGCTATGTCTCCCCCAGTCTCCCATTCACCCCAAACTTCCTGGCCAGCATGGCAGTAAGAAAAGCAGAAATTATCTCGGCTCTGTGTGAGTCCTGCCCAGCAATAACAAAACCTCTCTATATTATCAACCATGTGTTCAGCACAAATCCAAAACACAGCCCCACACCAGCCACTGGGAAAAAAATTTGTTCTACCTCAGCTTAGACACTTAATAAATTTATTAATCTATCTGGATACTCTCCAGCCAGTAGCAGACCCTCCATGACTGTCTCTTTAACTCTGACTTGACACAGGAGGTAAGGGAGAACCTCCACTTTACACATCTGCTCCATTTTATGCCTTTTATTTTACATCATGAATTTTTCTTTCCCCCACATACCACATGTTCCTTTGTGTTACTCCCCAAACTGAACTCCAAAATCAAATTAACAAACCCACTCCCTAGATAAATTACTCAACTATTTCTAATGACTACCAGCTGATCAGCATATCCAAGTGACTAAATGAAAGTATGTGTGGTGTTTTTGCCTAAGGTACAGTTCAGGGAAAGACAAAGTCAGGGAAAGATAGAGGCAGAGGTATCAGTCACAGCTCACAGTGCAGCATGATTATGCACTTTTATCATGGACAGCAAGACTACTTGTAATTAAAACACTTTATTACAAAACTGCCTCCAGCAGAGATGGAACAGGTTTTAGTCTTCATGTTTAGAGGAAAGGTAAATTTATACTATTCTCTTCCAAACATAAGAGTAAATTTCATTTAGAAAATCATAAGTGATGCTGAGAAAAAACACATTAAAAACTCTCCATGAAGAGTCCCTATTAACAAAAACCAATAAACAAGACAAATTGTGATCATTCTTATAAGAAAGGAAACTTGTACTTTTGGAAAACTCTTCTGCAATTACAGAAAATTCTGTTGTGATGAGAGCGAAGCAATAAAGTTCAGCGTGTTTTATATAGTGTGCTCAATTCCACCCTATTGCTCACTTCACTCTCAAGGCTACTCCTAAGCTACCGCTTTCTTGGCCTATGCAGCTGCAATTGACTCCCTCGATGAGGATTCATTAGCAAGGAGTTTTTAAGCACATGGCCTGCTTTGCAGATTCCTTGAACCATACAGCACCAGGGATGGAAGATACGCATGCTATGAGAAGCTGCTCAATATTTCATTTCTCATCAGTGCTAATAGTTGGGCTTCACACTTTACACTTTGCTCTGAACATAACAATTTACTCACAGACATTTTGGTAAGTATCACTAAGCATTCAAGTAGTGGTCGAAATACTACTTTTTCTTTTCAAACATCTGTGGGGTTAAAAAGCAATACTAACTCCATTTTAAATTACAGGAATTGAGGCTCAGATTTGAAAAAAAAGCATAGGCGAAAGAGACACTCTGCTTGCTTGGAGAGTTTAAATGTACCTAGTATTCAATGGCATCATTAATATCCAAAGTACATCTCTCACAGGTTTCATTTGATGCTGAGTCCTTCAAATGCTCACAGAGATCAGACCCTCAAATTTCTGTTGAAATGAACCTTTCACTCCCAGTTGAAAGAATGGTTTCAGGTGCTGCTGCTGCAGTTGAATTTGACAGTCTTCCTGCCTCTCCCCTCCCAGCTGCCACAGGTTAAATGGAAGTTAGTGGACCTTCAGGTGTGAGGAAGTAAGTGACAACATTGGTATTATGGCTCCTGTTCACTGCAAGGTAGAAAAGGCTCTTTGAATCCATTACAGAAGCAACCAGTGTCACTTTGACAGTATAAGTAAAAGTACTGTAACTTTCACATGGTCAGTGACTGAATCTCTGTTTAGGTGGGACATTTAGTGCAACATTTTGTGAAACTGTTTCGGTGGGACTGGTAAAAGATCTGCTGTCTTTCTCTGGTTTTAAGATTGCATCAAAACAACATGGCAGGAGTAAGGAAAAAAAGCCTTCAGAAAAACATTTCACTATGATAATTTTCTACCTCTATTTTCAGTTCCTTTGTACAATGCCTAATTTCCCAACTGTTGAGGCAGGGCATCAGTAGATACACAGCATCCTTAACTGCATAGTTTGTATTTGTTGCTGTATCAGAACTGTTCTTTGCAATGAATGAAGCAAAAGTCCAGAGGGAAAAATTTCATTATGCACTTAAGGTCTATTTTGCAAAGAGTAAATTATTTATGTGCAGAGCAGGTAGAGGCTAATTAAAGTGACAAAGCCAAAACTAATACTGTCACTTCCTAGTGGAGGTCTTGTAGGTTACTATTGTTAAGGTTCAACAATGCTAAAAGGGATTAAACACATACTTGACTGGGATGGGAGGAACTTCACAGAAGTTTCCAAAAAGCAAAGCTTGTATCCAAGGTCCTTGAAGAACCTCTTCCAAGGTTTTGGAAATAGTAAAAGTACATGAATTCAAGGGCCATGCTTTGTTGAAAGCTCATGATTATGACCTTGACTTCCTTCTCATCCAGTTGGACTCCTTGTTTCATGATCTTTCTCCCTACACAGCTAATCACAGCCACCAAACCTGAGACTTATCACAGATCCATTGCTCTTCCTTAGTATCTTAATGTTCATCAAAACCCAAGTGTAGCAAGCTGATACTGACAACCCTTAAGGTGCACACACCAATATCATTTATGTAGTTATTTCTGGCCTTTTCCTGTTTTCTCAACATGTTCTTTTCAGGTTTGCCTGTAGACTGATTTCTCATCATCCAGTCTGTTCCCTCACTGTCTCCCCTTTTGCCACTACTACTCAGAGAATCCTACTCAGCTCCCCTCACACCTCTACTAGGATGGGACTGAAACCCACCTTCCTCATCATTGCCTGCAGAAGCAGAACTCTAGTTAGGATAGAGGCCTGTATATATCAAACTCTTTTTTTTTTTGCTGAGCAAAAAACAGAATAAATGGCTTTTTCTTTGTTAGAAAATCGGTAAATTTGACCAAAGTAAATTAGTCAAAGTACCAACAGATGTAAACACAGCTGTTTGCTTGTCAGTGGCTTGACTGATCAACCATTTCAATGAAATTAAGACCAACTGCAAACCTCTGCAGATAACTAAATATGTTCTAGGCAGCACTACATGCTAAAGAGCTGATAAAACATGCATATCATATTCTTGAGAAATGTGTGATCTGTAAAAGGTCCTCATGAGAAATAAGGCACATATGATCTGTGCATGTCAGATAATGTTAGATATTGACATTGTGAGCCAAAACCTCTGTGCAACATATTATGACATAAAAAAAGAAAAAAGATTGCAAGGGGCTGGAAAATCAATAGTCTATTGGTGTTTTCTAAATAGATCCACAACACTGCCAAGACTGGCTGCTTGAACTCACTGTACAGCTGCAGCTTCAGACAACTAAATTTTTTAGAGAATTTTAAAACGGTTGTGAAAACATGAGGAAAATTAGGAAAAAAACCCTACTAAAATTAAAAGAAATCTGTTCTTCCTATGTCTGAGCAGTAGTTACAAAATATGTAATTTTAATAGAGGCTCATGGGAAGAACAAAAATACACATCTCTGAAACAATGGCTATTTTCAAAGATCTGATTCATGTCCTCAGGGAGATGATGCTTTCAAGGAAAGTCTGTCAGAATGGTTCTTCTAGTTGCTTGGTTCTAGTAAGGGAAAGCCAGACATTACTTTCGCCTGGGTTTGTTCTTAGAAACAGCTGGACGGCATTGAATGAAATTTCAATGAAATTCAGCCCAAAGCATACACTTTGGAATGTCTCTATTGAGAGAATGGCAGAGGATTAGGCAGAACTATAAATAACTGAAATAAGAGAGGGTTTTATTTATGGTTGCTGTTGTTTTTTAAAGGGTAGTGTCTGGCTGTGCTACCTGCTCCACCTACAGCAGTATCTGATAAGATGCCAGTGGCCGTGCCTCATCTTTAGGGATTGTCTTCCTCATGGTGCAAGAAATGTAGATTCCTTCAGATTCTGAAGGAATGCTGTGACCATTTTAGGCCAGTGCTTCAAGGGCTGTACTAGAGAATTTGTTGCAGGTATTAAAAGTTTGATTTTTGCTATCTTTTTCTGTTTGTTGTCAGACGAAGGTGATGCAAATATAAACAGGTTCACCCCTTATATTCCATGAATTTGTATATAGACAACAATCTAGTGCAGGGATGCATAATTCTTTCTACTAGCCTTGCTTCCATCCTGCCATATTCTTGATCTATTTCAAGCACTGTCTAAAGATATTTTTTTTCAAAAAGGCAGTGAGAGCCAAAGTCTCATATTCTGCAAACCTCCAGAATTCGCTGAATTAGAAAGCAATTAAACCTAAATACTTAATATGATATTTGAAACTTAATAATTTAACATTGTTCTTCAGCCTTGAGTGTTGAAAACAGGTGCTTTTAATCCTCACAGAATGAAGAAACACTGTTAGGCCTTGTGCTCCATGATTGCATGCTCCTCCCTCCTCCCTCCTTCCCAGGCTGGACGCTGGTGCTATTTGTCTGCTTGCTGGGGTGCCATACTGGATTCAGTCCCGGTAACCAGTCCCATTCTGGTTTTCTCCCAGAATAGTTAATGGAACAAGATTTTCCCCTGCAGCTTTGCTGTCTGACTGAACTACAGAACTGTAATCTCGGTTCATTTGAGAAGTCAGCCTGAACATCAAATATTTTGAATATTTGGCTCACAGGGCATTAGCACTGTAATATGCCAACACTGGATATTTACAGTGCTCTTAAAACCCTTATTTTTGTTCCTGTTTGAAGTAATGATAGTAAAGCATACAAGATCTGCACATATTAATGAATAAATATTGTAAAATAGCTGTGCATACCTATCAGGAAACTCCATTTAACTTCAGAAGCCATGACAGTGCCAGGTTAGCACTTTACCTTGAATGGTGCAGTGATAGCATAAAACTTTCCTAACCAGTTATCTAGGGTCAGCCTTAATGGTACCATAAAATTTCTTCAACACAAGGCAATTTTTGCTTCCTGAGGGCTTTGTAAGTTTGCTGTAAGTGCATTTATACATCTGAGTATCTAATGAAAATAAATTAGATAGAAACACATACTTGCCCAAATGTAATGCAAAGCCTTAAATTACTTACTAGTCTAATAAAATGCTCTCAATTCAAAGAAAATTTTAGAAGAGAGGAATGACTGCATGAAATACCGGAATAGACCACTAGTATATTATATATTCAGTATATATATTCAGTAAATATATATTTATATGTATAAATTATATATATATCCCCTTGCTACATTTGAAATTATTTTTGCTCCTCCAGCCAGATTTAACTACATTGCCATGTAAGAAGGACAACACTCAGCCTCTTAATGTTGATGCACTTACACTTTCAGAACATAATCGGTATTTCCATGTGTTTACAAGTAAATTTGTTAATTACATGAACATATCCTTTGGAATGGATCCTTCAGTAAACTTAGCATCTCACAATTGCCTGTTGCCTTGTTCCAAATGATTTTGATAACATAACAATGGACAGGCTTTGTATTTCCTACATAATTAGTACTCGGATGCCTTCTGTTGTGTCTACCTGACTAGTATGCAATGGTCATTTTCTTTCCATTACTCTCCATTTCTAAGGGTTTATTTTTCACCATGAGACTTCTAAAAGGCACACTAACAATAATTTCAGTCTCCCTAGATTGACACAAAAAGCAATGGTCATTTTGTAATGGATATCCTAATAAAGGATAATGATACCATGTTAGCTGAGGACAATCTGGTTAAGAACAATGGCAAGAATATGCTATGGGGAAAAGAGAAGCTCCTCTCAAGTTTCCAGAGGGGAGTAAAAGACAAGAAAATAATGAAGCATCAGTCTCTGCAGGAAGATAGATATTTAGCTACGTGTGGAAAAGATTTTTATATATTTTACTGTTAAATCTTTGTTATAAAAATAAAAGTGCTGATGACAAGATTTCATAATTTTGTAGAAAATATATACAAGGACACCCTTGCACTGTATTGCAGTCTAGTGTCCATGAATATAGGAGTCTTTAATTACTTCATCTATCTCCCTTTCAGCATATCCTTAAATATGTCTTTTATCAAATGCACAGATGGTGCAATGAGTCTGTGACTAGAGTTCTGCTTTGATACAATTGCTGGCAGTCACAATTTTAAAAACTACCAGTGCATCAAGTGATCTTAAAAACCTGTGAAAACTTTTTTTTCTCTCTAGAACAGCATCCTTTGCTACCTGCACAAAGAAAATATCTCAGTAGGCAGAGTGGTAGGCTTTCACTTTCGAGAAAATACACTGAAGACCAAATTAAATGATCCCTCTGTAAACAAATGCACATTAAGAAGTTCATTATATCTTAATGGCTGAACACTGAGGAGGTGAGAATGTCACATGCAGTAAAAGGAAATGGGTGCCTTCCCAACAGTAGGTAGCTTTTATTTCTATTACCAATATAGGTGTTTCAGCCTCCACAGTTCTTATTGATGGATATAGCCTCACTTTAGTCTTCATAATGCTGGGACACAGATGCAGCAAAAGAAGAAACTATCATTACTATTATCTTAGGAAATCTATGGTAGAAGATGTCTTTGTTTTTATACAGAGAACACTGGAGATGCTAACAAGTGAAGCATGAAGGATTTTCCAGATCTTTGACTATTAGCTCTCTTTCTTTCATTTAAAAAAAAAAAAAAGTTACGAGTAATTAAATTTTAAAGTCCTCTTTTTCTCCTACCACTGAAAGCAAAATTATTAAATTAAACACTAATTCCCATCACTCATAATTCAGAAAAAAAGAAAGTTAAGAGGAACAGAAGTGGAGTTACAAGCTTACATGAACAGTTAGGACTCATGGGCTTTCTAGCTGACATATAATCCACCTAAATACCCTCAAATACTAAGTAGCTTCAGAGGAGTCAGGCTTGAGCTGAGACCTCACAACATCTAAGCCACAAAGCCGTCTCTGGGACCATAGGTCCACTTGGTGCTCTCCAGCACGCTGCAAATTACATCAAATGAAGTTTCCAACTAGAATTTCTGAGCTTTGACTCAGATAATTCAGAGAGGCCAAGTTCACCATTCTGTAGCTCTTTTTAGCTCTAATCCCTTCAAACCAATCTGAGTTCATTTTCAATGTCATGGATCCAATTGGCTCATGCAGCTGAGCTTTTGGGAAGTCTGTGAAGTTGAAAATTGCCATTCTGCTGAATGCCTGCAAGTATAATGAGATATGTATATTCCTACCTTTCTGCAGAGAGATGTTATTCGCACATATTCTTTGCATATCGGCCAACCTGTAAACCATAAACAATAATTTTTTTGTTCCAAGGAATTCATGCTTCTGGCTTTTTGTTTGGTTGGTTTTTTAATTCTCTTTTTCATATTTAGATATAACTCCAACATTAAGTTCCCCAGTAGATGGAAGCCAACATTCAGTAAGCATAAAATCAAATATGAGGCTAAAAAGAAAACAATATAATTAACTTTTTATTGCTTATTCATATATCTCTATCCCTCTGTTCCATCAGTAACTTTTTCTAATCAGTTGATAAGTCTCCAAATAAAAATTTAATTCTTCTTTTATTCATATAAAAGCCCACTGACTGGCAATGATATTTCCCTCTGTTTAGCATTTAGATAGTGCTATAAACATTCTGTTACATATGACATTAACAAATTTAAAATAGCTTCTTTTCAAACTTGAGGCCAAACTTCTCTTTCAGCATGCTTGTGAGACCAAATCTATGAAGTGTACTGCCTTCACATTGCCTAGTGACATTCCCTTTCTTCTCTTTACTCCCCACATAACTGAGGAATTCCTCCTGGCCACTGGGACAGAGCTCTCATGAGGACTTTTAGGGTCCTACAAGTTTTATCGACAAAGGCAGGTAAGCAGATCTCAAGATACTGTTTTATTGAGGTAAACACAGCTAAAAGTTGTCTGTTGCCAGTCTTTTGGGTAGTGGCCAAGCAGCCAAGCTGTGTGTGCAAGCTCTCAGCTAGCCCCAAACACATCTTTCTTCCATATTGGGGGAGGACAGAGGGAGGACAGAGCAGGCACTTCAGGAACAAGGAAAGCAGAGGATCAAAGAAATGCAAAGACATTCTTCTCTTTAGGAGCTAAGGAATTTGCTGTAATACTGAACACTTTAGGCTCAATCTTTCTATTTTGGATTCATACAGGTGCTGTTGGAGAGAAATTAGTGCATGTTTTTCAAGGGGGAGTGGGGGTATACTGTGGTCTAAATCCGATCTGTCCTCCCAGGGAGGGAGATCACTGGACCCAAGCACTTCTGCCCTTTCCCCCCTTGCTGTCCCACCATGGCTGCAGCCACCGGTCATGGGGCTCAGCCCTGGGACTTGACCTCTTCAACATCTGTCGTGTACAGCCCACACCCCTCCTGGGTGTTCTCTGTGTGGGTCCTTTAGGCTGCAGCAGATTGTCCTAAGCATTTTCCACACCTCTTCTTGCTCACACCCCATCTCCTGACACCACCAGGGCTCAGGACTCAGAGTTGCTCTGGCTAATCTTCCCATGATGACAGGCCAGAAAAGTATCAATCATAGGCTTAACAAAGAGTCCCTCAGTCAGATCTCAGTCCCAAAGCCACCAGTTATAGATAACTGAAAAACATATAATCTGTCTTCAGATACACACTGGCCTTACTTCTGTGCCTCTTCCTCCCTTGTCATAGCCCAGGCAAGCTTGCATTAGTTGCTCCAGTGATCAGAGTCTAAGCCTAGTCTTCAAACTACAAGTTTTTGACTCAATACCTTCACAATACAAGCATGCCAGGATTTCTTTATTATTTATTATGTGATAGTCTTATTTTAGTTTTTAAATTCATTTGCCTGCAGACAGGCAATACTCAATTCAGTGCTAGCAATTCAGATCTATTTATCTACATGTTTATTGAAGAATAACTTATCCTGAGTAATAAATTTCTCTAGTTTTTGTTTTGCTTGACAGCTCCAAGATTAAGCTAAGTATTCTGGTTAGCATACAATTCATGATCTGGGATACAACAATTCAAATTTGGTCAAAACTCATGAGCTTAAATTTTAGTTGCAAGTAAATATCTTTAAAAATCAGTCTTATTAAGAAAAGAAACAAAAAAAATTAAAAGGTTTTTTTAAGGAAATAAAAGCCCAACTAACAAAGACAACAGAGAGAAGTCAATTAATTATAATACTCTTCTTGAATTTCAAAGGGAATCCTTTCCATATTAGGTCAGAACAGAACAGAAGGCCAATGTCTTGTATGATGCTATGATGCTTCTAATATTTTTAGTGGATCTTTATGACTTAGGCTATTATAATTGCTTTTGAAAAAAAATCTTTTCACTCTGACAGACGAGTTAAAACTTGAAGGGAAGCCAATAACTTTGATACCAGCTTATCATAGGGATATCTCTCATATCACACTGTCAATATTATTATTTTATACAAACTGTCACAGAAGTGGAAGAAGAAGGTCATATGAGAGAAAAATATGAGTTGAAATATTAAAGAATAAACTACAGTATTTGTAAAAGGTTTGAGTAAAAAAAATGCTGAGGGGAATCTTCCATGTGCTCACAGGAAAATCAAACTTCCTAAGAGGTAAATACAGCTTCTTTATAGTCATAATCTGTAACAGCCTTGCACCCACTCCCAATGGATTACTGTGTATTTTCAAGCTTACACACAGTTTGCAGATAAGCAGAACAGAACAGGTCAACACTCTGATTCTTTTGTTGGTAAGAAATTCTCAATATCTTTGTATCAGTCTTCTTAAGAGAAAGTGTTTTTGTATTTAAAGAAAAATTCTAGAGAATAGAAGCTTGAATCTTTTAATTTCATTTTTGAAATGATGAATTTGTTACCAGTTCCCATGAGTTTATTAAAAAAATCGATTCTAGTTATTACTGTATTGTAATATTACACTGTGAGATGATAACAGATTTTTTTTCTATTTTTGTACCTTTAAAGCCAGTCACTACTGAGTGCTAATCATAACACTTTATATTCTTTTTCTGTTTCAAAATGTTTTAAGTCTGTATAGTAATGAAACATGTTAATCTACAACAAGGCAACCAATATGGAACTGCAATGTAAATGTCTGAAATTCTTAAAGAGGACTTAATCATGTCATCAGGCCTGGACATATCATCAATAAAACATTATCACAATGGAAAGAAAAACAAAAATATTATAAAATGGTATTTGAAATAGTGGCATTAGGATGGATAGAATCTGCAAAAAATCAAAGGGTATGGTAATAATCTACAAATTGTCATAGTTGCTGCTGTCTCTGTATTTTCAAGGGAAGTTAGACAGTAATTCATTGATTGTGGATTTACCGTCCACACCTCAGCCATTTTCCTGTGGGAGCCCCGAGTTTGCTGCTTGTAAGAAGAGGTGTTAGGACAATACTTTACACTCAGGATGGGCAAACCTGCCTGGATGAGGCAGTTGGTAGGAGCACTGGGCTGCTGCTTTGTGCCCCTCTCAGAGTGGTTTGACAAATGTTTTCATTTTCACAAATGTGACAATCCTCTCCTTGAAACTTAGAGGCATGCTGTTCTCTCCTAATTCACTGCTGACAGTGGGAACTTGAGGCGCTCTCCTTGTAAACCACCTAGTCACAGCAACTCATTAATAGCTGACCAGATCACCTCTTCCGGTGCTCCACCTCTTAAACATAAACTCTCTTGATGGATTTTATTACATGTTGTAAACTTGACCAATTTTCATTTTTCCCCTGTGCTCAGTGTTCTGCAGCATAGCACCTTTCTGGAGGAGGGAAGAACAGGGAGCACAGTCTAATGTGGTTTGATTTAAATTATTACCCTGGTGCACACTTTCTTTGAGATGCTATTTTCCTGGCCTGTTCTAACTGCTGAGCACAATCACTAGACCTCAATTATAAAAGAGATTCTAAAAATAGTGCCATGCAAAGCTGTCTACAAAGAAAAATCATTCAAACACAGAAGGACATATCCTGGTCAGTGAGTTTTCACTGTTATTAGCTTCTTAATTATTTCTATTTTTTTTCACTTCCATCTTTTGCTCTCTTCCCTCTTCCTTTCCATTCTTTCCTTCAGCAATTATAAGAAAGAGGGATTTTCAGGACATTCTCTCCACTACCCTAGAAAACTGCATTAGCTCATGCGCACATTGGCACAAGAAAACATTTCCTTTTTAGTAAATGCCAACATTCTCCAACTTTCCTTTCAAGAAGATCATGACCTTGTGTTCACGGGAATATAACCAAAAATAAAATAAATAAATTAATGTAAGCCCTAGTATTTCTAGCTGTGAGTCTTTTCATTCACTCTTCAGTGGAGTTGAAAGCAAGGGCATGGTTAACCATCTGGAAGCCCCAGAACTAATTTTTTCCTGCCAGGGATTTTTACAAGTCTGTGATTCACTTGATGATGCTTGCTTGCAAAAGCATTTAAGGCTATGGTTAAATCTCTAACTAAGCACAGGTAAGCTCTCCCCTAAAGTAAGGTCTCTCTTTTGAAACACTAGTTAGGAGGGAAGCTAGGGAGAAAGGTGACTAGGATATCTGAGAAGATGTACCTTATAGTCAGTTTGGGCATCCTAAATCCTGGCTACTCTTTCTAAAAGATATCTTTAAGGATAAATAAGGAAAATAAGGCTGATGCAAGATAGCAATATGCTAAACTTCTTTTTTCCCTTAAGTTTCCCAAATTATTTCAAAACGAACAATAGCAATTACATCTAGACCTAGAGCTGCAGGAGGGCAGAAAGATACAAGAGGAGGGAGAAACAAGGGAAAAAGCTCAAGTCCTTTTGCCCCCACTGCAAAGCCTGGATGAAAACACACATGTATGTGTGTCCCTCACTCCAAGGCAGGGGTCACATCACTGTTTCTGCCAGCCCCAGAAGGATCCTTTTAAGTAGGAGACTGGTGGGATCACGCCAATTTCACCTGGCTACAAGCATCTCTGTTTGGAAAGAAAATATCTTCCTCTCTCTCCCCTCCTGTCGCCCTGATTCTTTCAGGTTTTCTAGTGGACTTTCTAACTCGATGTTTGGTAGTTCTTAGTTCACTTTCTCACAATTAGATGCTATTAATAGAAGCTTGTTATGCTAAGACAAGGTCGCTGGAAATTCCTTCTCCTGGGAGTGGAAAGTGACTGATTGACATTTGTCTTGACCAGTGTGATGGGAAAGGTGTTCAGCTTCTCCTCCAATCCCTGGTCCTTGTGTGAATACTATATATAGTTTGGAGTCAGATTTGAATAAAACTTTTTCAGCCTTCTCTTGAGATCGTGTCCTGTGTGTGTGATTGATAGTGACCCACAGCGACACCCTCCTACATCAGTTCCACATCCATTAACATTCAGACTAAATCTGCCGTTACCATCCCTTGATCAGGCTACGTCTTGCAGGAACAGCTCCACCACCGAAGCTGTGAGGACTGCAAAAGTGTCAAGGGACTTAGCCTGAAAATTAAAATCAGGGGGCTATTAGTTTAGAGTTTGCATGGTATGTGCAGGACATGATAGCAAGGAATGAATATAAATCTTGTAGTACTGACAGCTCTGAACCCTTTTACTCTGCTTTTCACAGTGAGCTTAGGTGACCACACACCTCTTTCACATGTCCCATCATATACAAGTGTAAATTGCTAATGCCAGCAGTGAGAAGCTGTTCAGGAATTTTTCTGCCAGCTTTTGCAACACAGTAACCTATTTAAGGAGCATAGAATCCTGGAGACCGTGCCTCTTGATGTCCCTAAAGAACATACAAACTGATGAATGGTCATACACATCTTGTAGGAAATTAATGTCCATTGTCATTCTCAGCTATACATTCACAACTGAATGCATATGTCTCCAAAGCAAAATACAGAAAAATACGAGCCCTTTGAAAGTTGCTCAGGTATCATCCTTTGGTCTTTACTAGGTTTTAATACCAATTTCAGCTATCCAGACTAAGATAAAAACCACATGAAGAACAACCATTTACTAGAACAAAATATATTTCACAGTCAAACTGGCCATTTGAGATATACATCTTGCTGACATGAAGAATGTCTGAGTTCACCATATAGCTAAATTTTAGAAATAAAAAGAACAACAGAAAAGTATTTTTTTTCTATGGGCAATGATACAAGTTATTTTTATCTAAATACTGCGCAATTATGCCTAACCACTCAGTTAATAGAAATGACCACTGATGTGAAGAGAAGAAGCTGGGTAGTAAACTAAGTTTCTAAATTACATATATGCTTTAAGTTCATCAGGTGACTTACACCACAGAAGAAGCAAAGCATTGAAACTAAAGCACAAGAACTTAAATTTACATTCTCTGAAGAGTATTTGGAGTAACTTGTACAACACTGACACAAGCACCAGTATGACATGAACAGTCTCCCTGTAAGGTTGACTGTGTCTTAAAGCCTGATGAAAATATTTCACTCAATTACTGCACCTGGAAGTGGGAAAAAAATATGCAAAAGAGCAGTACAAGCAATTAAAAATATAACATCTTTGAAGTACTGCTGATGAATAAAAATAATAAAATTCAGATATAAAGTACAGCATCCCTTTGTTAATTACAGATTGCTATCTTTAATTAAAACACCATAACTAATTATTGGCACTTCCTTTAAAAAGGCAGAGTTTGCCAGAGGCACAATAAATACTAATATTTCACTTTACAATTGCTAATAATTACCTTCTATGGAGATTTTCATCCATCTAAGCCACACAAAAATGGAAACAAATGTTGGGAGTGCCATTTGGTGTTTGCTGCAAGCAGAGAAGGAGCTGATTTTACCAAGACTGCAAGGAAAGCTGGTGGCAGGAAGGGGAGGGGGCAGAGGCAGGCAAGGCAGGCAAGGATGGGTTATTCCTAGTCACCAAGAGTGAGGAGACATTCATATTGGTTGTACTGCAGATACACAGAGAGCCAAACACATTTTCAGCCTGAATTCAGTGACATCAGGGTAGAGGAAAATGCTCCACAAAGAGGGAGTGCAGTGGGTAGCACGATGTGCAGCATCCACAGGAGTCTGCTCCAAGCACTTGCTGCCAACCTCCTCAGAGATGCTGAAGCTCCATGGCATTTGAAAGGTTCGGGAAGGCTGCAGAACTGGGTTCAAGACACAGCCCCTGTATTTACATAGAAAATACATCGCTGAATACCACCAGCTTCCTCTTCTTGCCTGCCATTCAAGACCGGCCATTAGACGCTGAATGAACGAAGAGCTGCTAATCTGCAGTACTTTCCACATGCCATAATTTAGTATGATCTGTTGGAAGTGGTCTTCTTTGACAGCCTCATTTACTGTAGAGCTGTAATGCCTTTCAAATATTTATTGTGAGTGATGGAGCCATACAGAAGCATCAGCCTTCACTGATTTTATTATTGCACTGCTGGAGGAACACAGATGTATCCTTCAGGTTTTATGAAACTCACAGCATTCTTCACAGTGTAAGGATGAAAGAAAACCAGCGACACACTACCTGGGCACTTTATATGTGATCTGTTCCATTTCTCATACATTTTTTGGAAGCTAACTTTGAAAATAAAACAAACATGGGTATCACTATCTAAGGGAAAAGCTGTCACGGTAAAAAAAACTTATGCACACAACATGGATCTTGATGTTCTGCCCCCATCCCAGTCCAAAACCATGACAAACTCCACCCCAAATTCACAGTGGTAGTCAGGGTTGTTTTTTGGGTGGGCATTTTCTACATTTTTTTTTTTTACAGTTCTCATTAATTGTAAAAGAAAATGAGCTATGAAAATGGACAGCATTTTTTTTGACTGACACTTCTTTTTGACAGCTGCTGCAGGCTGCTTTGGGAAGGCAGAACATGAAGAGAAAAACATGAAGTTTTCTGCCTGCACCTGGAAATATTTTAGCCGCAGAGAGCTGGGTTCTTTTTCTGATCAAGTGTGATACACCTGCATGGGACCCCTGATGGAGGAGAGGAGCTATGCCAGTAAAAAACTTTGGGCTGCTAGGAGACGTACTTCACCTGCCAAGTTTTTGAGAGAGTAATGCCCGCTCCCCAGGCAGTGTGGAGGTTGGAGCATCAGCCTCCACACCTGCCCTTCCTGCACTCCACTGTGGTTCACAGGATGCTTCCTGTACAGGCTGAGTAGTGCAGCTTTACTCCCTTCAGAAACAATACAGAGAAAGACATCCCCAAAATATGTATTTTTTCAATAGCTTATCTTCCAATTTACAGCCTTATAGTTCATTCCCACAATATGGCTAGCAGAGGAACTTCAAATTGTAGGTTCACCGGATAAGTGAGTACAACCCTCCCTCCCCCAAAACAACTTGAAAAAATGCTCCTCAAACCTGTCACCATTAGCTAATGGCTGTGGTATTTTAGGCTGAACGAACTATGTTGGCTGCTCATGCGTGCAAATGCCACTGAAACTATTTCACAACAATGAGGGTGCTGGGGGAACTTTAGGCAAAGAAATAACCACAGCATCAATGCTTCGAATATCTAATATAACATGGCTGAGAACATAGCTGGTCGTTGTCAAACCAGGGAATTAAAGGCTTCTATACAGATCTTGGAATAAATTCATCCTGGCTGCAACATCAGGGATTAATTATACTGGATTTTGCATATTTAGTAAACTGGAACTCCAAAGTCTCTATTTGCATTTAATATAATATGCACATTCTCAGTTTCCTAGGCTGTTTATTTTAGAAGTTTAAAATAAAATTTTAAAAAAGTTTAAAAGCATACAAACACCTTAAAATGTGAATTTACCTCTCTTTCCCCCTCTCCTTTTTTTTTTTTTTTTAATGGATAACTTCTAGTTTAAAACATTCAGTCCAAAACTATGATCAGCAAATACAATTAAACTCTGACTCAGACAGGCTTGCGCCAGATGGCAAACTGCCCCATAAAAAAGGTACTTTTGGTTTCTTTCATTTATCTCCCTCCACCTTGAAGTATTCAGTATTACAGAGCAGTGAGATTTTGGGACAGCTGGGTAGCATGCTGGAAAAAAGGAGCAAAAGGACCAGTTCATTTTCTTGGCATACCCTAGCTACAAACAAATAGAAGTACAAATGAGCAACTTTAGAAGAAAAGGGATGGCTAAAGTCTTATATAAAGGACAATTTATGTCTGAAAAAACTTCAAACTAATGTAAAAAAATCATCTGGAAAAAAAAGTGAGGTAAATTTAAGACAAAAAAAATTATTTCCTGATGTTAATACTTATCATGTCACTCAGAGCAACTTGCTTTCTGGTGGTATTTTACTGCAATATTCCAAGCTGTGGAAAAACTGATGTTTCATTATAATGATGATTGCTGATTCTTTTCTTTATAGCACTACACCTGGCAGCTGAGTACTGGGTAAGCTCAGGTTAGGACTCTAAGCTTACAAAACAAAATAAGCTTTTTACCAGCAGGTCTTTTCCTCACATGGGGATGTGGATGGTCTCACCACTGATATCCTTTCCTCCAGACTCCAGAGATCACTTCTGACTTCCGTGGTTGTTGCTTGCTCTGACATACAGACATGGGCTGAATTGCAGGGTGAGAGGCTACCAGAGCATTACTTGCCTGAGGGAAATGGGGTTTATCACCACTGGGTCATCTGATGCTTCTTTTTTACTGTAGCTGGCATTCCTTCACATGGGACTCTGTCCCCCATGCATGTTCTCACTCATGCCCTCTTGAGTCAAGACAAATGATGGAGGCTGCTATAAATCTTCAGTTGCTTTTGCCACAATATTCTTTCCTGTTCTGGAAACCATGGCTTTTTCAGACATCCACCCTCCTGCTGCAGTGGGGACTGCTGCTTTTAACCATGGAGCTTGACTGACTATGGTGACAGCTCATGACCACAGTCCTGCCAGCTTCAGTGCCTCCTGCAGGGCTCCAAGCACCACATCTGCTACAGTCTCATAAACCCCATATGGCTTTTTAAAACCATGCGTCTATCAATGCCTAGAAATGTCTCTCTTAGGCTGACAAAAATCCCAATAGTTGGCATCTTTCCTTCTCTGTCAGAAAGGTTTTGGGTTTTATGTTGAGTATAGTCCTATTTCTACCCAGCAGTGAAAGTACACTTGCCCTTCAGCTGTGATAATCTCCAAATAATCCAAGCTATCCTGTGGTTTTATCATCTGTCTGCACATGCCCATTTGCCTCAGACTGATTCTTTTGAGTACCTTGTAGCCCTTCCACATTACCCAGAGCTGCTCCAGGCAGTGCTTGATTTGCCCATCAGTCATGCTTCCCCCTTTCCTTGGGGTTGCACCCATCAGCCCAAAATACTGTGCTCCACGCACCCCATAATCAAATACAGCATGACAAGACTCAACACCTCTCAAGTCTCAGGGAGAAAAGGTTCTCAAAGGTTTCTAAACTGCAGGTTACATTGTGCCCAAATGCTTTCCCAGAGTCTTCTTCGAACTCTGAGATCCTTTTACCAAGATCCACATATGCTATGCTTACTTCTCAGCTGTAAAAGTGGTTTTATTGGGAATCTGTCATGTTCTTAACACTTTGCCAGTCTCCAGACTGGCAGATGCCCATGATCACAACTTAATGAAGGAGAAGCAGGGACCTGGAGGCTTGAAGGTATTTCTTGGATTTCATTTGACTGTGCTTTGCAACTAATCATGAAAATATGTCACAAGGATGCTAGAAAACACATTTTTCCTTGCATAACATATGTTGCTTAGATAAAATAAATAGATAACAACCCCCACGTTGCTGCATACCAACAACTCCCATTATATGAATGTGACTCAGGGAGCCAAATGTTTAAAGCTAATATTCCAGTAAAGAACATCAATCTGGGGACTGATCAAAAGGGAAGCTACTGGCTGGATGATACAACCTGGCACAACCCCTTTGTTCAAACTCAGTGTAGCCATTGAGTGTTGCAGTGAAATCTTTACCTTCACATGATGAAATCCTGAGCCTAAGTGAGCAGGGAAGGGGGAAGGGATCAGGAGGAACCGCAGTGCCTTGGAGTACTGCTAAAGACATTAAGGGGCCATCAGCAACTCACCAGCAGAACCCTCCATTTATTACAGCATAGCAAATTTTCAGAGATGAGCTCCTTTCATTTAGGTCTGCAGCTGCTTCTGACATCTCCCAGCTGAAAAGGGCTGAGCATTCTCACAATATTAAAAACTCAGCTTCTTTTCCTCTTGAAACTGTAGAGAGGAAGAGCAATTAAAAAAATGAAATAAAATAAATAGTCTCCTGTGTCCTGCCTGTTTACTTTCAGGCATAGGAGGACAGTGTCAAATTTAACACAACTGAAAAACTGGAGCCAAAGGCTTGTTTTTAGAATCTGTGCTCTAGATGAGTGCATGTAAGCTGCATAAAATTGAATGTGACTCTGATCTTTATGGTAATGTTGTGAGTCATCTGCTAATGGTCAGTCTCCCCAGGCTGGAACTCATTATGGGGTTAAACTAATTATAAATAAATCCTTTTATCAGAAGAATTTAAATTCCCACTGCTTGTTCCAGGTGCCTAAACAGCCAGGGTCTAATTAACTAATGATGCTGACCAAACTGCAAATAAAATTTGTTGACCAGATGATGATACCATACATATATGCAACATCCTCTGTCAGCAAACTGGGCAGTATATATACATAAGATCATAGCTTTAAAAGCTCATTTTCCTTAGGCACAGGTTAGAGGTGACATGGACACCTCATTTGTCATTCAGCCAGTGAGTAAATGATGGCATTGTACAGCAACCTAGATGTGCACACAAAGTATGTATTAGTGGATCAAAAGATGGCTCTTGCCTATAATTCATATACTTTGCTTTCACTGGTGTGGGTTTGCTGTTTGGCTCTTTGGACGCCTTGTTTACCAACACTTGTTGCCTTTACAATGCTAATGCCACAGAAAGATGAAATCGAAGAAAACAACACTGCTTTATCACACAGAAACATTAATATCTCTCAGCTGGAAACAAATTGCTCAAGCGTTCTGACTGATGCCTCCAAGTTGAATGAAACTAGGCAAGATATGTGTCTAAATAAATGTTCGATGCTGGATTATATGATCTAACATAACAATGCCATGCAAATAAAGAAAAAAAGAGTCTGCTTTACTTTTAAAAAATAATCATTCAAAAGTACACTATCTAGATACCTACAAAAAAGAATAAGCCAAGTGAAAAACACTTTCAACTACAATTTGAAAAAGAAGCCCTGTGATCTAGAAGCAATATTTAAATGTGCTAGTCAACCCCAAGTAGCAGCTGCTCTTCAGGTTTAAAAAAAGAATCTATTAAAATAAGTATTTCAGCTATTGCAAACAAGACCAAATGAAAGATGAAAACCAGCACTGTGCGCTATTGACATACCAGAGGAAAATACAGAAAATAAATTCAGAACTGAAAAGTCAGTAAAAAAGGACATTAAGTGAATTTTTAGAATTCTGTGCCTTTAGAAAGTCAAGAGCATTTTAGCTCCTGATTCAGAATCAAAACAACACTTCAGCTTTTTCTCTAAAATAAATGTAAAACTGTTTCTCCCCACCAAAACTGGAATCTGTGTTCACAAAGGTGAAAGGACTAGAATGAACCTGAGGAAACAAATCACTGTCTTACCTTCTGCCTAGTGGAGGCAGACTGGGAAAACCCAAAAAGTTTTTACAGTCCTTGCTACACCTGACCTGTGCCTGGGGGAGTCCAGAGAGGCACTGTGTCCTCATTCTTGCTGGGGATGGTGAGGGAACAGGCTTGCTGGAAGATAGCAGTGAGGATGAATGACAGGTTACAGAGAAATCATTGCATTTGCACTCCCTTTCAGAAACCTGGTGTCCCCTGCACTGGAAATGCCCCCACTGCACGGAGGTTTGTGGATGAAGGGAAAGAGCATCTGGGTCTTTGACACCAGTCTCTCCTTCAGCACAAGAACTGAATGACATGTATGTACCAGGCAGGGCAGATCCTGACACTAGTGTCTTAAAAGCCACCCTCCTTCTGGAGGCTGAACGTATTTAGTATATATATAATCATGAAAGAGTTATGAAAGAGCTGTGGCAAGAAGAAAAACATGCCATAATCTTCCTGGTTCAGCAGTCACCAAAATAAACAGACTCCCAACTCAAAGAGGTAGATGGACAGACATATCTCGTTAAAGCTGTGTTGCAGATATAAGTGGTTTTGCAAAGAAGCAAGAAAAGGGTTGGTGTTTGCAAGTTATTTTCGTATACTCCTCTTTAGGAGTAGTTTTTTTTTAGAAATGGAAGAATTCTTTCAATTATTTTTTTAACAAAGCAACTGAACTTTGCAACTGCAGCTTGTCTCTCCCTCAGCTTCTTAGTTGTTTAAAAGAGAAAAACCAGAAAAAAATTTTTTTACTTTCTTGTTTGTTTAAAACCCTTACTGGCCTGCTATTTAATTTCTGAAATGTTAAAACCACAATAAAACATAGTTTTTCTTATTAAAACAACAAATACATTATTTTTTTATCACCAAATTCTTTTGACAATTAACTATAGCACATTCACAGCTGCCATTTTTTCTCTCCTACCACATAGTGATTTTCAATACAATTTATCATGTCAAAAATTTTTCCTTAATATTTATGAATTATCTGGCTAAAATGGCAGTTTTTCATGATATGCCTTTTCTGTTTTAATACCAGAACTCCTACTGCTATAGATAATGTCTCTGTGATGAGAAGAGCTGGCACACCCTGGCTCAAGCCACTCAATTAAGCATTTTTGAGAGGATTTGGCATTGGTTTAGGCAATTTTCAGCAAACGTTCAACATAATTTAAAATGTCTAACTGAAATCTGATTTTAATTTCAAAGCTTCATTTTCCAAATCAAAATGACTTTTCATTTCAAAATGGATGCTAATGGGTAGCAAAAAGAAATTTTCCCAGAGTAAAACGAAAACAAGAATCCCTTACTTGACCTCACACAGGTTTCTTCCTCTCCCACCTTTTGTAGCTTTTGTAGATTTTTGGTCCACAAAATTATTCAAATGATGCAATATTTGAAAAAAAATGTGGTGGAAAAAAATTTGAATTATAAATATCAACATATCTCCATTACCTAAATTTACTCTCAATTTTTGTAAATTGAGAGTTTGTAACTTTTGTAAACATGACCCCATTTTCTCTGCCTGCTCCGTGGGCCAGCACAGCAACCCCCGCTTGCTAAGCAGAATGTCTGTTCGGACATTTGGAAACATCTTGCCTGTTTGCATCACCGAAGAGAATCAAAACCCCATTACTCCTACTTCTTTTTTTCTTGTTTGTTTCAAAGCAGATAAAAACCATTCAGATCTCCTAAAGAGATGGAATGATTTTAAATCGTAACCACATGGTCAATGTGTGTCCCGGATGCAGTCCAGATTATTCTACAAAAGCTCTCACTGGGGATGGACATAAGCAGCACTTTGTGCCTTTGTTGTGTGCTCCTTGGCACTTCCATAAATGGCATAGTAAAGCCTTTCTGTTGCGTCCATGAGAGTGGCAAGTGTGAGGCCCTGTCATGTTTTCATGGTATAAATATGGAGCAAAAGCATAGCAAAGAGAATAATTAACAAGGACATGCTCTCTCCATGTTGCCACTGCTAAAGCCCATTTTGTTTTAACCGAGGAGCACCTGCTAGAAAGGTCATCTGAGGGGTGGGAGATTTGAAATTATGATTTTTATTATTACTTTAGGGCACTGCTTACACTTAGCATCTGTTTTGCGAAGCAGATGTTTCACACTGTGGGATCCCTGCCTACCCACTGGAATACCTGACTGTAGTTCACCTCAAGACACTACCACAAACCAGGTCCTCCATGGTAACTGATAGGACACAGCCTTCAATAGCTAAACTAAAGGGATGTAGTCTGTCCAAAATAATACTCTTGATGTGTATTTTTTGATCTCTAAGTGTGATTCGGTTTAATTGCAAATAGCAGCTTTGATGCACCTAAAATCTGTTTTCTGTTTTTCTTTTCAGTCATGAAAGTTAATAAATTCTGGGGAACTCTGTCCGCTTAGCACATGTCTCTGAATGAGCAAAGGTACTCCTGCCTGCAGGTAGAAGACTGTCCTTCTTCCTTGGAAGTGGCCTCTCTCTGCTTGTAGGGTGACAGCCGTCTAACAAGGACAACATTGCAACTTGAGGAATTAAATTTACCTCCCTATTTTATAACCCACTGACACCAAATGGAGAACAAAATCCCTTACAAACAAAAAACTTTCCGGATGAGTGTTTTGTGAGCAGAAAACACAAGGCAGAAATTGTCAGATAAATTGTTTGAGTAATTCAGCAAGCGCCTTTCCCTGGCTCCATAGCTCTCGCTAGAGAAAAATGCTAAGATTAAGTTATTAAGGGTAGATTATCATTAACTTTATCAACCATGTCTGAATCATACTCTCACCCCGACAGTACTAAAGTAACTCAGAGCGCTGCAATCAGTGGAGGTTGGCTGCCTTTACACCAGCAGAGAAGTCTTCCCATGCCTTCACCAACAGCTATGAAAAAAAATCCTTAAGTGGATTTATGCATGGGTGGTGAGGGAAAGGGGGTGGAAACAGTTCCTCGGAAAATCCAAAATCCTGGCCAACGATCCAGAAGAGGATTATTATTACAGTATTCCTCTTTATGAGCTGTGCTGAGCTGAGCTTGTTAGAAAGGTGTTAACTTTCCTCTGCCAAGAGCACTTTGAAGTAATCAGTTTATGAAAAATTCAATTTGGCAACAAACTCTTGGCAGTCTTGAATCAACTACACCCATTATACCCCCATCACAAGTGGATGGGCAAAGGTGGCTCAGTGCATCAGTCTCTCCTCCCCCTCCTCCGCAGCCTTGAAATTTGCTCAGCAATCCTGAAGGAGGAAAAAACAGTGTTGTGTAACTCATCTACAAAGGACAAGGAGGAGGGGAAAAAAAAGAAGTCAGAAACAAAAGACATACAGCTGCAAAGCTTCTGGCAGGATCTTACAGGTAGAAAGTCTGTTTGTGTGGGCTTCCCAGGACAAAGGAAACATCCTGTGCCCTGTGACTACAAAATATTAACCCCAACTGGGAAAAATTTAAATGATGCTGAAGTGATAATGAGCACTCAAGTGGATTTCTTCCTAAAATGAGTCACAGCTGCTGCCAAAGCTCCATCAATTTCCTGTAGCAGGTCGAGGAGAAAACTCTTAGGAATGCCATCTGAAAGCCTTTGCTATGGAAGAGGAATCCTACCAAGCCTAGGCAGGGGCCCAGCAGCACAGGGTGCTAGGAACATCTTCCCCATCCAGCTGGGAATAGGGCTTCCAGCTGCCTCCTCTAGGGAGGAAGAATGGTCCCTCCACACAAACAAACCATTGCATTATGGTGCATTTCTGTGTGTCCTGTTGTTAGGTTCATGACTGTTTTTCCACAAGAAGATATTGCTGGAACTGGGGAAAGTGGGCTGTAGAGGAAACAGATGGTATTTTCTCTCTAATTTTGGTGTTTGAGAACAAAATTTGCACAGTTTGTTCCTCAGTCAATCCTTACTTTCAGGATAAAAAACAGTTACCTGCCAGAATATGAATGGTTTTGAAATGTGCAATTAAAAAAAAAATAATTGGAAAAAAAAGCATGAGGAAGGGAAGTTTTCATCTTAAAGAGCTACTATATTTGCATTCCTGAGGTCTGATACTATGGTTATCAATCAGATGCTTTGGGGATATTAAAGACACTCTCTCACTAATATCAAAAATGATTGTCCTTTCTTCCTCAAGATTTCCTAACAGATCTTTAGAGTCTTGAAGTTCCTTTCATTCTTAATACTCACTGTGATTATGTTGTATCTGCAGAAGTCTTCTTTACACCTAGAGTTTAATATTTTCCCCCTCTCCAACAGATCTCCTTTTAGCTAGGGTCCATTTCAGGTAACTGCTGTCTAAAAGCTAATATACCCATTTATATTAATACATACCCTCAGTAGAATAGGATTAGGAGGCTCAGTCTGATATGGGCTGTGCCCTTGGTCTGGTAACTTACACAGCATTATCTTGTCTGCAGCCTAGGTAAATGCCCCAGCTGCAATTAAGTGAAATCTCCTTCTCCATCTGATATGCCCAAATGGCTTCAGTTTGCTCTTTCCCATCTTCCCAGCTGTACTGAGAAATAGGCAAGATGAGTGTTGTAAGGTGCACAGACAAGCCTTAATGCAGAATGAGATTTATCTCCCTTCCCTCCTTGGTAGAACAAGCTGATTCCCATCTACTGGGGCTTTTTCAGGAAAGAATGCTGCAAAAACAGTGTGAAGTTCTTTGCTGACAAAGTGACAGAAGAAGGAATTTCCATAAGACCTTTGGAAATGGTGGGTGTCATTTTATGTATGCAAAGCAGAGGCTCTGGGTAAATCATGTTTGCTCAAGGAGGACTCGATGCCACAGCTGCACTGGAGCAGGAACCCCTGGCCTGCTGAGGCCGTGTTCCTCGGAGTCTCCCTTGTGAGCACACGTGCACATGCATCCATCTTAATTAAAAGTCTCCAAAATCCAAATTCAAAGCATTCCCCTTTTCCCACCTCTCTTCCACCAGCCGCCACTCACTCTGCTGAAGCTGTAAATAGGTCAGATGTTTCCATGGCCACAGTGAACCAAATAAGCAGTTAGGGTTCAGTGGGTAATGTGGGTTTTTTAATTGTCCCAGTGCTGGGTAGTGCAACGTGTGTGACACCACGCTGACAGTACCTGACTTTCTCCTCTGGCTCATCAGTGACATAACTGCTGGCACTGTCTCCTTCTCCCCCTGAAACAGCTATCTCCTGGGAGCTTCAACAGGCAGCTCCTCTCATGGGGTAGCACTGATGAAAAGTACATTTCACACAGAAAATGTCTCTTTGCAAGTACTAATTGCTGGTTCCAGCACAGCATTGAACCTATTCACACAAGGTGTAATTAAGTTGTGACTCATTTTCACAGGATGGTGCAGAGGTCATAAAGAATAAAACAAGCCTGTGCCAGAACTAGACAAATTCATGAGGGAATCTAACAAACAGGATGGTTGGGGTGCTATACCATTCAGGAACTCCCTTGTAAACTTTTCAATGTCTGAAGGCAAAGAGCTGTAGAGGGGAAAGGAGGGCTTGGTCCTTGCTGTTCTGCAGGATCCCAAGCTAGATGAATATGTAGTCTCCAACCTCCTCTGCATAACAAACAGAAAAATTTATATGAGATGTGGAGCTGGTGGTTCTGAGTGGTGGTTCTGAACAGCGCAGAGATGTCTCTGACCACAGTTAACCATCTTGAGAAGAATACCCAGGACACCACTGGGATCAGCCCTGTGCTACATTTGACCATTTGTCACAAGGAATTTTCTGATCCCTGTGTGGTGAGTCATCTAGCTGCTATGGCACAGATCAGTTTTCACTCAGTGAAAAGCACCAAATCCTTTCACACATCACAGACTGAGGTATTTGTCAATAAAATTGCTCATTTAAAACTTATTTATCACCCTTTCTGGGAGCCAAATCTGGAGATGTCTACTTTGGCTCATGCTGTTCATGAAAGCTCTGGCTGGAAGATTTTGTCTCATGATCTGCCATTCAAAACCATCCTTGTCTCAGCTGTGATGTTCACTGAAGCCTCCTTGCAATGCAGAAGAAGGCTTTTTGAGGAAGACTCAGATTAAAACTGCCTTGGTGATCAGCTTGCCTGAGGAAGTTGTTTATTGATCCTGTAAAGCAGGCAAACCAATCTCTTCTGCTTTTTTGTCAAGAAAATGGTGTAAATAATGCTATAAAAGTAATAGAAGTATTAATAACCCAAATATGCTGTATAATCCTGGAATTCAAGTTCAGGCTCCAACAGCACGTGGTTGAAATATTGCAGTTTCTCAGGGCCCTTCTTCAACTGCTGGACTAGCAAAGGAAAAGAAGGGACCACACCAAGAACTACTCTCGCTCCTGTAATCAAACACAGCTCAAACTTCCACAGAGGACCCCGAGCTTTCCTGACAGACTTCTACTATAAGCTTACTCTGACATATCCTTCTCTAAAAAATCATTTCAGCTACACTTCTCGCCTTTTGGCAGCCTGGCTAACCAAAGGGCTGTGGTTGTATTTGCCTGGGTCACAATGAAGCCAGTGATGGCGTTCATGCCTGTTTGCTCATCTCAGCAAGATGAGGCCTGAAGCTCTTGACATTGTCTCCTGCCAACACCACCATCACAACCAACCGATGCCAACCAAAGCAGTAACTCTTGCCCCTCCACAAGTTGTCTTCTCACACAGCCACTGGGGCTTTAAATTCAGGGTGTCGTTGAGGCCTTGACAAGTAGCTGGGAAGGTAATGAACAGCTCAGCTCCCTACCCTTCTGAAATTTACTGACTTGACATTGCTTTTATATTCCCAGTGTCTGGAAGTGTAAAAAGGGAAACGGATTCTAATTTCAAGGCAAAATTCCTCAACCGTAATTATTATGTGAGACTTTGTGATTTTTCCAGAATCTCTCTCAAATACCTGATAAACACACATTCCCAGTTTGAAAATATTGATTTTTTTTTTTTGTATTCAGTATTTATTTCCTAGGTAAAGTGAGAATCAGTAGAGATTTTCTTGTTTAACAGCCTAAGTTCTGGCATAATACACAACTATCACTTTGTCACAACAAATAAGTTTTACTCAGTCATTGGCATTAGCAATGTCCACACAGCCCTGGGAATAATGTCGTGTTTCAGCTCATTACTGCAGTGTCAGCAAAAGAAGAGCAGGGGGGTTGAAATCCAACCCTCAGAGGTACACACCTCTGTGTGCTGTTTGGAGCCTACAAGGGGCAGCAGTCTTATGGGTGGGTGTAAAAATGTTCTTTGGAAAGTCGAAGAGGACCCAGCATGGCTGGCAACTTGTGCTACCCTCTAACTTTTTTTCATTTTCTAGAAATTGGATACCTCATCTGTAAAGTGGGGATAACTATATAGACAACTCTTCTGTAAAACATATGAAATCCACAAATAAAAAGAGCAGCCAGATAAAACCACTGTTATTAGTTAGCTGTCTTCTAGGGAAACTTTATCTCTCAAACATATTCTTATAGATAAGATAAATAGGATGTTGGAACCAATCTGTGTTGTATATAATTATCAACTCCCCACACACATATTTCCTCCACACGTATTTTTCACCTATGTAAAACCATGTAGTCTTTTTTACCAAATAGGTTTGACCCTATTAGAGTTATCTCTAATAGAACAATTATTTGTTCATTAAAAATGCAGGGTTTAAGGAACATTAGATTAATGAGGAGATAATGTAATGCAGTACTATAGAAACTATATTGAAGCATTTAATATTGTGCCCTACAGTGGCTGAAAAGTTCTGCCTTATAATCCTGTGGTGTCAATGTTGTACTGAACAGCAAGTAATCCTAAAATCCAGTTAATTCAGGCTTAGTGTACTGCAGAAACTCAAGAAAGAGCAATAATCTATCCAGTCACTTTGAGTTACCATAGTTAAGGGATAAGTTTGGGAAAAAAATGCTTTGTTGTGTTTTGCAGATCTCACTTTCTGAATGCTGGCACTTGCTAGGTCTATACAGCAACTGTTAGTTCTTTGATTAATATTGTAAGTCAAATCATAGGTCACTACATGCCTATTCCAAAATAGTCCGCCCTCCCTGCCAAGTCCTAAGTCCCAGAAACCCTAATCACAGATGAAAAAAAACAGGAGATATGCAATCGGATGCACAGGAAGACATTGAAATGACAAAGCTTCTAAAATTAAAAATGTATGACAAAACTTCAGTCCTGGTTTTCTAAACTCACTCTCTTGAACAGTCCTAGAAGACCCACTGTAGACACCAGCACCACATCCAGGAGGGGACCTCATATGCTCTTCTGATCCTTATTCACTAACTAATTACCAGTGGCCCACAAAAACTTATAGTTTCAGCAGGGTAATTTTTGGAAACTAGAACTCAATGGTGTAAAATTGAATTTTTAATGAGTTTGTTTTTTGCAGGATGGTTGCCCTTTAAACATGAATAGCAGGATAGCTGACATTGCATGAAGTAAGATTCTCGAGAGGGAGAAAGCCACCAAAAATTCCCCACAGAAAGTATTCTGAAATGCATCATACGAGACCTTATACTTTGCAGCTAGGCAAATAATTTCAGTACTCTTATTCCCTTGCTCCTCACTAACCCTCAGATACATACTAAAAGAAAAGAAGAGTTCAACATAAAATTTCTTATGCATTCCTTAGGTGTTTTTAAGGGAAAAAAAGATGGAACTTTGTTTCACTGGTTTCAGGGAGTTGAGGGCAAGACTGTTGAAGCTAGCTCAAAATGTTAAAAATATACCCAGTGTAGTCCCCCCATTCCTATTAAAAAAACAAAAAAACCCAGGAGATTTTTCTTGAATAATCCCTTCCAGACAGCTAAAGCAATGAATAGATTTCATAATCAAAGTATTTATTAATTGGCAAAGCTGAATCCAGGTAGTGCTTATCTACCTAGCAAAAACTAGCATGGAGAACTTACCTAACGGACCACTGCAGCAGTAGTAATAGAGGTCTATTTTTGCCATTCAAATAAAAATGAACAAGGGAGGAAAATTCATACCAAAAAACCTGCCAACCAACCAAACAAAACCCAAACAACAACCTGCCCAGAAAAAAAGCTACTGTAAATAATAAACCGTAACACCTGGAAACTTCAGGGGAGAAATTGAGTCTGTATCCCTCTCTGTTTTATCATGTATCACATATAATGAGTCGATGCCTAGGGAAAACTGTCTGATTGTTCCAATCTTAGTGGCAGCCCTGATAACAAGTGCAAAAAAGACGATGTTTAACCATGGATACAGTGGTGGGGCCGCAGCTCCAGGCAGTGACATTGGACAAGCTGTGAGGAAGGTTGTTTTGTAACCCTTACTCTGGCAACTGAGAACCTACAGCTACAGCAATATTTGGCTTGGATCTGCATCTGCCTTAGATTACACTGACTGTATGCAGCAAACATGGTTTTATTCATGCCTGGCTATTACAAGTGAGGGTCCTTGCCTCTGTACGTTTTTTGCTTAGAGAAAAAAAAATCAGAAACTATTTTTGCTCCAGCATTGCCTGAAGGACCTATAGCAATATAATCTTATTTATTACCCGTCACTTCACTATGCAAACATTTCCTACTTATCAGACTAGCCATTTATTATATCGTTTCTCTCTGAGGTCTCAACATCATCCATCACTGGTAGCCACCTGCCCTGCTCCTGCTCTGGGCCTTAGCACTGCACAGGGATCCACCATTGTAGCGGCCAGGGGCCTGAGCTGCTGCTGTTTCCCATTTTGTCATTTTTCCATTAACACTTGACCTTCCTGGAGCAGCCAGCATATTGCTAAGGATTGAGCGGGCACCTTCTTTATGAGCCTTTCCTATAACCTTTCCTTAATATAGGAGAAGCCAACCTGCCTGCATGCTTCATGAACAACTCACCTCCTTCTTCTTTGAAGGAGAAATTGATGGAGGCTTCCTTCCCTGGGAATAATTTTGGTGCCTGCCTGCTCTATTATTCATGCATACATACGGATGTCTTTAGCCTAGGGATACATAGATTTTCACCTAACCTTTCTTAATTGCTACAGGGAAGAGATGAAGGAGTAAATAAGGATGCAGTTGCCATCAGAGCAGCAAGTGGCTGAACTTGTCAGGAAAGTAACAGGGGAAAACCATAATTAGATAGATCTGAGACAGGTCTAGATTCAAGACCAAGACATCTAAATGTAATAATGCTTAGTGAGAACATGTTAATATTACCCTAGTTTCCTAGTGAAGTTTGTCAATAACAAGTCAGGCAAGAACAGGACAGCAATAGACTCAGCTCCACAGTGGTTTGTCCTCCTGAGATCTCCCAAAGGGATGGCTCATGTAGTTCCACTGATGTACCTCGGCAGCCTCCAGTAAGATTGTTCATGCATACCTTTTCTGTATTTCCAGTAATTTCCCTTCTCTCTTTTGATTTTTAGGAGGTGAGATTTTCTCAGTAATACACAGTTATAGCTGTAGACAAACCTGTCTGAACATTGCCTTTGCTCTGGAGAGCATCTAGTAGAAAATGTTCCAGTCTTGTCTTCCCAATTGCTCTGCCAAACATCCTTTCTCCCTTGCTCTTTGTCTCTAGATGTCAGTGAGGAGGGAAGAGGCCATCATCACATTTTCTGTGCCAGAAGAAGAAGGAAGTGTTCCTTTATAAATTCACAGAAGTGCAAGATTGCCAGTCTATGACCAAGGGATACCTTGCTTGCATGCTTGGCCATCATCAGCTTCACCAACTGTAGGAGTTCTATTACTCCCACATGACTCTCCCCTGATAGGGGAGGCTAGTCTTTTAAGTCCTTGTTAAGTAAAAAATGAACTGGACTCTTAGTTGTACTCGTTCTCCAGGTTGTTTATTCTTTTCTTATCAGCAATTTCTGCACACCAGACTTTACACCAGCCTAGCATGAAGGAGAAAGGACACCAAAGAGCCAAAAAAGCCAAAAAGCCTCTAACACACAGATTCAAGGTTCTCTTAAAGTTAATTTACCCAATTATCACCTTAAAATGTACATTATTTTTACTTTTCTACCAATTACTAACTAAACTTCTATTCATGTAACACTACAGTGCGGCAAATTCTAACCAATCATCCTGTGTCCCCAACCCTGCAGAATATGGAGTAGATGAAGAAGGAGGAAGAAGCCTAAAAACAACAAGGATCCTCTATCTTGTCTTCATCTACTTAGCATTCTAACAAACCCAAAAACCTACATTTCTCACCCTGTGATAAATTACATATTATGCTACTACCTCATTTACATTCCTGAAAATTCTGTCTCATCCCAAAGCCTAGGAAGCCCTTTCCATGGACAAAGGTTAAAAGCAGTATTTTTCAGAGGGTTTGGATCCTTTAAAACATGCAGAGAAATATTCTCTGCATTCTGGATTCCAACAACCAACAGTGCTATACAGACCCTAACAAGGTCAATTTTTTGACTAGTTAGCTCATGTTCTTTATATTATAGAAATTATATTCTCAAATGCACATATGTGTACACACTCCTAGGTCACAGGAAAAGGCAGATGTCTGTAATAGTTGAAAAAGTAAAAGGGATTGTTTTTCTCGCTACCTAGATGTGTATGACATTAGAGTATATTCTTCTATATCCTTAAGAGCAAATTAAAATAAATCTGACCAGGTAATGTGTCTACTGTACAAGACAGGATTCCCATAATGCTTCTAAATGTAACTGGATTTTCTTGTAATGTATTATAGTGAAATTACAAGCTAAATTTCCAACAAATTAGGGATGGGAATGATGGGAGGATGTTATGATAATGATGTACATAATGTAATACAGGAGCCCATAAACCCATAAAGTCAGTTTCCTATGAAAATGATGCATAATTGTAATAAATATATAGAAAATTTCTAGATACAGTAATGACTGCATGGCCTGCTTGATTATAAAAGGTTAATTGTAAAATTTACTTGGATATACCCTCTAACTTCTCTCTAAGATCACTGATTTGTGTACAAACTGGGATAAACATTTTATTCTTCTCACACTTTTGTAACTCTGAACATTTTATCATAATGGTTAAAAAACAAACAACATTTTTAGTAACGTGCTATTCCACACCCAGCACTGCTGGAGATCCACATGTTCCTTTATGCTTTCCTACCTGGATACAAGATCTTTTGTAAGGCAACAGATCTGGCTCTCCAGTAACACAGAGTGCTGCACTTCTCCTGAGGGACTTGGAGCTGCCAATTTTAGTGGCAGCAAAATCCACTTTCATCTTGCACTTAAAAAGTGGCATCAAATTTGCAAACGGCTTCTCTGTGAGCTGCTTATAGAGGCACTTTCAGAGCCACAAATAAATGCCTTTCAAAGGGAGGTAGTCATGTATCTTTCCTGTGCCTTGGCACATGTCCCTTCAGCACACCACCAACCCTCAGCACTGGCCCATCCTTGTGGGAGCTCCCGCTCAGGCATGGCTGAAGTGCTAGTTTGAGGTGCAGCAAACTCTGCTTCATGTATCAAAATAAGAGGAATAGAAACCAGTGTGGGTGGACAGTGGGAAATGGAGAGGCAGCTGGAGAAATGTTTCGCTGGAAGCATGAGTCAACGCACTGTGAGATGCGCGGGATTGTCATAGTTTACATAGTGTCCTCATTGCCAAACAACCACATCAAACTCTCAGTGCAGGGCTGCCTGTGGAGAGGTCAGGAGCTGCAGGACAGTAGTAGTGTTAAAGCAGCAGTGTCCTCAGCCAGAGGCACTGGCCCAGGAAGGATCTCACAATCCCCTAAGACATGGTTCCCACAGCAAAGAGCTTCCACTTAAAGGCACAACCCCACAAGCAGCACTGAGAAAAGACATTTTCTTTCTTTCATGTCAAAAAAATGTCCAAATTTTAATGGCTTTAATCAAAAAACTCTCCTGGAATGAACTTAAACTTAGACTATATATCAAGACATCTGATACTTATGAAGTTGGACTTTTCTCATCAGTTCCCTGTGGTACTTATTTGGCCCAGATAGCGCGTATTTATTCCACAACTTCCAAAAAAGTTGTTTCACAGCTACGCATAGAAAGAAATAGAAATAGTAAGGACTGTGCTGACCCAAAACCTACCATGGTCAAGGGAGAGATAGCCACTGATTTTAGTCCCTTGCACCAATCTAAGCCTCCAGAGCATTACTTCAGGCTGACCTACTGCTCCGGGTTGTAGACCAATTCAGAGCAGAAATCACAGAAATTAGAGATGAGTCCCTCTTTTATTTTTGCTTTTTTCCGTAATTTAGAAGCAGCATCAGCATCTGTTTTCCAGCACACAGCAGACTGCCACACTGCAGCCAGAGCCTGCTCAAGTCCCTAAGCAAGCCTGTCTGGCTCCGTCCCTGAGCATGCATGTAGGCACAGTACCAGCACACACAAGTCACACTGTGGCACACAGACCCCTTCTGACCTGCCTGAACAGCACTTTCTTCACAATGTCAATGGAGAGGGGTCACATTAAGGGAACAGGACACTAGAAGTGATCCTGTAAAACCTTACAAGTCTTTGGCTCTCCCTTCCTCTCTCCAACATTTAGACTACATAAGCACCACCTGGATATTTTGTTGTTCTTACCAAAAAAAGCTATTATGGTTTAAGAAAATAATAATTAAAAAAAAAGCAGTGGTAATAAAGAAAAAAAAATAAAAAAGAAAAAAATTTTAAAAAGAGATAGGAGACCTTAAGATATCACACCAGAGCAGACAGATCAGATAATTTTAGAGCAGAGCAATAGCACTTCTTCCCCTCCCCAGAAGTGCAGCCAGCATATTTGATTTCTTTTTCAGTATCCGTCCCCTGTTTATTATTAAAACACGTCATCACCATCTAATCACCACTGGAATCAAAAGTAACTTTTCACAGGAGCATTCTAAAATTAGAGAGTGCCAATTAAAATTAATGCAAATCCAAAGTACTGTGCTGTAAAGAAACTATGGTCAACATGATGAGCAAATGTAACCCATATTTGCTCATTTTGGATTGCTGATATTGAATTTTAGTACTTACTTGTTTGTGTTTCCCTCCTCTAAGAGCAATTCCACAAAGCCACGGGCCTGGGGCCCCGCAGAAACCTTCTCCTTATCCCACAGACACAGCTGTAAGTCCCATCCAGGAACCTCCCGCCTTCCCGCTCCAGAGGAATCGCGGTGCACTTCTCCCCGCAGCAGCCTCCCTGGGCGCTTGTCGCCCTGCTTCACGTCCCGCAGACAGCTGGGGCCAGCCTGGGGTGCCGGGGCATCGTGGCGGCGGGACGTGGCCCTTCCTGATATAATGGGAAGGCTTGTGCCAGCACCGACATCGGTCCGGGCAGGATTCCAGTGCGGCGGCCGTCCCGCACCTGTTGCAGGGCACCAACCGGGACAATCAGCTGTGTGGCTAATATTAGCCACCCGTGGTGCCAGCACCAGGGGAGTGCAGCAGGGACAGGAGCATGATTCATGCACAGAGAGACTTGCAAGGAAATAATTTTTCAGCTTTGCCTTTAGTTAATAGGAAAACATACCAAAAAGACCAGTGAATATCCCGTCAGACATAACCTACCCAGAAGTCCCAGAGCTGTTCACGGTCCTTTCCCATTCATTACATTAGCCTGCTTTTGTCTCCAGCAGTGCTTTAGGTCCTTTCAAAATTGCTGGCTGTAAGTAGGAAAAGGTACATTCGTATTTATTGTCTCTGCTTCCTTGGCACTGATAACCTCAATTCCTCCAACAGCCAGAGGTGAAACACCAGGTTGAGCCCCAGCCGTGCTGAGGGTGACAGTCACACGATCACTCTGCTTTAGTGGCAGGCTTTGATTTGTGGCTACTGGGAAAGCACCATGACAGGCAGTGCTGTAGCATTCAGCAAGAAGATAAAATAAATTATGCTGTAAGTGACACATAAAAAATCAAAATCAAAAAACCTTCCTGCCCAGCATAATGGGCAGGACATTAACATGCAATGATGACATACCGTGTTAATGTCCTGCTTAAAATAAAACATCCACAGAATGGGGCCACTTTTTATTTTAAGAGGAATTTTTGCGACACTTGATTCCTTTTCTCCCTGGATATTGCAGATGTCTCCAGGCACCAGGGGACATGATGAAGGCAAGCACTGCAGAAGTGGTAAGCACCAGAGGGCAGCTTAAATGGAAACATGGGCTCCAACTACAGATTCTCTGACTGAGCTGTTTACAGCAGACCTCCCACATTCCTAGCTGTATACTTCTCTAGTGCATCCATTTTGTTTCCATAAAATGACTGTGTTTGAGATGAAAGGGACAGAAAGCAAGTGCTGCAAGACCCTGCTTTCTGCAAGACCTGTCTGGAGGGAATGGGATCTGATAGTGACAGTATCTGTTGAGAAATATAGGTGGGGAAGCTCTCACACTAGGTTGTGAGAGGTGTAAAGTCCTTCTGCTGGTTGTGTCCTGGCTAGATTGTTATTTAAAACCATATCAGGGACCAGATGGTGCCTAAAAAAAAAAAAAAATAAATTAAAAAAAAAAGGGATTATAAGCTAAAATTTAAAAATACACCAGAAGCATTTGTGAAGCTGTAGGAGAATTAAAGCAACAAACACCAAAAGTAAATGTAGAGTGACCTTGGCTTCCGAAGAAGAGAGCTGCTGCAGTCTGAGAAAGATAAAATGAAACTGGATGTTTCCACTTCTGCAAAACGCGGGAGTCTCCCTTGACAGCTCAATTAGAGAGAAAATGTGACACAGCTGAATCCCTACATTTCTCCTGCATTCTCTGAGTAACCTATTTGATCTCTGGAGAAAAGAAACTTGATTTATTTCCACAGCCAAGTCTCTCTTTTGATAGTAATATATAAATCTGGCCAAGATCTGGGCAGGTTCCTCCTTCCTGCTAGCTGTATTGTTACCTGCTAGCTGACCAAATCAAGATGGGCTCACCAGACTGCAATAGTCAAATAATGTCTGTTCATTCCCTGACTAATCACTAATCATTCAAGTAGTTCAGTTTAAACATATTTCAGTTTAAGCAGAAAATCTATCTTTAAATCTTAAAACAAATTAAAAATAAAATTTACATTTACATCTTTCAAATAGCATTATTGCTAGATTTGGAAAATTTTCTTGGTATTTTACAGCCTTTCAGAGAAAAAATGTCAGGTGATGAAATCTACATAATCCAGCCTGCTAGAGAAAGGAACATTTCTCTCAAGGGATGTGGATTCAGATCCACTTCTTCCAGTCCTTATAATACTTAACCAAACTGGAACATGGGAAGTCTGCTTTGTCATCTGACACAAGCTGTTAAGTGACTATGCGCAGCCACCTATATAAACAAATTACTTAAATTGATCTTTGCTTTGTTAAGTTTCTGTCAAAGGCATTAAGCTTTCTATGGAAGAAAATTACAGCTTTCCTTAAAAGAGGAAGGCACCAGACATCAGTTTAGTGAGGAATCTTTGTGGGTGAGGCATGTGTTATATATCCATTTCAGGAAATATGTGTCCTCAGCTAGAATTCTCATCACAAATAATTCAAGCTAGATGAAAACCAAATCTATCTGCAAAGCTTGAGTGCAGGTAGGAGACTACCTCACCTCCAAGACCATTGGGATGTAACTGTCTCCTTCAAGCTTCTGCTCCATACAGGACAACATGCCAGCACATACCACTAGAAGGTAAGCATATCAGAACAAAAGATTTGACATTGAGCCATATTTTCCAAGAGAGTTATAGTAAAAACCAGAGAGACTCAGGAAACTACTAATTCCTTTCTCAGCCTCGGCTCCTAACCCTCTGGTTTTCAGTCTAGCAGCAAGCCAATCATTCCTGCAGGCCCGGTGTGTCCCTTGATGGCCACCATCCTTCGAACTGTAATTCAAGAACGTGAGCACAGCTGGCGCCATTAGTCAATATTGCGCAAGCCCTTACAACGCAAAACAAGCTGTTCAAGTCCTGGCAGGAGGCTAGTGCTGGAGCTGGATATGCCTGCATGCAATTCCCACAAGAGATGTTACCCTACTATCGAGTTGTCTCATGTATATGTTGATTTTGGTTTTTATAGAATCATAGAATTTCTAGTGCGTGTATGGTCTCCCATGATGTTGTTGACCTAGCTTGCTATGCATTATCAGAAGAATCAAAATTACAATAATGAGAAGAAAAACATTTTTTTAGTTCATCCCATCCAATCCCTGTATTTTTAAATGTACTCCCAAGGGTATGAGAGGAGAAAAATAGATACAATCAGATCCACAAGAGTTGGATGCTCAAAAGAAACATTTGGCTTTTGCCTTGTTGTGGAGATGCCTCTAATTTTCAGTACAACTGTTCCAAATATCTGCTATTGAATTTACTCATTTGTACTTTGTCACAGCAAAACTGAAGAGCTGGATCTGTAGGTTACATTGAAGATTAGGCCAATCAAAGCTTTTTTTTTTTTTTTTTTTTTTTTTTTTCCCCAAAACACCTGATGGTTAGAGCTGTGACAGGGTATATGAAGAAATAAATTATGTCTCTTTCCCCATCTACGAGAAACTACCCATCCAGCTAAAGCTACAAAGAACTCTAAGGAAGATGTCTGCAATTTAAAACTGTTGCTATTTTAGTGGAATATGTAGAATAAATTCTTAGAGGGAAAAGCAATATGCAAGTTTCCAGTTAGTCTGTATATACAAGGGAATATTCACATATTTCCACAACAGGACTTTAACTTGGCAGAATGCCTTGATCACTAGATTAGAGGCTTATTTTTAAGCTCTGTCAAGCACCTTTTTAATTACCTAAACAAAAATTTGAATGTTTTCATGCACATGGATCTAGATCTACTCTTATCTTTGATTACTAATAATCATTAAATTTCCATTCTGTTTCAGTTTTTTTTAAGTATATCAGTTCATCTGAAAAATAGCAATACACATCCAGTGTGCAGAATAGACTGTGTGAGGTGCAGGACTGTGTTATGGGAGATAAGACTGAGCAACAGCTCCTCTGCACTGCTCCTGAAGTGAGATTTCCAGAACACCCTAGCTCCATTCCTACAGAAGTCTGTAATTATGCAGTCTCTACCACACTGGGGAAGGGTGAATTGATCAGCAGGTTACTCCAAGATTAATTCCAGGCCAAGCCTTATATGATGGATTGGCTTAATGTTTTCTAAAATAACTTCTGAGGGCTTTGTTGCACCTACTCACAGAAAAGCAGCCCCTCACCATATCAGAGTGCAGTGCTGCACCAGGAGTAGGACTGTGAACACACAAAGGCAGGGATCTGTCAACATCCTCCTACTCCCTTCATTCACTCAACATCTACAGCAGTAGAGGTCAAGACAGGAACCTAATCCACACGGTTACATGGATCTGTCACTGAGATATCTTAAAGAAAGTCTAATACCATGAACTGAAGCAACTGACAGAGTCATGGAAAGAAGTCAAGCATATCCAAAACTACACTGTATATTTACCTGCAGATGATAGCACATCTCCCAAACAGCACAGATGTAAAAAGGTCCAATGCTTTTTGCTTGCAAGCACAAATAGAAAAGACATCTCTGAGTAATGAAAAATACAGTGAAAAAAATAATATAACTCACAAAATGAGTTTAGGAAAGTGTGAGGCATCTCATCAAAGGAAATCTGTGTCATGCTATGCAGACTGTATTCAGCTCCTAGACCAGGAAGGCAATACACTTTCAATTTTTATATACTTCTTGACAGGCCATCAATAGCACATCAGTGGCAGCAGCAATATTGGCAAAAACAACCACTGATTCAGCCATGTATTAGGTACTGCTTTGCAGCAGCTTGCTTAACTCCCTCGGTACATGTATCACCTTTTAGAAATCCCTGGGCTTGACAAAATCTTTCCTGGGCACAAGCTTGTGCTGACCACAATAAAGTTTCTAAAATTTCCTAGCCATTCATAGAATCCATATTAACAGAATTGCTGATACCTAAAGACAGGGAAATGAAGATACAGAGGCAAAGAATAGATATCAGAACTGACATAAAATTTGGGGCACACAAGACAGGAAAGGAAATGGGAGTTGAGGAGGTAATGCTGGATTATGAGCTAATTTGTCAACTGTGCTGCAGCATGAGGGAGAAAATGATCCTGTGACCTCACATCTTTGCTTTTCCAGACCAACACAGCTTCACCAATTGCATCTCAGCCACCAGGGACTTGTGCAACTTCTGCTGTTTGACAAGAATCTAGCTGTGTCGATGAGCTGACAAATCCAAAATGCCTCCCGCCCCCAGCTCCTGCTGTGTGCCAAATTGCTATGTGTGCGCTTGTGCACCGCTTGGAATCCATCTTCAGTGGTTGCCAAGAATGACCCCCTCCCAGTCTCCCCAGCAGAAAGAAGCAGGGAGAAGGAAGTGCGTGGGAGATGGAGAGGCAGAAAGAGAGGGAGTATGCTGTGCACTTAGAAAGCCAATTTTTATTTTTAGAGATGTGAAGTAGTTCTTGAACACATCTTGGTTTTCCTCCAAACAGAAAAGATTAAAAATTAGTTAAAAAAAAAAGAAATCAGATGGCAGCTTGGCATTAAGCAGGTACCCAAAAATGCCCCTGGATGATGCAAGAGCCTAGCTGAAGCAAGAAGCAGAATTAAAAATTCCTAATGAGCAGAGATCAGGACACACAAGCCCCCTTGCAGGTGCCTAAATAGATGTTCCTGTGCATGCACACACACACACATACACCCTGTCCTCATCCAGCCTTCCTGCTCTGCACAGGCCCATTCACAAAGCAGCGCATGTTATAAATAGGGCTAGGAGACAGACTCCTGTTTGGTGCCTTTATTAAAAGTCAGCTCTGGGTGGGGAGCCCAAGGGGTTGCACACACCACCACTGCTCCCAGGAACAACGCATTGCAGGAGATGATGAGCTTTGCCAGGCAGCAGAGTGGGGGCTTCTGTCCTCGCAGGAGTCCACAGAAAGATGCCTGTTGACTTGTCATCTAGGGATGTCATTGTGATCCGATTACTTCAGTTATGGTGACGCTATCCAAACTGTAAACGTGGAATAGAAAAGTAGTCCAGTTTCTTGACTGCCAAGATATGTCTTTTTTAGTCCTCTATTATGTCTTGGCTCATTGTTCTTAGTGGGTTTTGTTTCCCAATAGTACCCAGTGCCCCCTTATTTGCATATAGTAATGTGCGCAGTCCCGGGCACCACTTTGGGGAGCAGTGGAGCTGATTACCGAGTGAAGGGAGTACAGGTACAAGGTAAGGAGAAACAACTAGGAGAATTAACAATTAACAAGAACTTTTTAACAACCAGGTAACAAGTAAACATTAGCAGTGATCAACAGTGACCAACTTTGCTAAACAAAAACTGTGTATGTGTTTATTTACCACAGCTCACCCAGCAAACAGGCAGGCTAGCTGCTGTGGCAGAGGTTTTGGGAAAGACCACTTAGTTTAACTTCCTACAGGCACTGTGTTGCTATCCCAGATTGCCATTTGGATCTGGATTAAGTGAGTGCTGCAGCCCTACCAGAAGGAGGAAGAAGTGTGTTGAACTGCACCATCTGAAGAGAACAGGAAGCAGAGATGAGTAGAGGGAGAAGGAGGAACAAGCTCAGTGCAAGATGCTGACCTCGACACTAGACTGATACAAGCTGCTAGCAAAGACAGATTGTCAGAAGATGGGACACTAATGATTAGAGATTAACTAGAAAAGGTACATCTGAAACATGCCTGATAGGAAACAGGATTGTGTCATCATTGTCTGAGTACACTTATCTGTCATTTTTTTTTGCTTTTACTAACACATATTCTTGACACAAGGAACATGCAAAAAAAGCTATTCTGACTGAGATAAAAAATACTTCAAGCCAAGCCTAGTTCAATCCTAGCTAATTCTCCATCTCTTGGAAGAGAAGTTTTAGTGGTTTCAAAGATGATTTGGGAGAATGTTGAGGCTTTTCTGTCTCACCGTAAAAGAACATGGTCTGGAAAACAACACTAAAAAAAGGACTAAAATTAGGAAAACATTAAAATCTATCATCTCCAATTGCTCTTCAGACATCCACATACTGCTATAGCCTCCGGTTTTGGTAAAACAGAATGAGTTTCTGTAAATCATGAGGGGCAAGGTGACACTGAAGTCTAGCAAGGTACCAAAAAAGAAGATTCCACTGCAGAGGTGGTGCCCCTGCATATCATGGATCATTTGGCAGAACATGCAGGAGAAATGGCATCCATCTCTGGCTTGGAGATCCAGCTCTTAAAGACAACTTTAATTTCCAACACTCACCTTGAATTGGTGACTGGCAAAAATGAAGCAGGGCATCAGGAGTTTATTAAAGATGGTTGACTAGATGCATCATTATGGCACATACAGACAGCAATTCCTGTCTTTATAAGAAAGATGTATTTTCCTGAGATATACCACTTTTTAATTTATTTTTTTTTTAATCCTCAATTCTAGACAGAAGAAAAGGAAGATTTGCAATGAAATGAACAAGTCCTTGTTTGGATGGCAAGTCAGAGCAGGCTGGAGTTTTTCACTGACAGGAACCTTAACAAACCCTGGAGAAATCCCTCAGAATTTTAACCTCTCATTTGTGAAATGACACTGCCCACAAGTTTATCACTGTCAGAAGCTATTAGCAAGTACAAATACCCTCCAGATGAAAACCTTTATATTTTCTCTTAAAAAATGCCAATAGTTTTGTATTCGTAGTGCTCACATTTGCACATTGATTAGCAACAGATTTCCAGCTGCACTGAAAATGTCTTCACAATATAGGGAGGAGAACAACTTCAAGGCAGTATTACCAGCCAGGAAAGCCATAATTATATTTCACTCAAGCTCCCCCTGCCACCCCCAAATTATGTGAGGCTCATCTCTTTCTGTTGCCAATTCCATCCTTAGCATCACTTACCGAGGCCAACTCACATTTACACCAAGTTCCCCTCTTAGAAAGCTTCCTACTTGCAAGCAAAAACCAGAGCATACAAAGATTACTACTAACTCCAATCCCTGTTTCTGATATCACAATCATCTCTCACTCATTAGCGTGACTGCCTCCAGTTTCAGATAAAATAAGACATTCTTATCTCTCTGAAAAAAAGCAGTTCCCCCAATTCATGGTGTTTATTCTATCATGTGTTTATTTTTAGACTGATTTGTTATAGTGGATGACAAATCATTGTCCCATCCCTATCTATATCTGTCACTAATCAGCTTAATTTGCAGGACAAACACCTAGCTGGACAAACACATATTATTCTCCTGATTACTCTCTGGAATACTGCTGTCACTCTGGTATTCATATCTCATGGCCAGGGATTCCTTACATGGAATCAGACAATCTATTTAAATAGTCCAGTATTCTCCTGGAAGCTGACAGCATAAATATAATAAAGTTTCTTGTCATCCTCCTGCTGAAGCTGATTTTTTTTGGTGACTATTTTCTATGAAAATCCCATCTAAGATTTAACCACTGAAATCACAAGAAAATGGAAAAACATTAAGAGTAGTTTACTGACCATGCTCTCTCTCAGATGTTATTAGTTCCTAGACCTTCTGAACTTTCTCAACAGCACTGCATAATTTTTTGAGATTGGCACTGCACAAGAGAATATTCCAAAATATTGGTTCAAGTATGTAGATGCCAATTTTTTTTATATACTGACTGTCAAAAATACAGTTTTAAAGATTTTCAGAAGAGTAAAAAGGGAAGGGAGGATGACCAGTGCCAGAGTACTTTCAATCACAGCAGTTTTGGTCTCTATCCCCAGAGTTCCAAAAATCAGACACAAGTGTTTCATTGTCTGCTTTCGACAGTAGAAACCCATCTGACAAATCAGCCTGATTTGTTAAAACAAAATCATGGACCATATTGTGTCATTGCTTTTAAGGCAACTCCCCTCCCCCCATCTAAATTTCAGTGGCAATGGGAGGAGAGTTCAGCTCTAAAACTGATAGCAGGATACAGCCTGTGGGGTTACTCTCTGTAACGTCTGAGAGTTACACAGAATGGGAAACATTCAGACAAATCCATGAGGAAACTGGCAACACAGATAAGGTTTTATTTCCTACTGCATGACTAGACATTTTAGAAAGTGCTAGGGATTAAAGAAAAGAAAAAAAAAAAAAAAAAGAAAACCAAACACAAAACCAAAAAAGCAACCTCTACCCACCTTTTCCCCTAAAGTCTCCTTCCCCTACAAACTGGGACACTGGTATAGTTGATGTGTCGGGGAAATTAATCCTTTAAGGCCAACAGCATGTTGACCCCCTTTTAAAGTGTAAGTCTTCTTACACTTACTGAGACATGAATGAGATATGCCCATCGTAGTCTGGACTGGAGTAGGTTGCTCTGCCTCTTTCTTTCAAGAACCCTCTGAGCTGAACTGAAGCACACCCTTGCATGTTTTAATAAATAGAGACAAAAACTTAGAGCTGACATGAAAACTGGAATAGTCTTTTTTGCATGCATCCTAGTGGAGGCAACAAGCTCTAGGTATGATGTAAGTACGTTTCTGCAACTCAGACCTGTCCCCTGTACTCTGCACAACAGTAGAGCCATGTTTAAGAAAGTAACTGCAATGCAAACCAGCTTACACCTGTTGTGGTGCCGCTAGAAATACAGCAAAGCACCAGCCAGAGGGGAGTGGAGCAGAGTGAGACAGCCTGAAATGCCATGATGAAAAAGCCCAGAGAGGCAGACAGACTCATCCGAGGATGCTGCCTCTGCCAGCTGCCTCAACTGCCTGGCTGATGCTGTGCCTTGCGTTTCTGGCTGAGCATTTAGGAGAGCAAGAGGGCCAGATCTCGTTACAATTCCTGACAGCAACTGTTTAGCAGAACCACCATGAAGACCTGGGATGGACGACATACTGACGTTTTAGAAGCAGATAGCAAACTCTTTATTAGAGGAACCCCTACTGTACAAGGGAAACAGATGACTAATAGATCATGGGCCTACTGGTGAGCAAAAGCAGTGCTCAACATTTAAATTAGACACTGTGAGAGATAATCACTCTTCCCTATATTAGACTTTACTTCCCTTGGTCTTTAAATGTCAGTAATAAAGCACTACAGTTGTAGTTGATGAGCATTATCAATGTATTAATATATATTTGTATTCTTTAATACTTTTTTAAAACTACAATATCAATTTATTTGACATCTTCTCATGGTAGAACCACAAATGGACGAACTTTTAGTTCAAAATGGATGATAATGGGGTAAGTGAACAGAATGCAAAACATGAGGCAATTGTGTAGCCTGACAATTTATAACACTACCTGCCTTCTGCAGCCTGGTTATTTATGTCTGGGTGGGGAGATAAAGAAAAGAAATCTAGTTGCAGGGAGGACAGACACTGTCACTTGCACCAGCTAAAGTCAGGAGTCAGGTTCTCAATATATGTAACAGGTGCACTGCCTCTAAGCAGATCCACTAATAACAAAATCAATTTAAAATAAAGTCTTCCTAAAACAAAGATGAATGAGAAAGGAACAAAAAAACCCTAGATCAGAATGCTTTTTAAGTGTAGGCTGTGACATTTCAGCTGTTTTCTACTGGCTATCAAGACAGAAATTTAAAACACCCCCAGTTTCCAGTCTATGGCAGAGCAGAGGTTTTGTATCTGGGCTCTCCTAAGTGTCCTTGCGCAGTAAACTTCTTCTAACTTTCCTCATCAAAAGTCCATGCCCAGCATTATGGGTGCATATTCCATACTTGGACTCAGATCTAGGCTTCAGCCTGCTAGGTCTGCCTCAAAAATTGTCCACCAACACAAGCAGGAGCAGGAGAATGCTTCTAGGATCACCCAGCAGACAGGCTAGCATAGCCAGTCACAGATCCTCTCTCCCTCAGATTTACAACGCACCAAGCCAAAATGCCTCCAATGACAGAAAGCAATTACACTTTAAGCCCAGAGGTTAGAGAGAATAAAGGCATATCATTGTTTGGAATAAATTATGTGAAATACAGATTCTCCAGGCTGGCTTTTTTATCTTTTTTCTATCCTTTCCTCTACACACCCACTCGATGATTCTTGCACAAGATAGGTAGGTGTCACATTGCCCTGGGCTACAATAGTTCGCAAAGTGTCTTAATGCTCTAAGTATGAATGTTTAAGTATCGTCCACCCACAAATGCACAGAAGCAGATCAAAACTGACATTTATTATGAATCTAACATGGGTAAATATCATAATTTTCATTTCAGACAAAAATGCAGTACCTTCCCTGGCTATGTGCTGTCTTCATGAATAAGAATTCACTAAATCTGCTTACATTAACATAAATTTAAAAAAAAGAGGATGGAGAAGAAATGTGTAAAACATCTACTGAAAGCAGGCAGATTTTGCACAATTCTTCATTGGCATTAATATCAGCCAGGTTCAGCTGGGCTGAAGCAAGCAGAATTGCACAAATATAAAAAGAAAAGCAGTGCCCTCATTTCTAACTAGTCACACAGCCATCTATCTATTGGGAAGAAAAAGGAATGGGCACTAAGTCACAGTCCAGACTGTTATAAAGGTAATAAAATTCTACAAGCTCAAAACTAGAATTCATAAATTCATCATGCATGTACATTTGGAGCTTTCAGTTTCACATCAAATCTCAACAAAAATAGAGAATGACAGAGCATCAGTATGATTTGCCATGAGAACAGAAAGCTTCTAAAAACCCCAAAGTGTTCCTACTAAGCACATTGTCATGACAATGAGCAGCAATAAGAGAGCAAGCATCCACTGTCATCAAAAGTGTTCTCAAAATAAAGCATAGAAACAGATTAATTTGCAGGTCAAAGATTTTATCATTAGATTGGGTAATGTTACTGCATGACTCTGTCCTGATGACAAGGATTACAACTAGAACAGAAAATTATTTGGATAATACCAATGTGAACAGCATCAACAGCTGAAGAAAGAATTATTTCTGCCATTGGGGAAAGCCAGCAAAGCAGCATTTTTCTGATTTATTGGTGCAGAGCAATAAAGGGATTATATCCTTATCCTGTGGCACCCTTATTGTAATAGTGACAGATCTCTTTCTGACTGAAACACATTTTGATAGAACATGAAAACTTTCAGCATTCTTAGACTGTTTGTTTTATTTTTATTTTCGTCTCTTTTGCTGAAGTAATAGCCACACTAAATAAGAGAAAGAATGATTGAAATAATTTCACTTTTTTCTTCTGTTTTTGGACTTTGTTTCCATTGCCCATTTAAACACTTGCTTCCTATTCTTTCTCTCAAACTTTATTAGAACTGTTCTGGCAGAGAAATCTTTTTCTACCTGTGACTGGAGCTACTAACACCCTGTTGGCAGTAACTGAGCCAAAACAGCACAGCCCTTTTCAGAGGGCTCTGGTGCTGATTCATTTTGCTGTCAGCTACCACCCCTGCCTTACTATGCACATGTAGCCAAAGGAGGCTGCAGGCAAGCTGTATCTGCTACAGGACCATGAAACTCTTCTTTCTGTACTGACTATGAATTGAAATAAGCAGAGCAGTCTCTCTTCTCTAAATGTGAGCATCTTTTATTTCTGCCCTGCTCTCCTCTCTTTCTCTGCCCTACATCTCTCTCTTTTTTTTTTTTTTTTTAATAGTTTTCTTTTTCACTAAATGTGTCCTCCACCACTCTGTTCAACGGTACCACTATTACATATTTGCAGGATCTCACTTCAATTTTACAACAGTATGCTTGACAGGATAGTCCCAAATTATATTGCTAGCTGGTAGTCCAAACACCTTGTAAATGAGGCAAATCCATCCACCAGCAAATGAGGGACCCAGCACCCAAAATGCCCTTTTTAACATTTAAGCAAGAAAACCACTAAAGACATAGTGGAATAGCATGTCAGATGGGAGCCCAAGGGGTTAAAAGAAGAAAATCTCAACTATTTAAGTATATCTTCCTATAAACTGCATGAACACTTTCTTTTTTTTTGTTTTCTTTTTTTTTTTTTTTTTGACACTTGTCTTTTAAAAATATATTTCTCTTTTGACATCCTGGTTCTGAGCATATTTTACTCCTGCCAACCCACTGTTTGTGTTTTGAATAACTTGGAACAGACGAAGTGCTGGTCCAGAGACAAGAAATCCTCTAAACATCTGTCAGCCGCTTCAGCACTGAGAGCTGAAAGCACACTCTGCCAGTAGCTCTGCCCATCCTGCTGCACTCGGAGGCTGTGGGAGTTGTTAGGATGCCTTCACAGCCAGGCAGGCAGTGGAGGATGAAGGAAACAGCATGACTCGAAGCTGCAGTGGTATAGTGGTGGTCTAACACTCTCTGGGATGTGTGGAATGAGGTAGGGGGAATGTTATGAATAAGAAAAAAAAAATCCTACAGTGGCACTTAAAAGCAGGAGTAAGTGCCTCCTTTGTCACAGGCAGAGAAAGGAGAAAAGAAGGGAAATTCATTCTCTCACAGAAAGCACACCAGTGATTTAGCTATGATTTTAATGAGACAAAAAGCTTTATGCTGTCAAATTGCATGGACTGTTTACCATGTCCCTTCAAGGGTCTTAATCCCTCCTAATCAACCCCTAAGCCCTCATGAAAGAAATAAAAAGGTTTGGCAAAAATAGGAACTATAGAACTAATGAGGAAAGAGAAAGAATCTAGTGTTGAAAAGTGGAAAGGACTTATCTGGATGATGGTGGGGAGAGCACCCTGGCACGTCCCATGCTCATCTTCAGGGAGTTGGTGGACTCTAACCAGCAGTGCTGTGCCTGGAAGAGGGAGTAAGGAGGAAGTGAAAGCAGGGCTCATGGTGATTGGTGTTCCCCATTCAGGCTGCCTCCTCCTGGTGCCGTGGATGGCCAGTGTGGGCAGGGTCAGGAGGAGTTGGAGAGGGAGGTTCTGTGACTTGATGAGCCCAGTGGCAGGCTGTTTCACAAGAACGAGCTCCTGAGCTATGAAACTGCAGGCAGGGACTCGTTTAGGGATCTGAACATGGCACCACAACCAAATACAGTGCTCATTCAACAGATTTTTGTACCCATTTCTGTAGCCTAAGATCTTCCATAGTTCCTGAGGTTATGCTCAAAAACAGAACCCTGCTGCAGGGCTGACAGGGAAGATGTGCAACTCAGGTACACTCTCATTCTTACATGCAAAATTCTCACAGTGCAAAATCACTGGTGATGTCTCATTTCCAAAAAGCCAAGAAGCAATGCTCAGTGTCAAGCTTTAGATGGGTAGCTCTAAAGTTTTGTCATACTCTCGTTTAAAATCAGCCCTGTGCAGCAGCAAATCTGTTTAGCATCTAAAACTCATGGATATCAGCTTAAGAATGACAACTAAGCTCAGTTTTTGTGGTTGACTCAGTGAGTCCCACCACTGATCACTTCCATTCCTCATGCCCTTTTCCAATGCCAAAACTTCTCAGTGACATCACCCCCATCCTCACAGTCTTGCACTCTCACGCACACACAGAGGCTTAAAAAAAAATCACTCTTAAGTATTAATGTAATGTGCCTGTATATATCATTAACCTTCCCTCGGGTGCAACCAAGCTGAGACATCACTCTAAAGACCAGGAGATATACAAACATTTGGTGAAGGCGTAGTTTTCTGAAGATGAGGTGAAGACAGTGTCTTATGACTCAGTGCCTGTGTTGGAGGGTTGACACAGCAGACAGGAATCCTGGCCTGAACTCTTCAAATGGCATTTTTTACCAAAAGTGTGTGGACAGCAGTGCTCTTCAAAAAAAGTGGAATTTGCTTTCTTTTCCATGCACTGTATTTTGACATTAACTCTCCATGAGGAGAAAAGCCTCCAGAAGGTTTTCTGGCTTCTCAGAAGATTCTAAGAGACTTAAGCAAATTTAGAGTTTCCTGTGAATGACAATACAGTACATATAATCACAAAGCTGTGATAAAAGAACCTTGAAAGACCATTTTGAGTTATAGCCTTGAAAAAAATAGAGTAAACAGGATAGAGAATGTTCTCCTGGAAGGTAAAGTGATGCCCAAGTACTTTAGCTACATTAGTTTGCTTGTTTGTTCACAGGAACAGCTAAGGTGTCTCACTGAGTGAAACACATTTTGTCCATGAAAATGGTGGCACTATCTGATCCCTGTTGCCAAAGAAGTGAGACAGCAGAGAGCAGCAGGAGACATAGATAAAATCATGATACTTAAATTCATCAGACATCTGAAAGTAATGAGTAATGCTCCAACCACATTAAGCTTGGAAAGAAGAGACAGACTTTGACTTTTATCATCTTTAACTAATACTGTTTCATCTGCATCTTAGTTAATATAGAAACTTTCCCAAAATCTTCACAGAAATTAACCAATTAAATTATATTTCTGTGTGCAAAAGAGTTCAATTAGTTAGGACAATTAAAATAATATATTAATTAACTTGAAAGGCAAGTAGCACAGCTTCATACCTTCATGAAGCAAAAGCCTAAACTTTGATAAAAGTAAATAGAACATTCAGTAGTGAAGTTAAACTAAGGGAAATGCAAACAATTAAAACCTGAAAAGAGGTCTTTGGATTTAAAGCCTATTTTAAAAGGCAACAATAGTTAGAAGGCTGTTTTGCTTGGTTTCTTAAATTAAATAAACATGTCTCAATCTCGGTGGAAAAAAAAGGCAAATTAAAATGTAATTAGCCCCTAGTTAAAATAATTTGACAATCAACAGCAAAGAAAAAAACTAGACTGGGGTTTCAGCATGACTCTGAATCAGATGCATTTGGGGAAGAAGCAATAATCCAGTGTAAAGCATCATGGAAACATAGAATCATGAAGGTTGGAAAAGACCTCCAAATTCGTTGAGTCTAACCATTAATCCAGCAGCACTGTATTCACCACTAAACCATATCCCCAGGTGCTGCATTCACATACCTTTTGAACACTTCCAGGGATTGCTATTCCACTACTTTCCTGAGCAGCTTGTTCCAATGCCTGACCACCCTTTTAGTGAAGAAAATTTTCCTAATATCTAGTCTAAACCTGCCTGAAACAACTTGAAGCAATTTCCTCTAATCCTGCCACTTGTTACTTGGAACAAGAGATCAACCCCCACCTCACTACAACCTCCTCTTCAGAACCTGTAGAGATGAATAAGGTCCCACTTCAACTTCCTTTTCTCCAGGATAAACCATCCCAGCTCACTCAGCTGCTCCTCATCACCTATAGCGTGCTATAGACCCTAGATAAGGCAGGAGCTGGCTGCTACTCTTGCTTCTATCACAGACTCACCATCAGTCCCTAAATAGGACATATTCTTTGTGACTCAGTTTCCTCAGATGCGCAGTAGGAAAGTATTGTAAAATGTTCAGGCTTATGAATGCATATTTTAATGTTAAGCTCAGCACTTCCGAAACCCAAATAATTTCTGCTATCCAAAGCGGAAGCTGTTGGCATGTGGAAGAGTACAGCACTGGGCTCTGAAAGACCAGTGTGAGCTCCCATTCAGTTTTCATGCACTCTGCTCTGGTAGCCAGTGTGCAAGCTCCTACAACTCATATTTCATGAACAGAGATTACTGTTATTTTTCAAGTAATTATTTTCTTCTCACTGAAAGAGCCAGTGACTTTTCCTTCTAAGTACCAGAACTTTGGTCCTCTTCTGATTTGGAGATTTAGCTTTCCATGTGTGGTATGAATTCAAAGCTGTGGTTTGGAGGAGCAAACTGCACTTAAGACAGTGCTTTGACTTCTGTAGCTTGTTGAGGAATCAAAATGCAGATTAGCCAGGTGGCTTATCACAACTTGTAGCGTTCTCTGGTATTTGAAGACAAAACAGAGGAGTTGTTCAAAATATTGTTTGAGGACATGGCTGAGTAATAATTCCCATCATCCTTGCAGATGTCATTGGGTGTGTGAGACTAGACATACAGACCAGAAGAAGCTTAGTTGTCTGTTTTTTAAGGCACACGAGATGACTTTAAAAATTCCTAAATTCAAGGCCTCTCAAAGGCGCAATCTCAATTTTGATCACAAGGTAAGTGGTGGACAAAAGGTCTACCTGTACAGTATCCTTTACCCTGGGAAGGAAGCTACACTGAACTTGTGGTGATCTCCTTGGGTGGAGGTGGTTGGGGCCATGCAACAGAATGACAGGTTCAGCGTGAAATGTTTAAGATGGTAAAACCCACCAATTTAAGCATGAGAAGCCTAGACCTATGTTGCAAGAGACTTCCCAGCAGTCAACAACACTACAGAAACTCTTCTTTTTCAACCCTTTGTATCTTTCTAGTTCCCACTGATGTTGCACGGCAACTCACATGTGCAGGAATATTTATTATACAAGTTCTTGTATTGCCCGTGCTTTTTCTTGCCCAGTTACTATTTTGCTTTCATCAGCTGAAGTGTTTGAGACCTCTCAACCATTGTTTTAGATCTTGATTATGCAGATTGGCTTCTCTAGTAAGGAAATTATGCCACAGCTGTGGGGACTAAAAATACAAAACAATTGATATTTTGAAAACTTTGAAAATCTGCCAAAGGAGAAAATGACACAATTGAACAACAACTTTTATAGAATCAAATATTTCACTAATGAATTTGTTCAGTGTTTTATTTAAAAATTTAGTAATTGACTTGTGATATACCCAACAACCACATATAGCTTAGGAGTTCCTGTTAAAAAAAACAAATATAGCTTAGGAGTTCCTATTAAAAAAAAACAAACAACAAAAAAGTAATTCTTCACTTTCCAGACCTAATACACAAAGCAACCTCTTACTGCATAATTTATAATGTTCTTTTAAAGTTTTTCTTGATCATTTTGAGTTCTATAGTACATTTGTTTTGGGAAATAAAAAAAAAAACAAACAAAACAAAACAAACACAAGACCAGACACAAGGAGGAAACAGAGAAACTTTAGCAAAAAGTAGAACCAAAAGTGTAAAAATTTCTTTGAATATTTTTGAAGGATTTGGGATCCTTACAGATTCCATCTATTATAAAAATGACTGTTACTAATAGCCCCAGGAATGTGCCTTGGTATGGTAAGAAATTCCCATGCTTCAAATCTCTGTAAAGGATAGCAGCAAGATGGGATGACTGATGGTGCACAGTTAGAGCAGAGCAGCCAGATGAAAAGCAGACACCCTGGGGAGTGAGCAATCACCAACAACCCAGAAGCTACAGAGACACAACTCGATAAAGAGTTTCAGTAAACTGGCTCCCAGATATCAAATCCGCTGATATGGGTATGATTCACACCCACTATACTTGAATTATTCTGAGCTCCTCCAAACTGCCTTCTCAAATATAATTTCCATCAGCTTGATCACTCATTTTTGTATTATTTCTTCACTTCCTCCGAGCCCAACAACACAATGAAATAAATGTGCTGCACCCAGCGTATTCAGGTTACAAAAGTAACTGACACCAGCAAGGTCAGTCATATAACTTCGCCACAAGATTGCTTTGAAAGACACTCATGCTAAAGGATTCAATAGCTAGATAATCACCTTGTGCCAGTAAAGGGAAAAGAGAAGGAAATAATTATTTCACTTTCTATAACCACTTCTCTCTTATTTATGGGAGGAAGATAGGAAGTTTTGGCTGTTCAAAGTAACACAGAAATTAAGTAAAAATAGTGTTATGTTTTATAAAGCAGAGCAGTTTTCAGATCAAATAATTTATTAATTCATTACTGCAACTACCATAACCAGAAACCAGCACTGTACAATCTAGGACAGTTGTGCTCTCTTGGCTGCTAATACTACAGGCAGTGCCTCATATCATAAACCCATCATTCATTACAGGGAACAACGGACAGATTCTTCCCCTAAGGAGGCCAAGATTACTTAAATCTGAAATTCCATACCCTGTCAACACAGGTGTACATGAGAGAAGCTCATTTACCAGCAGGCTGGGTAATACATAAAAATAGTCACTCTCCAAAGTTGATAATCGGTTTAAAAAAAATAAACACAAAAAACAACAAACAAGGTTTGGTGCTCAGTTGATAAAAAGTTAATAATTCTCCATTTTTTTCATGAAGGCTATGCTATTTAAGTCCTTCAGAAGATAAATTGCCTTATGCATAGGTTGCAGACCATTTATCGTGTGGGCTCTACAGCCACAGAAAAGCATTTGTAGGGGGCTCTTGCTGTGCTGTTGCCAGTCTCTCCTCCTGTGATTGAAATAAAGCACATGGCACAGAGATGCAGGGAGGCAGGAGGTCCAACATACAGCAAGCATCTGGAATGACTGAGTTCAGTGTACAGAGGTTTCACCTACCACTGAATTCAGACTAATTATGTACATTTATTCTTCATACTAACAGATCCCTTTAGCATTGAACCTTTCAAGTGTTGGTGTCAAGCACATTATTTAAGACAGACTTTGCTGAAAGGCAAGCAGGTTTACTTTATACTGCCACTCTGTACAAGGAAGAAATGAGGCTGGAACTGGAAATACCTGCAGTACTGTACACTGCATTTTGTCGTGATTCAAGCTCTTCTTGCTATTCTTTATTTTACCCTGCTTTTTCCCCACTCAGAGAAATATAAAGAATTTACAGAACACCTGTTTAGTTACGTGCACTTTGTCCATTTTAAGTCAAAGCAGAAAAACACTTGCTGGCCCAGACATATAAATTACATCATTATCTAATGAACTGTTGCAGAACTCATCTGAATGTAGCTGACTTTGTGAGGAGCATGAATCTTCCAGTCATTTAGACAGGAGTTGTTCAGGATAGACAATATTAATTTAGGGATGAGTCATTATGTTCAATACCAGTCTGGGGCCTCATGATTTGATTAAAATGAATTTAAATCACTGGGGAGAAAAAAAATACTAAAGTCACACATATAGCAGAATATCAAAACAATCTTTCCCGAGATCCAAAGCACTTATGGGCTGTCATTGCTTGGCTGAAATTTCCTTTAGCACATCACACTGTGTGCACAATCTTGCTCAAGTGCAATGGTACAGAATTAATTGGCTAGAGCATCCCCATAACTCCTCTGAGACAGAGAGGTCTGGGGTTCAGAAAGCTTTAATGCTGTATAGAGAAAGATTTCTTCCTGATGCAGGTGATATTTTGGGCAAAAAGAAAGGACTGGCAGACAGTCAAATGTCTAGCTGAGCCCTGATATTAGAGAAGGGAGGATTGAAGGGAATAAAACAAGGATGAGAGTTGGTTTCCTTTTTCTTTTTTTTTTTTTCTTTTTTTTAATAACATGATGGAGAATTTCTTCTAAACATTTCACTACAGAAACATGATAGCCTTGGATTGTCTCCACATCTGTCAGGCCAAACAGAGCTGGGATCTGCTACTCAGGTATATTTGCTCCATCTACACATTTGTGGAGGGCTCATTAGGAAGCCTGAAAGTGAGGTAAAATTTTCCATGCTTGAAAGCTGAACTAAAATCAGCAGATTATTTATTTCCAGAGGTAACAAGTACAAGGAGCCACGTAATGTGATGCTCATGTACAGTAAATGTTCAGTAACACAGCCTCTTTTTGAGAAGTTGTCTCATGGATGCTTTGAGCCTAAGCTGCTAAAGAATACTTTATTTTCCTCTCCTTCAGAATACCTTGAGGAAGGATTACTTCTCTCTTTAGCTCTTAATAGATCATTGATAATTTAGATGGAGGTGCAACAGGGAAATTCTTTATGGTTCTGCTTTTGCAAATTATAAAGAAGTCTTTAATTACAAGCTTACTCACTTGCATTTTAAGTAGAGGATTAAATGCACACCCCCAACTTAGTGACCTTTTCACACTGAGCCCCATGGACTGCCACACTCCTGAGTTCTTGAGTGACTGGTGACCTGCTGATACAGGAGATAAAACCTTTGTTCCCCATGCTATAGCAACCTGGACTCAAAACCCTAACAAAAGTAGGGGACTAAAATGACCTGTAGCTATGTAAACTGGAATGTAGAAAGCAACACAGGGTTGTGCTCAACAGATTCGCTTTTGTTGCTGTCAGCAGGTTGGGGTGAGGGCAATTACCAATTCAGTAATTTTCCTGTGTCTCTGCTTCACTCTGGGTAAACTGGAGCTCATGATATTAATTTACTTTGCAAAATTCTGATAAGAAATACCATGTAAAATCTTCTCTGGCTATATGTAAAGAAGAGACATCATTTAAGATTAGCCAAAATTCAGGCTAACTGGTGACCAAATACAGTACTTTAACAAAAGTCTCCAAAGATAAACATCCACAAAATAAGTTTACTGCAACATATATTCTCCTACAAAAAGCTGACTTTTAAATGCTTGCTTACACATCACTGACTGCACTGGCTCCTTCACTTGGGAAATTTGATTTTTGACACTAGCTCTGCTGCATGACTTTGAACCCTCCAGATTCCTCCTTTGCTGCAAGCTGGTCATCACATCCAGCCTTAGCTTGTGCAATGTGCAAACAGTCTGCATGCCTCACTGTGTTCATTGAGGCTTCACAGCTCTGATTGCAACAATTTCCCAGGAAAAGAAGTGCTACCTAAGCCTGAAACTCAAGTCTGTCCACCTCTACAGAGAAAATCCTACTGCACAAACACTGCCAGTGGCTGCATGATCCACAGCCGTAAGTGCAAGAGATTTCATAACCATCTGACTTCTGTGTTCAGTAGTCTATGTCCAATTCATTAGAAGAAGCTGGTAAATGTCAGCTCTACAAACAGGACAAAAAATGATACAGTCCTCTCTGTATAATCTGTCTAATAAATTGAATAGGTGTCACTTTTGTGGAAGGGTCTGTATACCTCAGCAGTAATTTGTCACCATGAAAGAGTTTCAGGGCGTTTCACAGTTGTGTGTCAGTGTTCATTTCAGGCCTTATCTTCAATGAACATTTCTTGCTAAGAGCAATTAGTTCCTTGCATCTGTCACTATAGGAACAAAGCAAATGCACTTTATGCAGAAGGCCCATTTTTCAGTACATTAGGCACTGATATGACAGTTCTCATCATCCCACAGTCACATACAACAATACCTTACTTATCACTAAAATTTTCAAAAATTCATATCATGAGGATATGCATTTTCTTGCTCTCATTTTTATTTTTTTTCGTATAAAAAATAAAATTTCAAATATTATAACCCTGATTAAATAAAACCAAAAATCCACAAAACAACATAGCCCCCCTCCTTCAGTAAACACTTCAGCAGTATTTCAATTCAGGGGAATTTGAACGGAAATGGTGAGATAAAAAAAGAAGAAAAAGAAGCACATAAGCTTTATTAAGGGGAGAAGATTTCTAAACTACACTGAAGTGTACTGGAAATAATTTGAAATTAGCAGATCTGTCTGCAGCAAGATTTTTGCTCTACTCTGACCCCTCAATCCTACCCTGCCCTCAAATATAATGCCCTAATATATTCCAAAATCAATATAGGTTGTTGTGGACTTTTCAAAGGAAATTATTATATATTAAAAGTTCAGTTATAACACCTCAAGATATCATTCAGAATGGAGGAAAGAAAGGAAATCCTAGGAATGCCAAGAAAGAAAAGCAGACAATTATTTGCCCATTTGATGTTTGCTGCAATGAGGAAGAGCCAGAGAGATTCACATACAGGATATTTTCAATCAGCTGTATGAAAAATTAGAAATGGAAGAGGAGAACAAGATTATATTTATTCTTTGTGATGTGAGTTACTGGTTTCCTGAAATATTACCATACTGTAAAAACTGCTAGGGGAAGAAATTAAACAACCACAAAAGCTACATTATGCATCCTGAATATTTGGAAAAAAATGTATGCACAGAGCAGTCACTAAAGTAAGAGAGGCAGTTTATTCAAGCTGCATGTTGCACTCATTTTTCTCAGTGATGCTGGAAAATATATTAGTTCTTAAAACCTGCTTGCTAATAATTTTAAGCAAACACTGGAGAAAACTTAGTTGGGATGCATTTAAGCAGGCACCACAGGAAGCTCATCCTGGGACAAGCTCACAAACAGTAAGAGTTATTTTCATCCATTTTGAGACAGAAAACAACATATGATGCAAAAGTCCAGTCAGAAGCAACCAACATAATATAAATTGCAGATCATCACACTGTGTGAAAGACCTCCTTTGTTGTAAAGATACCGACTGCTAACCCTAGAAATGTGATACAGGACAAGCTATACCGATTCTATACCTCAGAATTAAGGATGCTCATTTTCTTACAGGTTTGTGCCATACATTTGAGGTGCTGCTCCATACTTACCTTAACAGTTGAAACCTGTCTTCCATGTCTCCTGCTCCACAGTTATACATTCCTCCTTTCCCTCCTCCATGTCCTAAAAACCCTGTGTTGTTCCCCAGATCTCTCCTACATCCCTCAGCTCAGGATTGTCCTTCAATATATGTTATGACCAGATTCAGACTTTAGTTGTTTGTGGCAGGCATAATGATTTATTAAGCACTAATAAGACCTTTTCTTTTTTCTTAGCATCAAGTTTCACTCAGTAAGTAGGAAACTATGTTTTTGGGACATCCTTATGTTTATTAAAGGTAGTGAAAGTTTTAAAAGAGTTTCAGAAAAAAACAATGGTTATAATAGGTAAACCATGCAAAAATGACCTATAAAACCATCAGTGAGCTACAGCCATTTCTAGCTTAATTCTTGGATCAAAACAGGAAAATATAGTCAGTGAAGATTGATCTTATATCATTAATTTCATCTCAGTGTCTGCAACTACGCTGGGCATACATACATATTGCTTAAACGGTTCCACATTTTTCTTAAATTAAACTGGCTTCTTTTTCCTCCCATGCAAGGTCTTAGAAGAGCCTGGACTTTGTTCTGCAGGCTGGGATGAATACAGGTACCACATGCACCACAGCCCTCTCAGCAGCTGCTGCCCTGGGCCACACAGACCTCACCTCAAGTATTTACATGCACTCAGTCTTCATATACTTCCACTCACCTGCTTTAAACCAAAGAAATAGTGTCAAGCAGCTCTAACCCTCTTTGAGAAAAACAAACCACTTGGAAGTGTTGGGTTTTCATCAGTAATATTCCACTCACTTGATGGAAATTTATTAGTTAAATGTTACTGTTTGTTAGCTGCAACTATGTGGGGTGGCCGTAACATTTTTTCAGTAACAGAATTCTGCTCTGAATTAGCAAAGGCCACTGAATTTTTTCTTAATGACTAGCATTTAATCCCTGAAGCACCGTGCTGTTGTTTTTCTCCCTCCTATTTAAGTTTCTAAAAAAGATCTGAACTGTAAATTAAGGAGGAATTGCTGTGGGGTTTGCTGAATTTCCACTGGTTTTTAGCTGCCTCTATTTCTTTAGCTATCTTTTGAGTCATTCCAGAAATATCCTATGTCAGGAGCCCTTTGGACCACATGATCACATGCGAAGTGAGATGTTTTTCCATTTTCAGTGAGGCTTCATCCATTCCAGGTTCAGGAAGTGCTGTTATTTCCTCTTTGCCTTTACACTTTCTCATACATTCATATACGCTTCTCAGTCCTTTGCCTCTCCACAGCCATAATTCCATGAGTTCTTCAGCACAGGCTGCCTCACATTTCAGGCATGAGCCTCTTACTTGATACCAAGGAATCAACTCAGCTGGCATCTCTAGATGTTACCACCCAAAGGAACATGGATGCAGAAGTGCAGCCACTATCATTTAGAAGAGAGCTTTTTAAGGGCGCAGAGAATACAGTAGCATTTCAGCTACTTGGAAACCAACATATTTTTAGCTTAAGTTAATTGGATTTTTCTGTTAAATGAATATGCTAGTTTCCAAGTGTCTGAAAGAAAAGGATTATTTTCCAAACCAGTTGGATTATTTCTATTCATCACATTAATTCATGTTTTCTTTGCTGAGTTAATATCTCGTGATTCTTAAATGTTCTAAAGTTTAAAAATTGTTTGTCCCCCACTTCAACTGCTGCTAAATGAGATTTCTAGTAGCTCTAAAAGCCAGAAGAGGGTTGTTGTTTCATCAGTACATTACTGTCTATTGTTTAAATCCAATTATTTAGTATTTCTGGAACAAAGATAATTGATTTATACATATAGTAGTTGCTTTATATTTATCTCCCTAAACTTATTTTCATTATCGCCTTAGCATTCAACACTCACCATAAAGCCATTATCCAGTCACAGGTTCAGAACACATAATTTGATTAAACATATTACAAAAATAATGAAAGGGTTTTTTTCCATCGTGCTTTACCAGAACCACGAAGAGATGCCATGCACAACAATTCCCTCCTCACAACAATTCGCACAGAAGTATTCTTTGTTTGCAAATCTTCTTTGTCCTGTAATGCTTAATTAAGGATATAAAGAGAATATTATAGTAATTTTAGAATCATTTGGAAGTAATGATGCCTGAGGCCAAGCATGGAGTTCTGTTTAACTCAGCTAAACTAATAGAAGCATTGGCCATGGCCATTAAAAATGGACCCTTTTGCTATCCCAGTTTTCAGAAATAATTTGCTGTTCCCTTCTCCTCCCCTCTCCCTCCGTAGCTACTCTTTTTAATTTCTTGGGTGCCATGCCTCTCAGCAGCATAAAGTTGCATTTTTTAAGAGCTTATCTTACTCCTTTATTAAACAGCTTGCCTTGAAATAATTTCATGTTAGCACAAAGTTCCCAGAGGCATGTAACTCCCATCACAGGTTGTAGCTGCATCTATCGAATTAGTCACGTGGATCACAGAGGCACCATAGCTGTTTATGCTAAATAAAAAGATCTAGAGGTGAATTTCATCCAGATTCAAACAGCTAATTTCCATGAAGACTTACTGCAGTTTTATGGGCTTCCAAGAGGAGCTCTCACCAGCTGAATCTGATATCAAGGAAGATCAGGGTGGGATTGTTACGCCTCAAGCTCTAGTGAGGATAAGAGAAATTATTTTGATATGTACAGTCTTACTATAAAGGTTTCCAACACATATACTTTCCACTTAAAGCACGCTCTTATGAACAGTATTTGGACTGTAGAAAAATAATGATTTTTCATTAGTGTTTAACAGAGACACTATGCACCACAGATTAATGTGTGGAAAATAAGGTACTTCTTCTAATGAAGATTTTGAATTTGTCTCAAAATCAGGTTTTTTTAATCTTCTTAACAATGTATGGAATCAGAATAAAAATCTTAAATAGTCAAGTCTGTTCCCACAGGAGAAGGAGTCCTGGACTGTGGTAAGCCAGATTAGATGTTGGAGCAGTGGAAGATGGTCCACATTCCAAAATATTTGCTTAAACTCAAGGGAGATCTCTCCAGTGTAGCTCATTTTTCACACTCATTTAGCTTCTCTATCAAAACTGGTAAATTTTGATGCATTAATCTGTGCACTGTAAGCTGGACTGTTGCCCTTAACTCCCATTCCCCAAGGCTGGGCTGCCAGGCATAGAACAGCAAGTTTCATTCTCTTTTTTTCTACTCCAAGAGTTAGTACCTCTTGAAATCTTTTGTTCGGGAAATAGTACATACAACGGGCCCATCTGAAACCTTAAATCTAGAGAGACAGGGGAGTTAGAAAATTTCTCCAAATTCTTTTCCACAGATAGGACAGTACATTAAAATTATCAGCAGCTCAGTGAAATCAGCAGGAAAACCTCCAGAAGTCTTTTTTCAGGTAAGTCCTTAAAACCTTCAAGATTTTGTGCTGTGCAAAAGTGCAAATGCATATCTGTCACTCTCAAGCACAAGTTTCTAGATGAATATCCCCAGCCTTCTGGACATGCCAACATGAGCTGATCTTCTGTCCAGTGCAGCTAAGGCTCAAAGTGAATGATGCAAAAGGAGCAAATTTCATCATAACTCTGGCTGCTTTATATTTTTCTACCTGCCATTGTTGATCAGCTTTGAAGTACTCCTCCTCAAAGCCATATATTCATTTCAATTTCCACCTCCTTCCCCTGACTGGAATATTTCTTCTATTTCTTCTTAGGCTAAAGAAATAACCAAGAAAATTAAGTTTGGAGCCATGCACTTCAGGACACTTCACATTAAACTATAGACACTACAGGCAACTAGATAACACTAATAGCACCTGAGGCAGTTTCCCTTCCTATGTTTCTTCTCAGTTGCCATCTGGAGTCTGGGCTAAAAATAGCCTTGTCATGACAGAATAATGAATCCCAGGGATAAGTGTATTTCACAGAAATGCAGTGAGGTCATTATCTGAGCCTTAATAGATGGGAATAACAGGGTGGGAAAGACAGGGAAGGAGTTATTGGGTGGTACAATAAAAAATGCAGAATGAATGAATGAAATGCTAACAAATGTTACTCAAAAGGCTCTGAAAATCATAGCCTGCTTTCCTGTTTATGTTAGTGTAGGAATAATTTACATGACATTAAAAACTGAAAATACTCATAAGAAATTCTTAGCTGGCAATTTGTCTGCATAAACAATTACTGCTTTCCAGGATCTATGAAATTATTCTGTTTTATCTATAGGACATTCCAATAATTGTACCATATATCTGTTAGTTACAGTACCACTAATAGTAAGGGAAGCATATTCCCTTAGAAGAAGATAATCTACTTGAAAAACCCCAAACCAACCAGCCACAAAGTCATCCAAATCCAAGACCTCTGAACTAGTTGTTGCCTGAAGTAGTTTGCACCTTAAAAGTACAAGTAAATAAACAAAGAACAGTATATCTACATTCTCATTATTATGATCTGTGTTGAAGCAGTAAATCTGCAGCTAGATACAGCTGACTTAGAAAGGGCATGAATTACAGACTGAGATTGCTTAATGAAAAAAAACTAAAATCTTATTGCTGCTGTAATACCGAATATTACTACACCCCAAAGAAATCAGTCTTTTTACCTCCCAGACTACTGCTTATCATCATTTGACATAATTTGCCTACTGGCAGTTTCAGCATTTCCTCTCGTCAGAAACTATCTGATTTTGTCTTCCTTCATTGTCTTTAAAGACAGCACTAAGTCAGAGAAAGTACATTTTAATACTCATATTTTAAGCCAAAGCTCCTTTCTCTTCATTGAGAAGGGAGCAGAGAGGTTTCTAGTTAGGAAAAATAACCCCCTTCCACCTGAGAAACACATCGTGTGACACTGCCTGAGAGAGACACTATGTGTAGATAAACTATACACACTAAAAACCAAGAAAGGTGCTGAGAGTGGTTAATGAATAACGTAATATAATTAGTCCAGCAGGTAGAGGAGGATAACTTGCACCAGAGCATTCATAGGGAGCCCTTGATCCAGGAAACCACAAAAGCTGCTAAATTTGAATTGAACCGCCTGCTCAGGCTCAGCAGCAAAACTTAATTGCTTATTGTGCAACACCATCAGAATGCAAATTTGCTTGGGTAGAACATTTAATACAGCAAGACTTAATGTTCTGGACTCCCATGCATTAGGAGAGAAAAGCACAACAATAGGTCTTGTATAAAAGTTCTATACATTAAAAGCAAAATAAAAATACTTTTGAGGCAGACCAATTATCAGTAGCATTAACACAATGTAATGACAACACTTCAGACTAAAAAACAGAGACAGCCCCTGATCCTGCAAGCTTTTATCGGCCTGCACTTCCCTACCATGAGTAATTTCTTCAGGATTCCATGAGGCTACATAATAGGAAAATTAAACCATGTATCATCATTTCAAAAGTGCACACCTGAAACAGATATCATCTACAGTCTCCACTCTATTTGCTGAGCAGAGGAGAGGAAACAAGGGGAAAAAAGTGGAAAACTCAGTCTGACAAAGGTCTTGCTTTTCTCTCTATCTGAGGAGAAAGGAAGATATTATCACCAGAAAAATTGCACAAATATTAGTAGTCCAATGATCACAACATTTTCAAGTTAAAGAGGTCAGGATAGATTGACCTAATAGAACTGGTAGGTCCAGACTCATCCTATTTTGTCTCAGTTCACTTTGTCGAGGGAGGCCAGGACAGTGAGCCTTTTTACATGGGTCCCAAAGGTAAATCCCTAAAATTGACCCAAATCACAGCATTTGTGTACACACAATAGTTACTTGAAGCTTCTAAAGTCTGGTTTCCAGTATAATTATTCAAGTCTGCATTTACAATTTCCTATTTCTTATATCTACTCCAAATCCGGTTCGGGTTTTTCGGTTTGCTTTTTTTTTTTGAGAAAATTCTTTCTGCATATTTTTTCAAGTAAAGGTTTTGCCCCACATGAACTGATAGGACAGGCTGTATATAATCTTTCTTTCCATTTATGCTGTGCACTTGCTGGTGCTTCAGGTGATATGACACGCACTCATCTGGGAAGTCTGGGTCTCAGACTGGGGTCTTGGCAAGTCTGCTTGTAGTGGTCTATGACCCAGCTAGTATCTCAGAGACTGCAGCCACAGGGAGGATGATGGAAATCACCACAAGCTCTGCTCCTCACTTTGGATGTGCCATTTCAAGAGGTACAGTGGCTAAGAAATTGAATGCACAGGCAATGCCTATGATAGCCTGACACTATCAGAGGTGCCTAATGATTGGCTGGAGGTTTAGGTATGAAATTGACTGGCAATAGATATTAATCTTTTTAAATTCTATGTGTACACAATCAAGTAGTTCCACAGCCAGGCTTCTCAGTCTTCCCAGCATTCCTGGCTAAGACAGGATTTTAATACCGCTTTTTTGTCTGTGATCTTGGTGCTTTCATCTACTCCTTTTTACTCCTGCAGTCTTGGGTTACTAAATAAATTTTTGTAGTGTGAATGGAAGCACCAGTAGGGAACAAGAACAATTACTAAAACCTGATGGCTAAGGAGTTTCTCCTTATACAGAAGGCAAGTTTTAAATACTTGGTACTGTTGTAATAGATGACCTGCCCACACGTTGCAGCCACCATGTCAAGCGGGACAGATCACCAACACATAATGTAAACATACATTTACAAACCACACTATAAACAAGATCTGAGATGCAAACATTTAACAACAAAAATCAGTTAAATTTTCATGCATTTAAGCATGAATTAATAATCATTAACTCTTTCCAAATATTTGTTTAGCATCTTCAAACCAGTGCTGATTTTTACATTTTTTAATAAGTAGCAAAATACAAATTAAAAGAATTTGCTGGAAAGCTAAATAAACCCCTTAAAGATATTAATACTCAAACATTCTTTCTTAAAAGAATTTGGGGACAAAAAAAAAAAAACCCAAAAAACCTAGATTTAATTTTAAAATTTTCTAGGCAATTTTTTTAAGTGACAACAAAGTAGTTTTGAACTGGAGAACAGCTCCTGGAAAGAAAGAAAAAGTTTTCAGTTCATAACAGATAAGAAGTGCTTAAGTAGAAATGTACTGAAGCACAATTGAATTGATGCTGTGCACAATACAGCATGAAATAAGGGACTGAGAGGAAGGAAGCATAATAAGGAATTAAGAGTTTCCATTACAGGCTCATATCAGCACAAATCAAGGACTTATCTTTCTTCAGAAATTTTGCTCTCAAGCATATCTACACTGCTTAGTATCAAAACAAAACAAAAAAAAGACAACCAAACCAAACTCTGCTTCAAAAATACTTAGTTTAATATTTTCTCTCCCATACATATCTCAGGCCACCGTAGGTATGATCAAGTTACATTAGTCTAGTACAGCAAACATATTACATCTAGAACTGTCGTTGCTGCTAAGTACCAGAGACATAGGATCATGCATAAATATTATTAAACAGAAAGATAGTTTTAATACTTCCTTTCCTAATACTCCTTCAGAATGCAGCTGCCACTTCCCAACTTTGTTTTCTGATATCCACGTGTCTCCTCTACCCTCTGTTCTATATGTAAAATAGTTTCAGGGTTGGGTCTGGACCAAGACACATGCCAGGCCATCTCTCCACTATCTCAGATAATAAACAGAGGCTCCTTTATCTTAGCTTCTCCAGCAACAACATAGAAACCAAAAGAAGCAGGAATGCTAACACTGGGCTAGGCAGCATTAATTATAAGGTACAACTCCTGCTGAGAGGAAGGAAGTGTATTCCAGAAGAAACTCAGATATTCTTCATACCTGGAATAAACATAGCATATCCCAAAGCTATTTGGAAATGGAGCCAAATCTGAACCCAAAAAAATACATGCATTCAGCAGCATGCAATTTCTCTTTCAATTTAAGGATAGTGAACCTGCTGATGAAATTTTCTCATTCAAGCTACTTGATTAAAATTCTGTGACTAATACATGCTTAGATTAGCAGCTCAACTGCATGCAAGGTATCCTTCAAAGCAGATTTGGAAAGATGTATGTATATTGCATTATAGATGTTGTTTCCAGACACTAGCAATAGCTCCCCTTTTGAGCTTATGCGTCAAGTCAAGTGCTTATTAAAAGGTGAGACTGTTTGGGGAATTTTTCGTCATTGACAACAAACCAATGCACTTTCAATTTCTCCAAAGAGGTTTATTTTCCCAGTTAAACTCTGTGACTTTATTGCTTCAGAAAATATAATATGCTCCAGTGTCTCTACAAAAGATACCATGTATCCCACCTGCTCCCACAGGTACTGAAGCCTGACATACAGACCGACTGAAAAATGTCAGGAAAGCAAAACAAACTGAAGAGACCTCAAATCATTGCCTGATATGTTGCCCATATCAAAAATTACATGTGGCAACTGCTGGTGTGGCTTCCCTGCAGTACCAAATCCTAATGGCTATAGAAAGGCACAGGTAAAGCATAGTCAATACAGGCATAATCAGAAGCATACTCAGATCTTACCGTGAGGGTAGATGGATGAGATAAAAACCTGCATAAATAGATTAATTCCCTGTGTATTGCACGTACACAAATTTCTTTCTTCCCTCTTAAATTGGCATAAAGCATAGAAATTAGAGCAATCCTGGAGACAGCAGTTTCTGACACAAAGCTTCACGTAGCAGACACAAAGTAATCCTCTATTACTGGCAGGCTTTCATCCAGTTTAGCTCACCATGTATTTCTGAAAGAGGTACAGTACCACTGGCTGAAGGAGACCAGTCACAGGGGCATTTTCCCCACAGTCTGTGTAGATTGTGATGTAAAACTGGATAAATCATCATGACATGAAGTTGTGACAGCTGCTCCTACATTCCTTTCTATACCATGAAGATAAACTGCTTTGAACCAAGAGCCCCTGGTCTGATCTGAAGATAGTGCCACACAGCCTTCAAAAACTATATCAGACTCATAATAACCCTGACTCAACTTTTGTCTTGCATACTTGGTGGTCAGGGTATGCTGCTGCAAACCTCCACAACCAGTGATATGCTGTTTGTGATCTGCTTCTTAGATAAACTTTAATGTGCCAAAAAAAAGATACATAGCCCATGGAAGAAGCTTTTGATCTATGCTTGTAAGATTTAATTTAAGGTAAGAACATGAGAGGGTGTGACTTGTTGCATCAGCTGAGCATTGTGAATCCAAATCCACTGTCATTTTTGAGAATATCTGATTAAAATCAAGAAGTCTATAATAGTCATTACTTCAACATAGAAATTAGGGGTATTGTTAATTCTTTTCATCATGTATCAGCTCCCTTCTAATTGGATCTATATTCATTACTGAAACTGAAATTAAAGAACAGCTATGAAAGGCTTTTGATATCAGCTGTATATATCATGCCCTGAGTTAAGTTACAAAAATGACTAATACATTATGTGACTCTTCAAGCACCTATTTCAGTCCATTTTGTTGCACAGGTCCTGAGTACTGGCTGAGGTACTTCACTAGAACAGCAAAGTTTTAGGATGGGTAAAATAACTCATTCCATTTGAATTGCTGAAAAATGCATAGATCATGGCACCAAACCTTCCTAAAGTCTGTTGGTTTACAATTGATTTGTCTGCCAGATGCAGGATCTGCTCAGTAAATGGGAAGTAGGATAGGGAAGAAATAGACCTTTTGAGTTACTTCCCACCAGAAATGCCGCAAGAATACTGAGTAAAAGCTGGCTGAACTTGAATAAATGTACTATGACATGGCCACTGCAAATATTTTTTTTCCTAAAAAATCTGTGGAAGAAAAGAAGAAGAAGGTGAGGAACAGTTTGTGCTCAATTTCTGAATACTTTTGTCAGAATTTCCCCTTCTGTCTCACACAGCTTAATTTTTTCTTTATTTTTTTCTTTAATTTTGCCTTGGATCAAAAGGATGGAGAAAAAAAAAACCAACAATACAAGTGTATTGTACAAGTCTGTCAAGTTGTTAAAATTTTCTTTCTCCTACTTTGTGCCATAGAGGAGTAGTACATTTATTCTCATGCCTTCAAAACCTAAATCCCATAGGTCTCTTTCTGCTTGTTCTGTGTGGCACAAAATTATGTGGGAACAGTTTTCCTTACCTTAACTAATCCAGACTGGAGAGGCAGAGAACGGAAGAACAGGTTGCCCTAACACTTTGATTTGCTCTCGTTTGAATTCAATCCTGTTTTCCAGGTATCAACAACAAACATTTCAACTAACTGGAGAAAAGGAATGAGCTCTTTGTACCTCATGAAGATAGATAACATAAGGAAAGACAATGCAGCAGCTGTTACAGGATGCAAGTTTGCCGTACTCTGAGCTATAATAGAGCAAAAGCTGGCAAGAAAACAGGGGGTGCAGTTCAGAAATCTGCTTCTATCTTTGGGTTGTAAACCAGTATTTCTCAGTACAGGCAGACCAGAGATCTACTTGAATGAATGCTCCTTTTCCTTTAGGTGAAGGTCTTTAGTTAGTGCTTACAGGTGTCTGAGAGGGACTCTAAAGGGCTTTACTAAGGGTACTAAAGCATGCTAAAACATGCTACACTTTAATTTCTGAATGTGGAATTACTAGAGGCGGTGAACTCTCAGGAAAGGACTATTAAAGTCCATAATCATAAAAGCATCTGTTTTGTGCAGGTGCATTCTTAGAGAAGGCTGGGGCAGACCAGCCTTCACCAGACTTTAAAACAACTTTAAAATAGTAACACACTTCTTACAAAGACTTTATTTTAAAAAAGGAAAATCTGTACTCCCTCAGCAAACCTGAGCTGTCCACTAGTAAAACGCAAGCATAATTTCAAAAATGAACACAATTCCTTCCAGAAAGCTATGTCCCCTTTTCTGTGGGAATATCCCGCCTGAATCTCCCTAGAATCACCTGAAAATGATAATCAGTGACAACTGTTCTGGTCTCTGTCCTTATCTGGACTGCTGCAGATTTACCCTTTCTGCCTTCTCAGAACAGCACACCTTACATTTGCTCAGCCTTTCAGAAAAGAAGCAGACAAGCCACTCAAATTTTATTTGACCAGAACAAAACCTTGAAGTAATTAATATAAAGTAGAGTAAGGGATACCTGGCTAAAAAATAGGTATATTCAATTTACTCCAGTTATCCTGGCTATAGTTCACCAGTGTGTGGTGATAAAAAGCCATTAATAAGCTTTGTCACTGATAACATTACTTTCTAATCTTAATTCTTTTAGGATTATTAGTTTTAAAGGCACTTGAAAGAAGATAAATTAATTTATACTAAAATGAAATTGAAAAGTAATGCTTAGATGCAGCAGTATCTACACAATAAAGCAGCTTTAGAAACATTCACTTGAAGAAACATCACTAATTCACTTGTTATTCATAAAGTCTTAAATAAAACTGTTTAAGAAAACAAATTTTGAATAAATCACACTGACACATATGGAAGTAAAAATAGACCATAAAAGTTAATCACATCCCCCAATTTTTTATTGAGTTTGAAGTTTGCCTGGGCTCTCTTGTTTTCTCTATCATGTTGAGCATTTTTTCCTTGGTTAGGCATTGTGCTTCTCATGATAGTTTTTAGAAATTCCTCTTGCTAATTCAGCAGGCCCTCTTGGGTTAGGGATTCTCATGGAGGGAAAAAAACAAACTACTGTTTTTCTCCAAGAAACTCATGACAGAAATAGTTCTAATAGGGAGAGTTGGATAGAGATGTGATTGAGATCATGAAGCAAGTAGCTGCTGAAGGCACTAGTGCAGGACATTTAAATCAGTTTGTTTTTTCTTGGCTGCTAGTTAAATATTTTCATTAAATGAGAAATGCCATCAGTCCCAGCAACAGGAGCTTCTCTGGAATACACCTGATGAACTTGAGGGATATTCTATCCTTATTATCAGCAGTAATACTTACCACTAAAGGCTCTATCCAAGAAAGGCATGCAGAGTTGCTCATTAATCCCACAGTAAATTAGACTTTAGACCACTGAAGAAAAATCCAGAACAGAGATAGAAACCTCTACAGTGGGATCCATATGTCTATATTTAAGGATCTACCATCATTTTACACATCCCTAGGCTTGAGGGGCATACACATAGTCAATAGGTATAAAAGGCTAACTGCACTTGGCATGATACTTGAAGTAATTGCATTATTTTAGGTATCTTAAGACAGTCCATGAGTCTACCTACATTTAAACTCTTGATTTTTGCTTTCTTCCACCTCCTTGCTCACTATACATAGTGAATTAGGTATCTCAGACTAAGATTCAAATCACACAAACTGCAGAGATTTTAAGTTGTACCCCCTGCTCCCCAAAAAGGTGAGTACAGGGAAGAACAGAAACAAGCAGCTTAATCAGGCTTTAAGCTCTATATTCATGTATTAATAAGCTACAGTACAGCATTGTCATGGGTTGCAGTGCAAAATATAATCAAAAAAAAAGGTATTCCATCACCATCTGTTGAAACTGGGCTGAGGGGGTGATGTAATCTTCTGTCAATAGGCCAGCTGATAAGAAACCCTCAAGAGCAGTTTCTTTATCTCTTCCATGGCCCATCCTCCCTCCTGGGAGCAATCTTCTGCTAATGGGCCATTGAGTCTCACTGATAAAATTACATTATCCCATTGGGAAATGCTCCATCCAGGAGGACGAGCCAAGCCTTTCTGCCTGGATAAAAACCTGAGATTTGGGACACCAATGCAGCCTTTTCCACAAGACTCTCTGAGGAAGACCAGGCCCATCTATCACCACTGGACCTTCAGCTCAGGGCTGCACCTTTCTACAGGATCACTGCTTCAACAGAGCTACATCTGTCACTCCAGGGGGACTGCAACCACCATTCCAACTGGACTGCTACCAACACCCTGGTTGTATTCTGACTCTGTCAGTGGTTTTCTTTTTCCTTTGTATTATTGCATGTATTCTGCTTTCATTTTTTTTTTTTTTTTTTTTTTTTTTTTTTTTCCTTTTCCTAATAAATTGTATTTCTGACTTGTACTCTCACTGGTTTTGCTTTCAAACCAGAACAAGCATCTTTTCCTGGGATGTACCTGGATGTTGGGTTCACAGAGAAGGTGTTCACATTCCTGTAGTCAAAGAGAGTTGTCCTCCAGCTCTTCCTTTCTTGTGGAAGATCACCTGTGCACACATAGCTTCAGCTGTGTCATGGGACCAGCTTTAACTTGCTGTTCACTCAGGGGCTGCCTCCCACATCAACATCCCTATGATCCTGCAACCTACTAGAACATCCCAAATCAGTGCTTGGTCACAGCAAGCCTAGGAATGTTCACATTAAACATGAGGGCTTGGAGACTTTGGGCACATTAAAACTTACATGGCATCATTGAGAGATGGCTGTGAAAATGTCTTGCTAAACTAATGAGTGAAATTATTTAAGTTAGAAAGATCTGCTAGGAAGCTTCTCTGCTGCAAGGAAATGAGGACTTGTAAAGCAAGTACACAAGAAATAGTCTTTCTACCCCCTTCCTCACCAAAAAAAAAAAAAAAAAAAAAAAAAAAAAAAAAAAAAAAAGGGGAAGAAAAGGAGAGAGAAATGCAATAACAACATGTGTAATGCTGACCAGAATCCTAGCTGGACTGGCTGGCACAATTTCTCATTTTCACAGCTGGAAGCACAGGTGCTGTGGATGGTGAGAGAAAAGGGGGAGATGAGAATGGGTCGAGCAGCCAGGTGGTTCCTTTTCTAGCACATCTGAAGTTCATGTACTCCAGCAGAAAAAAGATGTTCCACTGCAGTAAATACACTCCAAACTCACAGAAGTGCACTTAATTCATGAGGTTGCAGAAGGTTTCACTGGCTATGTCAGAAGAGCCCTGCTGGTTCCAGGCACCACTGCAGAGGAACAGCACCCTTCTAAAGGTGGTGCATCTGGATAATAGAGAGGGATTATAAATTCTGCCCAAAAGAATCACTGTCAATCTTTTCCTGATAGTTATGTTTAATAACTTGCAGAGAAAAGAGGATTTGGGGGTTGAAGGAATTTTCCTAGGAAAATGTCTTGCGATTTTTTGCTTGTTAATATTCAATACTGAAAGAAAATCAAGTACTAATAAGTGGATTAAAGGGGAAATGGGTATATTTGCTGCTCATATGCCTTGATCAACAAATCACTCACACAGTGAGAGCTACAGGGCCAGTTCCCTCTACTTTGCACTGGCAGAAGTCCTATGACCTCAAGGATATAAAACTGAAATAAAACCAGGAGAGGTTAAAGCCTTAGTGAGGATTAGGGAAATATTTGGAACTCTATACGCATAGGGTTTTCTATAGTATATTCTTAGAGCTTCTGTCCAGAAGAATTTCATTGCTTCCTTCTATACACATACAGGTAACACAGGGCTGATAATGATAAAGACTGTCTAGTTCAGCCTTTGGCATCAGCAATACTTCTTAGCTGTTAGAGGGAGCAGAGCTGGGACAGTGTTAAGCACTTCTGCAATTCCTATCTGCCCAGGAGAGGGCCTGGAAACAAGAAGGGATGACAATTTACCCCTTTGTCAGGAAATAAAGGATTTCAGGCTCCAGAAACATCAGATAGAAGGTTGACCAAATTTGCCTCCTTAAGACCAGGGAAAGAAAGAAAAGCACCTTTAAAAGTTTGCGGCTGTATGTGGGATGAGCCTGGATGCAAGAGAGCTCTTTTTTAGTGTATATTAAAAGTGTGTAATTAAAAGCCCTTTAGACTCATCATTTTTCTAAAATTATATTCAATACAACACAGAAAATAATGAAAAACAAAACCACAACTATAGATATAGAAATATTTTTTATTCTTTATGGTACTTCATAATTATGGGTAATGATTTGTTTTTCATATTTACGAGATTACAATACTGCAGCAAGCTGTTCAGCTTTGCTTTTATCTTTCTCTGGACATAGAAGATATGGTTTCATCACCAGCTTTGTACAAAATCTACAGGAAATACTGAAAATTCTTTCTTTTCTCAAATTCCTTGTCATAATTAAATACCAAGTGCAGCTAAAAATTAAAAATAAAAATTATATTTAATTAAATCAGAACTTTTAGTTGCCTAGTTTCCCCTCTACTCTCTCTTTTTTTTTTTTTTTTTTACAGATTCTTTTTAAAGAAAGAAAAACATCAATCTCTGTCTGTTCTTTGCTAACTGGATGCAAATTTGACAAAGTAGCAGAAATCATACCAATAATTATGTTCCTGAAAAATTCATACAAATTGTGTCTGGATGGATTGAGAAAAGAGCCAAGCAAGTTCTTCCCAGGAGAAAAAGGGCTTCAACATGAACTGAACCATCATCTGTTGTGCAAGACCTCCCAGTGTCCATGCAGTAGTTTGCCTACTAAGTGACTTGTCAGCATATGCACCTCTCAGCTCTGATCCAACTTTTCTTGATCAGTGGGTGGTCAAAGGACATGAGAGTGAACCCAGAGAGAGCAGGGCCGTAAGAAGCCAGGGAGGAGCCCCCTGTGGTGGGTAGGAGCATAGCGGTTAGTGTTTAAAAGCAAAGAAAATTTGGCATTCCCAGTTTTTCTCCTCAGGATGTAACCTTTCTGTTGTTTGGGGGGCTTATCCTGCTGCTTAAAAAGACATTTCTGTCCTATTTGAGGGCTCTCACTCCTTTCTAATTAAGTGGGGCAGGACACTGTGGGGTTTGTGTACATGCGTGCCATTCATTGGCTGTTCAGCACAGTGAGACAAAATAAAATGTTTACTTCTGTATATGGTTTACCTGTTGCTTACACCAACCCTACCATCGGGACTAATCCAAAATGTTCGAAAAATAGCAGCCTGGGAACCAAAGATATGGCTTTAGTGGAGAGCACTCAACAACAGTCCTGATTCTCTAATGGGGGTTCAAGTCTTCTTTACAACCAGGGAAACAGATCTAGGAAACATCATCTGCCGGAGCTACCTTGGTTGCATTTGCCCTACAAGTAAACATAGAAATTTATCTCTAGGGTCAGCAACAACTTGGCAATTTTCACTACACTTTAGCACAAGATAAATCTTTTGGGTAGAAACTTGGCTAGAAAATGAAAACAAATGCACTTTGATTTAAAGCTGAACAGTCTCTTCAGCCAGCTGCATCAGAGCTTTATCTGCTCTCTAGCTACTGAACAAACTTGAAACTGCACAAAGATTATTTTCTTTTCCCTGAGGAAGAAGTCTAAGATTAAGTAATAATCAATAGCAGACAGTAAATAAACCAATTTCTTAACAGATTGCAAAGGGACTTCAGAGGTCTTTGTGCTGCATGGCAGCCACTACCAAAAGAGCAAGCAGTCGTCTTTAAAGAGTGGAAACAAAGTGTCTGTGCCAAAGAAAGGTCACACTCAACAGCAAGAGTACATGCTAAACCTTAGAAAGCCTAAAAGCACCTGAGGTAGTAGGATGGATCATCCTCTCTCTAACTGGACAAGGCATCTTGAAGAATGTTTGTCACTGCTATGCTGTACAAAAACGATTGCAATCCCTAAAGTCATACCTACAGAAAGTAACAGCCCTCAACAATAATACAGAGATCCATATGATACAGATTAGCATTTTTAAAGAAGATCCTAGAGGATTAAGAAATAAACTTTCTGCTGGTGAAAAGCAGTCTGAGGCAGTGCTGATGATCTGACAGAATGCTGATGATCTGATCCAATGCAGACTTATCTGTATTTGCAGAATAGAAACAGTAGTCACAGAAACAAAGGATTAGTGACCAATTGCATCAAAAGATAATTTAATCACAAATGTCTAATATTGATAGTGCAAAATATCTTAAAATTGTATCCTAATCAGACCAGACCATATGATTTACTACCCCTTATATTCTCTTTTTGCACCTTTTTTCCCCTCCCAAGCTCTTCTCCCTTGCTGTCTTCACCCCCTACCTAATAAACAGCCAGTGTCTCTTTGCACTTTCCAATGAGCCCAGTTTGGCTCTTAGATTTTACATCTTATTTGATGTTTTTGACGTAGTTGTGTTATAGTAATTTCAGTCCTCATCAGCAGTTCTGTTATAAGCTGCTACCCCACATTTTGTTTTACATGCAATGTCTCTCTTGGCTTCTGCTTCTCAGTAGTTGGAAGCCATATCTGGCCTTTTGTCAGCATAACTCAACAACTTCTTTAGTTCCTTGTCTATAATATGGCTCTATCTTTTCTAATGCCATTTTCCTGCCTTGTCCTTTTAGACAAATGGACAATGGACATTTAAGCACCTGATTTCAGATTACGACATTCAAGTAATACTGATGTAGAATTAGGCAAGCAGACAAATAACAGCATAATCACACATCCCCTCTAAATACTTCTCTTAACCTTTCTCTACTTACCAAAACACAGCTGGAAAGTGGAGTTCCTGTTATGTCCTAATGTGAAATAGAGAATAAATCTCAAGGTTATTACACCTTTCAGTTATGCTCATCCTCAACTTACTGTATTATTTTTTTCTTCTTAGAAAGTCCCTGCTTTTCACATTACCAGACTATTGAGTAAAAAAAAAAACTGAGACAAAGATAGCTGGAGTCCACAGGACACAAATAGTGTATTCCTATCCCCTATATTTTTATACTAGTTTTGCTGTTGTGGTTCTAGTGAAAACAGTCATGGTATTCTATATTCCTATAAAATTCAGCAGCTGCTGTTCACCTCTGCCAAATATCCAGTGTAACCATACCTTCTTGGAAAATGAAAAAGAAATTCATTCAAGAAGAGAAGCAGCAGTAGATCCTGGACTGGACCTGGACTGAAGAGTTTGCAAGAACAGATAATAGTTGGAAAGTTAATACACTATAAAGATATTTTTCTCTTTGGTTTTGGCTAGATTTCATATTGTCCTTCTCATATTCTCCAGTAGTCTACCTGAAGAAAACAACTGTTTTTCTTGATTAAACTAGAGTAGGTTGAGTTTTCATTGGTGAGTACCTATCTCATACCCTAAATAGTCTATCATTCAAGTCTGGAGATTTTATTCTGATGAATTGCACTATACATGTGAAAAATGGAAAGTAACAGTCGGGAACTGCTTTCCCCTTATATCTTGTTAAGTTGCAGTGATTGGTTGCTCAAAAGCATAACTTGTTTAAGAAATCAAAACAAAATAATGCAAATGAAAGGATCTGAGGAGAGACAAGGGGAGCTTAAAATTCACAGTCCACCCGTTCTGCATATTTTGGATTCAAATGTTAGAAAAAATAAAACCCACTTCTGATTACAAGTGATACATGACTGAGTTGTGCTCTAAATTAAAAGCTTTGGATTTGATCAATTGTATAACAATACCATGAATATTTAGACGTATTAGCGCTTTTAGCAGGGGGAAGAAATCTCCATGATAGTATGCCCTTCAGCTCTCTTGGTGCTAAACTAAAAAAATCATGGTTTATAAAACTATTAATGAAGCTTAGGATAAAACTGAAATCTCTATGTTAGGAACTTTTTCTTTTGTGGATTTTTTTATTCTTATTATTGTTTCTGGGTGTGTTTTGTTTTGTTTTGTTTTAATTTTTTGCTGATATTCTGCTCCATTACCTGTCTGAGAAAGTAGCAGATGGTTGTAAAAGATTCAGATAAGTATCTTGCTAGGGAGAGAACAAATACAGCTGGGTGATTTTAGCATCTGTACAGCTTCCAAGAATACAGAGAAATGCACTGAAGTGGTTAAAAAAAAGGAGCTGGAAGGCTGGAACAAGGGCAGGCATGGTGTTGAGGAGGTCCATCTGAAAGCAGCCTGGAGATCAGTTGAAATTCCTCACATTATTCTGGATTTCTGAAAACTTCTTCACATAATTCTGACTCCATTTCTTTTCTAGATTTACTAGTAGGACAGTCCTTTCTTGGTGATACTGGTGCCCTAGGGGGGTTGGTTCTACATGCAATTCAGAGCCTTATCACCAGAATGGGTTCTTTGAATTTTAATGCAGACACCAAACTTTCTCAGAGCAACATACAGCTTTAGAACTTAATTTAAAATGAGGTGAGCACATGGGAAGCTAAAAGTTGAAGACTATAGTTGATGTAGCAATGTGTTTTACTATGTACATTACTCTGTAATGCTTTAGCTTGAAAACATTTTATTTTAGCATTTTATTTCTTTTAGCATGAATATTGAATCTGATAATGTTAAATCAGGCAAGTCACCAGTGTTGAAGGATTGCCACTAAAAGCTAACTGATAGGTTTGATAGGTAAGTTGGAGGCTGAGTTAGCCTGACCTTCAGAAGCAGTGAAAGACACTGAGAAATGTGAGGGGCAGGTCCACCAAAGCCAACTGAACTGTTCACAAGCACATAGTAAACTGGCAAAACAAAAAGCACAGAGGATGGATATATTAGCAAAAGAAAAGAAATTTTGACTGGAAAGTTCTGGTTCATGAAAGATAAAGACAGCAGGGGGGTTGTAATTTAAAAGGCAGGCAAGAAAGCCAGCATTAATTAAGGTCTGTTGAATAGGCATCAGAAATGTTATGAGACAGGTCAAGAGGCCATGGATACCTATACTTAGCCAGTGGAGAGAAGACAGAGAGCTGTAAATCCAATCTTCTGCAGCAGGGAGGGAGAATTTGTGAGGACAAAGTGGGTATGACTTCAGGTAGCTAGAATCTTCCCTGGAGCTGCTATTCCCCTCATTTATATTTATTTCTTTTACTGATACTCCTCTTCTTGCTCTCCTGTTGATTTCTACCATAATATTCTCATTTGTGCCTTGCTGATTTAAACGCTTGTGAGTTCTGTGAGGACAAAAAAAGACCCCCTGCTTCAGAAGGAAAAGAAATGTACATGAAAATGACAGCTCACCTATGATGATGACTTAAAGCTTTCTAAGTGCAAGCATACCTGCAAATGGTGGGCAAAGGCCTTCTGTCTTTCTGCTTTAGGAGGCACAGTATATGAACATTAAGAGAGGAACTACTTAGATGTCACATCCTTTGAGACGACTGAGAAACAGCTGGGAGAACAAAGAATATGACATAAATTTATTGTGTAAAACTACAAAATAAATCAACAGGAAGTAGCAGTCAGACAAGGAACAAGCCATGACAAATGCAGGTATGAGAAATAAAGTCATACAGAACTGAGACAGACATCTGGTATGTATCTCAGCAGGTTTCTTTGCAGAATAAAGAGCAAAGAAATACAAATAAATAGCTCATTTGTGATCTAGTTTAACAAATAAAAAGCATAATAACAATGAAATTTCTAGATGCCAGTAACTATGTCTCTAGCAGCATAATTTAGGAAACTCACCAGCTTTCTATCTATAAGCAGCTTGCTATGACCATGTTATTTTTTAAATATTATTCAATTGATTTTCATGGGGGCTAATTTTAACATATACTTTTCCCTAAAATGTAATTTTAAGTGTTTGGTATTTGGATGGCACAGTATTTGTTCTCTGAATATAATGAAATAAGAAAAGTGAAACTACAGTTAGATCATTGGGCCTTTGATTTGCCTTCAGAGAAAGCAAAAGTTGTCTGCGCTCTTCAAGCTGAAAATCAGAAATCTGTACATCTTATGTCATCTCCTTTCTGTCTTTTTGGAGCTAGACATTGGATCAGATGGCTATTGTTAAAATAATACACAAAATATATGAAAAGGTTGTTTGAGTTTGGGGTTTTTTTTATTTTCCTTTTGGAAAGAGGAGTTCATTATTTCAGGGGCTTACTCTGCTGAGATTTAGGTATAGAAAGAATAGTAACAAGTGAGGGAGAGTAATGACAACTCTGAACATCAGGTCCCTTCTGTGAGCATGCAGTAGGACAGACTCCTTTCATTCAACTAACATAGCTCCATATTCCAAACCCTGTAGCATAAGCTCCATGAGAATCAGATATGATGTATTTCCACCAAAATCCTTAAAAAACTCACCCAACAAAACAGCTGCCAGAAGAGCCCTTGAAGCAATGAAGAAGACCTAAAAAGATTGGACTGCTCTAGGGGTGAGCGAGCTGCTTCCTGAGTGCAGTTCTTCCTTCCTGTCTCCCCCAAAATGGGATTTCCTGTGGAACTGGTAGCTCCCCAGATTTTTTGAGCTATTAGGCTTAGTATCTTCACAGGGACTGCTGTGCAGGATGTTGGTTGCTGAACAGAACCATCTGTTTGACCTGCTGACACAGGGCTTAAGTTAAAGGGTCTCTCTGGGAGACTCTGAACAGCCCACTGATCATTCCTGTCCTGCAAGAAGGGAATTGTCAGACAGGAGCATCAACATGGGCTTTGAGCAATGAGTAGTGTCAAATATTGACATTTTGAAAGAGCCCAGACTGAAGAACTGCACAGAGACATAGACCACCAGCCTGTCTGGTAGAGCCATGTCTGATAGGGATTGATTATCCAAATAAACTGTGCTCTCTCCTTACTCGTGGGAGTTACCAAAGCAATAAATATGTGTATTTTAATTTGGGTAATTATTTTGGCATGCACGAAATCTCTGTTGATATCATATTGCCAAACTATGAAGAACAGGTGGATGATTTTTCTTGTAAAATAGAGTGCAATAATCAGGAACTAGACAGAGACATGCTTCTTTAATTTAAATATTGAAGGAGACACATTATTTGATCTTCTATCCTGTGTAGAATTGTTCTTATATCAGAATTACAAAATTTCCTAATGAAATTAATTGCATCCACATTTGAATGATGCATATGTTTTAGGTTTTTTTCTTTTCTGAAACACAGTTTCACAAGAAATGGGAAGCCTGAGCAGTGACAGGAGCAGAGAAGTGAAAAGCACCTCCTGATAAGCTATTCATTGATTTTAGGTTTCACCCTTAGGTATGACAGCTGGAAGAGTTTACTGTCTTGAAATTGAATATAGACTCACAGCAGATAATTTTTGGCACCTTCTACAAGTTGGAGGAGAAAAATAAGAGAAATGGAAAAGACAGAATTCAAGCACATGTCTTTCTGAGTTTCTTTCAAAACTGTTCTGTTTTGAATATATCTAAAGAGGCCCTCACATAACTGATTTTCCCAGGCATGTTGTGTACCATAAAAAAACCCAGTTATTAGTACAGGCATCTCTGAAAATATTTCTTGAAAATGTTTACCTCTGGTTCTCCTCTTACCAAAATCAATTAAACCTATGTTTTTAACAACTTTCCCCCACATTTTTGCAATGTGGGGCTCTCAGATTTCTTCTCTCTCCCTCCAAACTCTTTTGAAAACAACAGTCAGAAGAAGAAATAGAGTGATGCAGAGGACCTATATGGAAAGAAATCTTGTCAGACTGGGCAAGAAGAAGCTCATTTCCTGGTAGTTTTTGCTCCAACCTGTCTCCTCTTTTTTGTTCTAGAAAGACAGAGCCATGAACATTTTCTTTCAGCAAGTCCTGATTCAGTGAAAGAAAAGATTCAGTGGTTTCAGCCCTCCTTCCTGGTTGCAAATGATCCATGGATTCCTTTTGATTTTCATTAATTTGGTGGATATTTAAATAAACTGAATGAATGGTTTATGCAAATTTGACTGTTGCTTTGATAGATTTCTCATTATTCATGCTGTATGATTGATTGTCTAAGTCTCCAGGTATTGTTTCTACTCCAGGAGTAGAGAAGTCCTACAACCAAGATTTCAAGATGGCCAAACACCATCAGGGCTGTTCTTCACACAAACATCAGTTATTACCAGCATCTAAAATGTTTCCCCTTTCTGCAAAAGAAAAATGGATAGATAAAAAAGCCAAGGCTTTTTGACATAAAAAGGAAAGGGAAAGGGATAATATAATGAGCCTTTCTACTTCTCCTCAGTAGAAATATTCACAATTGTGTGTCATTTGCCCAGGAACAATCTTTGAAATTATTTGCAGTCATTTGCAAATACATAAAAATAATTTGTCATGTAGGAGATTTTCAAAGGAAATGTCTTTAAGACTTGGTCAGTGGTTTTGCTCAGCTAATGAGCTAAGCGGCCTTAAATTCATGTTCTTTTGTAGGTGATTTCCTTTATAAAAAAGTTATTATTGGTATTGTTCATCAGGTGTTGACAGCTAGTCACTGATAGTGGCATGCACTGAAATCAAAGCTCTTGAGAAACAGTGGTCTGAACAACAAAGTATGTCTTCTATGAAGAAGTCCAGTGCTCAACCTCAGGATCATACATAAGGGATCTCAATGCCAAATGGAAGATACTTCAGCCTGTTCTTCCTCACTGTTCCCTCTTAACCCTTAAAAAGTTGTTGCACTTGTGTTGGTCTTCTGTAAAAAAAAAAAGAATAGCATCTAAAGCCCATTTTATCATGCAGATTAATAGAAAAAGAAAGAATTCATGGGATAAGGGAGTATTCTACACATTAGTGTATATAGAGATAGAATCCTGGGTTGGACAAACCCTTAGTATGACCTATAAAGTAATCCTTTTTGTTGACTCTGTGTTTCCCTCTGTAGCAGTGATTTAGGGTATTTTTCTTCCACAGCTTTTTTTTCTTTAAATACCACATGTGATTCCCACCCATCCCTTTTTACAGGGCCCTTACAATATACCATAGCCAACATGACAGCACAGGGAAACGGTCTAAAAGCAAAAGAGCTCCCAGGAATCTGGCATTTCTCAATCATCTATCACTTCGCCTTTTTTTTTTTTCCCTCCAAATAATGGTCTCATAGCAAGTGCTGATATAATACTCTTATAGTCAAATGCACTGAACCTCCTCTTAAAGACATATGGATATTGCCCTTCAGCAGGAGACTTGCCCTTCTTATTACCTCCGTTCTGCCCCGTTTTTGAACTCTTCCTGCCCTTTTATCACAAACCCAAAAAGTTACCTTGTTGCACCCCTCTGAAATCCCTCTCTGCATCAGCTGGCCCTTACTAATTTGTCTTGAAGCTTCCTTTTTTCTTTTTCCCTGCTTCCAAAATATTTTTATGCTCTGCTGCCTTTATAGGAAAATGTATTTATTTGAATAGAAAATCCATGATGTTACATCCTCCCTCTGGCCCCTGTTTATTTGCGATGTTTGGAGGGATGGGAACTTTGTATATCTGGAAAGCACCTACAGCAGAGATTCTCAGCAACAACATCTCCACAATAAAAACAAGAGACCTGAGTAGTTTTAGAGAAAATGTTCTGGTTTCTGTGAGCCAGAACTGCACCTTCAACAGGTATTTCACTCCTTCTCCAAGAGAAAATTTTTACTCTTCTGTGTGAAATGTGTTTCCTTTTGTACACTGAATAACTTTGGTCTTTAATCCTTAATCTAGATCTGAAAATGCTGTATCTGTGGCATCATAGCTCTTTACTTCACCTAATGACTGATATTTCTATTCCCAGACTTTTAATCTCATATTTAAGCATGTCAAGCTGGCTTTGAAAATAAGAACTGAAAATCACATTCTCCAGAAGAGAACTCAAAGTCTCCCATTATATGAGCAACATGATTGTTTTATCTAAAAGGACATATACAAGGGAACATCTAAAGCTCTGACACCAATTAATATTGCCCCCTCATTCCCCAAAAGAAATTTAGTGCACATAATTCTTCACACATTTACACAAAAAAGGTCAGATCAATACGTGGTATTTTCTGGCAGCTGAAGAGATTAGGGGCATGCTGTTTTATACCAGCTAAGGATTTTGACCCCATGTTTGCTAGCGCTGCTCTGGTATTTTTCTTCTGTCTGTTGACTTTTTCATTAGTTAACTACTATGTGATTTATTTTGATGAACAGGACAATTGTCTTCAGTTTGCTCCTGTAATTAAGGTGCATGATCAATCATTTGTTATTCAAAAGTATGATGAAATTTTAAGGTCTGTTTAAAGAAAAAAAGAAACAGTACTTTGTCTCTACAGCACCATGTGGCGTCCTTTAAAAAGCTGTAGAGATTTAGAGAAAACAATTTTGAAGTTCTTACAATCTAAGTACTTTGCACACATTATAAAGCTCTTTTCCATTTCTTAGCAAGAACAATGACTCTGTAATAGAAATAAAAGCAGAAAAACATTAAAGTTATGGTGGCCATGGAGCATACATTCACTGCACAAATACGCCCAATATTAATTGAAATTTATTGACTGCAAAAATATTAACCCTATTCTAAGGTAGGTAGAGAGTAGAACACTGAATTAAGTTTTAATAATGATTTATTTCTTTTACTTTTATATTGCATTTTATTCCCATTGAATTCCAACCTGCAAGGATAACTGAAATCCTCATGTAAGACACAGGCAGGTTTTGTGGCATTTCCACATAGGTCTCTAGTAGGAGAGATTACCTCATCCCTGTTCCTAAGTATACTGCAGATAAGATTTTCTTGGGAGGCTCATCTCTTCTGTTCCTGAACTTCTCAGTGCTTCACTCTACTGCAGTAGCTTCCAGTGTCTATACTGCATCCTTTTATTACAGCAGCACAAGGAGAATGGCCTTGGTATGTGTGTGATGTTTTTCTTCCAGATAATGGGCAAAAGATAACCAAAGATATACCAGGGTTTACCCTGCCCAAATATTTATGGCAAAGTCTTTAAACTAAATAACAGGAGAAAACGATTGTTTGCTTTTTTTATCTTGTGAGCAAAAGTATGAAAGAATTCAGCACTTGCTTAAAGACCTGATTCTTGATCTGATGCTTCTTGTCACCAGATCAGTGCTTTAACCAGTGTTAACTCACAACTTCCATGTAATGCTCAGTCTTTTCTTTCTCGTTCTTTCAGTAGAAAGAGTTTAAAGAAGCTATTGGAAATTGGCAACAAATATTCATAGAGAACTCATTTCAAAATGACCAATTAACCCATGAGAGAGATCTTCATTGTACTGGCACAATTTGCTAAAATCCTATTGAAAGTACAAGTGTTCTTCATTTGAAAAACAAACATAAGAAACTCTTTCATTGTGCAAAAAGATAGGAAAATGTTGCAGCTTACAAAAAGTGAGGTTCTGGCCCACAATGAAGTGCATGCCAGGCACATATACAAAAAGGTTCTAGAACAAATATTTTCAGTAGAGAAGATTACATGAGCAGCAGAAGCCACAGGAAAGCACAAACTAGAGATAAAGTGAAGGTAATGGACTGAAAAAGGAGTGCAGCTCTGAAGAATAGCCTAGAAAGAGAACCATCTGGGCAGAATTATGTCTAAAATAAGTCGGCAATGGAATATGCCCTATTCCATTCCATGTGGATTTAGGAAAATGGGATTTTTTTACATTTTTTAAATTAAAGATTTTTTTGCCAACAATTATAACCTCAAATGTGACTTTTCTTAAAGGGGTTAATGGTTCCTGTTTACTAGGCAAGCATGATTTATTTATATCATAAGTTGTGTAAAAATAAATACTCTAAAGTTTTTTACATAATTTAATATAGATTTTCAGAAGTATGGAGACCTGGTGAAAAATTTTGGCCTAAATTTTAAACTGCAGAAGACCAAAATTCAGATATTAGACATATATTAAACAGGTAAATAAACTGAGTCATTTAGGAATAACTCAGCACTTCTAATTTAAGATACCGTCAAAAGTTTAACACTGAGCTTTGACTTCTAAAATGTCAGAGTTTTCTTCCTCAAGAAAGAACATCCTTTTCCAAGGAGCAGCACATCTTTGTCAGACTCACTGTTAAGAGTTGTGCCAAAACTTCCTGGGTAAAAAATAACTGTCCTGTGGTGAAAGGAAGTTCACATAAAGGGCCATTCCAAACTGACATTCCGATCACATGAGGAATGGTGTGGAAGATGCAAACACCTTGAGATATTGTGTAGTACTGATCTTGCATATCAGATTTCTTACCCTAATATTGACTAGGACATTTTCTCCTAAGTACACTGATCTCAGCCTTCAAAAAAATTTTCCAGTTTAATTTTTAGGGTTCGATGAGTTTGGGTAAGGCCTGGATTACTTTTCATACATCTCTGAAGAAATACAAATCTTCTCAAACTCAAAAACAATACTGATTTTGCCTCATTCCTTTTATAGAATTTATTAAAGAAAGGCCAGACTAAGACTATAACCATTGATTCAATAGAGCAGCAGGAAATATGGATTAACTCCACCAAAACTAAAACTCAGTCTCGAGAACTGGTCACAGTATATTTATTTCCACTTGATACAAACAATATCTTACAAGATCATTTCCAAAACCCGACGTTAGTTCTGGACCACCCAGGTTTACCTACAGTTTATGATTCACAAATATTCATCTTTGATGCCCAAAGTAGAGAACCTGTCTCCTTTTTTTTTCTCCCTTGGTTATTTTGAAGTTGTCAGCAAAACTCAGATAATGCCCACACAATGTTAAGGACATAATCTCTCTCCAAATAAGTTTACATATCCATCCACTTCTTGTTTTCATCTTTTCCTTTGCTGTCAATCCATTCATATGCTTTCATTCATACCTTTAATTCTTTCCTGTTTTCTATTTTTAATGCTTTTCTTTTTGAAAAACATTTGCTCATTTCTCTTTACTGCTAAATGTTTTGCATTGTTTCCCCTCTAAATTTTTGTTAATTGTGTTTTTCTTCAGTCTTTCAACGTATTTCAGCCATCTTCCAAATGGCCTTTTATCCTACTCCTAGCTCATTTTTAGACTCTGTTCCTTTCAACTTTTTTTCTCCTGTTTTGTTACCCATTTTCTTTAGGTTTCTTTTCAACAGATCTAGCTTTTTCAAAATGTTTCCCTGGAAATACCTCTGACGTACTGGCAATGTTTGAACCAGGATGATTTCGTCTCCATAGGTGAAAATAGCATGAAAGAATGGACTTGACATCAAAGGCTCCAAAAGACACAGCCTCCATCTGTTAAGAGCCCTTCTAAATGTCCAGAGGAAATACTAATTAAAATAAGAACCGATAGAATTGATTTTTTACACCTATAGTGCTATTCCCTGTTAATAGATGTTATGCTGTTTGTGAGAAATGAAGTGCAACATTAGACAGAAGTTTAAATACTCCAGGGAAATACAGTTTAGGGGACTATCTGGTCTGATGTTCTCCACAAATTTAAATACAAAATGCCATATGAGCACCAAATTACAATCCTACTGAAAGAAAAGAATGGATAAACCCAGCACTAATAAGGCTTAAACTTTGAATTTCTTCAGCATATCCAGACAAATAGCTGTTTTATTGTGAGAACAACAGTGTGTATATATGCATGCATATAGGTTTGCTCTGGCTGTTATGGAATACAATATTTAGTGGTCCACAGGAGGCACAGTGTATATGTTGTACTAATTACACTTTGAAGACATACTCTCTGGTTTCTGTCAGGAGCACAGAACACAGCATGTGCATATTGCTTCCTACCTGATTTGTTCAGTATATGGGCTTTTAAGCCAGAAAGTCTCTAATTTAACATGGGCAGTCCTTATGGCTGCAAATGTGGGACTCAATATTGTCAATATTGGTTTTAAAAAGATATATTGATAGTCTGGAAACTGACTTACCTTTTTGTGTGTCATGTGAATTGGAGTCATTACAAGAGGACTCTTCACCACAATCATAATTAATGTGTATGGAAATGCCTTAGTGAGGCTTAACCTGGCTTGCAAACATTTTGGCAGAGCTTTTAGCCACTGGCATAAGTTTAGTAGCCAGAAGATCCCTCTAGGTCTAGCTGTTAAAGGCTTCCTCTCGCATTGTGACCTGACATCTCACTTCATCTCCCCACCTCATTCTGCTCTTTGCTGCTGTTTATCCTTTACAGTCACCCCAGCTTCTCCTCTTCAGACTTGCAGAACCTCCAATAGGATAGCAGTGAGTGGCCAAAGCACAGGAAAAGTACGGGGTCACTCATTTCAGCTCCAGTTTTGAAGAGTACTTCAGCCCAAGTTTAGTCCTGATAAGATGACTTTGCTAGACTAAAGAAAAATGTGACCTAAGCCATTAGTTGCTTCTACTGATTCTGATGGACTCATCATTAGGACCAGGTCCCTCTACAACAGAGGTTGTCATACATTGGATTTGCTCAGTAGAACACTTGATTTTAACTATTCTATTTTTAGAAAACTTATATCTTTTAAAACGAAGACAAAAGTGTTCTGAGCAGAACATGAGTAGAAATCGGTTAAGATATGGGATGTTTAAATTATCTAGGATTTCTCTGGGTATCCCTTTTAACTGGTAATACATGCATGGTGACTATATCCTCATGAGACAGATACAATAGACTAAAGAAAAGTACATTTTTTTAAAGTATGCTTAAGACCAGCACACACTTTGTGCAGCCAAGAGGAAAGGAAATTAAATATATTCTCTAGAAAACCTGAAGTAGCCTCACATTAAACAAAAAGAGAAATAAACAATCCACGTTTACAAATCCAGTGATGAACAATTCTGTGCTAGCAAACAATGATATTTTCACCCCTTTCTTCATGCTGCTTCTCTCTTAGGAATAGCTAGCACTTATTGATTACTGTAAGAGGGCACTAAAGGAACACACGGCTAAAAGAGCAACAGTAGCAATGGGCAACACTATGCCTGTTATTTTTTTTTCTTCAAGATCCTGAAAACAGCGTACAAAGGGTCAGCTGTGGAGTCCATTATTTTCCCTGCTAGGAGTATTAGGTATGGGGATTGCAGACTCTGGGGCATGAAGCAAGGGGGCTGGCATCAGTGAGGCAGCCCATGGAGGAGGAGGTGCCCAGGCTGATAGCACTAACAGCCACCAAACACAGGAGCCACAAGGCTGGAGCAAGGCACAGCCCCAGGCAGTGTTCAACTGGAGGTGGTTCCAGCCTTCTTCCAAGCCCTAGGGCAAAGCTGGGACACTGCAGCTGGTGGTGGAACCAGAGTGGTGGTGGAACCAGAGTGGTGGCGGAGTGGGTGGACATGGCATTGCTCCCAAAAGAGACACTGCAGATCGTCTCTGATCTTCCCAAGGAGAGGGAAGACAAGCCTTGTGAGACCTGACAAAGAGGACCTGGCACCAGCAGTTGGCTTGATGGCCAAAAGCTTACTTCTTTATAAAGCTCAATGTGCAGTACAGAAAGATCCTCAGATATTTAAAACACAGAGGCTAGGGAACTACAGGAGGTCAAGAGAGAGCAGCATTTGGTCACACTTCTGTTATGTTAATTAAAGCAGCTCCTTTACCTTCATAAAACGTGTATTACTGCCACTTTCTTAACAATGGCAAGTCTCTATATACTCTGCTGTTGTCTATAGGTAGTTTAGAAGATAGAGAAAGACACTAGAACTATTGATTTAAAAATCTCTGGTTCTGAGATCTGGACAGCTCACATTTATCCATTCAACCATAAACACCAGCAAGATGTGTCAGCTACCCTGGGATTGGGGGCAGATGTTATGTTAATGTGTTTAATCTACACACCATATCTCCACTGAGTGACGACAGAGTTGCTGAGACCAAATGGCTTCAAAAAAAATATGGGACATGGAGCTGTTGGGGGTGGGTGGGCAAGTTGTCTAAAAAGACATTGCAATCTCAAAACTTTAAATCACTGATTCCAGTCTAGATGACATCCAGGAGAAGGCTGGAACATAATAGAACATATGGAATCTTTGTCCAGATCTTCAGTGTCAAGATAAAATCCATCCCTACGTTTTAGTGTGTTAGCACCTAGAATCCTGATATGGCTACAAAGTATGCAAAAAAGAGTAGTGAAAATGTTATCCTCTTGATAATAACATTAAACCCAACAGTTTGTAGGCAATCAGATGGGGAAACTACAAGAGAGCAGTGAACATAGGAATAATCAGAGGCCAGAAGACACCAGGGCCTAACTAACTAACAAAGTTTTTTGTGGACACCACAGTTGGGACGTTTTCAAAAGATATATTTTTATAAAGATCTGCATAGAAAACTTCCAATTTTGCCCTTCCTGTGTGTAATGGAGGATGTGTGACACTGTTTTTCAATAAATTTGTCAAACGGATAATGTCAAGGTACCATGGGTCAGCCTTGTACATAGGTGCAGAAGCTGACTGTCAGTTCCCTCATGTGAAATATAAAATCCAGGATATGGATAGGCTCCTCACAGGAACTTGATCCTTGCTTCACCAGGTGGACCTTTATCCCTAAGGTGCTGCTCATTAATAGTTTAACTAAGTGCACAACATGATTGCCCTAGTTTTAACTTTAGCTTTCCGAATAAAGGAGAGGGGGTAACAATTAAGAAGGTCAGAAACAAGAAACTGTGTCCCCAACTCAAACACCTCTCTCATGAATGTGGTAAAGGTTCTTAAATAAATCCTTGATGAGGAGCTTGTAAAGATATAACGTTTTGTCAGTTGAATGTGGGATGAAATGCTAGAGCTCTCCTGAAAAAAACTAAGCAAAAATAAACGAACAGACAAACACTAACAAAAAGCCAAACTGTTTGAATATCTTGTAACTTTATAAACCTCCATAATTTTGGAGCCTATTTTACCCACTAAATAAGTACAAATCTCTTCAAGCTTTACCTTAATGTGATTTAAGGGTGGTTTCAAGGCAGCTAGTTGACAGAATAGGCTTTGACCTTAACAGTAGCATGGTTTGTAAAACTAAGATAAAACTTTTACTGGATGCTTAGCATGCAAATACCTCTCTCAAGATATAACTAGTGTACATTAGAACAAAAACTACACATATAAAGGTGTGTTCCTCGATTAAGATGCACAAGCTGGTCATGCACAAGCTGTATGCAAGTGTCTCCTGGTAACATTTGTTGGCTCTGTAAGGTTCAGGGCTTGGTTAGGTTAGGAAGAAGAGTGTGCATGGAACATGAAGGGCCAACCCTCAAGTTTGTGATAGGGATGCAGTTTGCTCTATTTGTGCTTTTCTTTGCCCCCTCACCAAACTCTTATTCTGTTTCTGAATTTGCACACAAAAACTTTGAAAACATATTGGAAATTTTTGTGATTATTTCAGATAAAGAAATTAGGGTGCAGAAATTACGATCAGAAATCAACTAATCATGTGCCTTATCTTGAAGACAAAATCAGAATAATTAAGATATTTAGAAATGTATTTTACTTGGTCTATCCAAGTAGTTTTGAATGTTTATATTAGAAAAGCAACAATCATCAGTTTAGGACAGCGAGGTGCTGTCTACTGTGGACTGCAAACTTAGCTAAATTAGATATGATGAACCAGCCTGAAGCTTTCAGGGAGTTCATTAATGCACACCATGCAAAACCCAGCCTAGCCAGAAGAGCTGATGTGGCTGGAGAAAAAAAAGCCTAGCTTGTTCAGCTTGACCAGAAAAAAAAGTCTGTTGGGACAAACCTGCTTTTGGCACATCTGGCAACCTGAACCTTCCTGTCCATATCCTGTAGCTGCACAGCATGAGAAGCTGGAAGAAAACACAGAGAAACAGGAACTTGAAGCCACTTTAAGGAATAAGGAGCAACTCAGTTGCTGAAAAAGCATCTGATTATGAGCACTAGAGCCAGCTGCAACTGGGGAGACAGGACAAAGCAGCTGGAAAAAGACAGCAAGTGAGAAGTCAAGCAAGGGCAGAAAACTGTTCTGCTGAAGAGGCAGAGGCAGGATCCAATAACCCAGGCTCTGCTTGCTCACCACACTTTACACCCTTGAGAGCTGTGTACTCACCTTCTCTAACAGATCTCTTTTCCTGTGGAGACCCTCATATGTTACATGCTAACAGAGGCAGCAGAAAAAAAATTACATACCCATTCTGATTTTTATGTATGAATGAGGAGGATAGGAGGGAGTATGCTAGTTATTCTCAGGACTCCAAGTCCTGATGTTGTGACAGATGTCTGAAGAATCACTCTTGTTAAAATTTCAACAGATTTATCTGAAAGCAACAGTTTTTGGAAAATATGCTCTGAAAAGAGAGGGGATAAAGGATGAAAGACACAAGAAGAAAACACCAAAAAGGCCAAACAGAAAGACTGGGAATATTTCAACTAAATGCTTTCTCTGTGATTCACTGATTAACAGAAATGAAACTTTTCACAGCAGATTGTTTCTAATCATTTCTCAGGTAGACCACAGGCACAGTGCAGACCTCCTGAGCAGACAGGAGAAAGACTCATTGCACACAACTTAGTATTGCAGGCATAAAAACTCTTTAAGTTCAGCTCATTTGCTCTGGGCTTATATTTCTCATTAAATACTCTCACCAGCAGACTACACAGCAAGAATTCTGCCACCATCTTTTCTTACAAGGTCTATATGCGTGCACAGACACACATGCAGACATGAAAACCCTAAGAATACATAATATTTTCCTTATGTGGCATAGGAATACTCTTCTTAAATTCCAAATGCTTCAGAGGCTGAGGCAACCATTTGCTACCCAGCTTTACTAGTAAGTTAAACAAAAATGATAATCATATCTATTAAACACTAAACACATATTTGCTTCTTCCAGCTAACTGGTCTGGAAACACATCTAAATTAAAGAAGGCTAGTGCAAATGTATTAATTCAATAGCAGCAATATGAACATCCTTGTAAGTCAGAGCTGATCAGGTGCCAAGCTAGCTTGAAGATATTTTACAGATTTCACCTTTGCTTTGCTCAAGTTAGTGTGAAAAAGAGAACTCATGTCTTTGACCTTATGAAGCAGCTTTCATCCATAAATGTGAAGATTTCTAAGCAGAGAAAATAATCTTCACTAAGATGAATTTGCTACTGATGATATAAAAAATTCATCATATGGCTATTTCCTCAAGGTTGAAATATATTTTAAAACAGCCTACATCAAAGAAAAACACTTGTAGATCTTCCCATTTGGCATGGAATCTGGGACTTCTGCAACTAAATGGAAAAAATGTAATTGTGGGAAAAGATTTGAAGAACTATATGTATTTTTGGCACACTTCTCACCCATACCTCCAAAAGCTTTTAAGAAGAGTCATATTTTCATGACATTTTACAAGTGTGTATACTGAGAAAAAACCAACATATTTCATATTTGCTTTTGCATTTCTAGAAAAAATACCCCACAAAAATATCTCTGAAATTGAAGAAGCTTGAACAAGATCAACATCCTAACGCTAAAAACATAACTATGCTTACAGAAAAAAAATAACTTTATTATCTATTTTGCATCGTATCTCCTTTGCATCTTAGGGAAGCTCATAGTTGTTTTTTCATCCCACTCAATGACAAAAGGAGGTAGGACATAGTGATTTAAGATATTTAATCTAAATTTAACAACTTATCTTGTACTTGTAATATTGCTAATGAGTTGCTTGTCAGGTCGTGGAAAAATATCTTTGCAATTAGAGGCTTGACTTCATTTTAACTTTCTTCCGTAATATGTTGTAGATCTGCACTGAAATTAATGGCATTACGATGTAATAATGTAAAACCTGAGTAAAAGAAAGTTTAAGTGAAATGTAGCCAGATTGTTAGAAGGAAGGGAAATACAGCAGTAGTAGAGCAATTCACTTTTCAGTAAGTCATTTTAATGCTCACCTTGACAAAAACAGAAATCCTGGGATGTTGTAAGGTGCCTGAAACTGAATCATGAGAAAATCAGCTTAAGCACAGAAAGAATCTGGAAAGGAAAGCTAATTCTTTGTCTACATTACAAATCCAACCATGGGGAAAGAATCCTAAATATAAACTGATGTATGTGCTGGCACAACATCCAGTTAGCCCTCATATTCTTCCTCAGAAAAGACTGAGGACACTTAGATGAATGCCTTCATGTCTCAGAGTCAATAAATAAATAAATAAATATCCTTAAATCCTTTAATTTTCTAAAATGTTCTGTTTCTAGAGCTAGCTGAAAATTCCCAGATAAGGCCTCACAAATACTTGAGTCCTGAAATCGTACTTTGTTCCTTTCTCCTCTTTTGTTCATTGCTTATGAACATTCACACTTGTAATTTTTTGTTTGCACATATGTTTAGAGAACATCTGTTCCTTGTTCCCATCTGGTTGAGATTATCTATGTATGTGTGCATGAAGAAGGCAACTTGTTATCTGCTGCTGTCACTTTTTTTAATCTAACTTTATAAGCGAGAGGGAGTAGGGACTGAATACAGCAGGAGGAGACCCTCTGCCTTGCATTAATTGCTGAAACACTTGCCTTTCACATAACTCATATCCTCAGCAAGTGAATATCAAGACACTTTATTGAAGGAGGCCAGTATCACTATCTTTAACTTGGAAACAGAAAAAAAAAGATGAAGAAAGGACGTCTGATTTGGCAGAGGTCACCAGATCAGTTGAAGATCTTAACATAAGTACCAGTTCTACATCCTAGCTCCTGTCTCTCTCCTTTGCTGTATACCATCTTCTTATAATAAGGGTGTGAAACAATTTTTTTCAAATAAATAGTTTGGAACAAGGAGAGGAAAAGAAGGGGTTACTCATAAAGGAATAAATGATATTGGGTGTCCTTGGGGCAACAAATACTTTTATCAGCACAACCCAAGTAGATGAGTTCTTTTGAATGATGATTGATAAAGACATTTGGACATTAGTCAACATACAGGACCCTACACATGTTTACATTTCTTTTTTCCATCATTGCAGGTGGCCTAATTTCCTACAAGACTAGAGTTTCAAAAAGATAGAATTTGGCTTCAACAATATATTCTTTAAAACTGTGCAAGTTCCCACAGATTTCCTTCATAAGTCAACTACAATATACTAGGTAATAACGTTTATTGGCTACAAGTCATGTCTGTGATTACTTCTCCCATCAGGCACAGTGTAAGAATACGTTTAGCTACAAATTTGTTGCAGGAAGCAAGGCTTCTATAATGAAGGGCTTTTTTAGTTCTGAAATCCTGTGTTTCAAACTGTCTGGTATTGTACAGCAGAAGCAATTGTGGCAGAATGAAAGTTCCTGCTTTTTATCCCCGTTTCTATTTACCTATCTGGAAAGCAATCTAAATTTTCACTGCAATTCTCCTTGACATTTCCCTTATCTATTTTCTTTTCTCATTAGTCTGCCTCATGAGAAAATATGGGTGCCGAATACTAAATCAACTTTATGGTCAACATATCTGGTGCATATTGACAGAGAGATTGTCCCTACATGAAAGTCTAGGGATTGAGGATTTTTTTTTACCAGAAGCATAAGAACATGTTCTTCTTGAACTGGAATATGTTCAAGAAAAATCCTTGCAAATAAAATGCTATTATTCACCTAAAGGAGGCAAGTGGCATCATTAGAAGGAGGCAATGCAAGCATACAAATGAGAGGAAAAGGATGTGTTTTCTATCCTTTGTCTGAAGATTTGTTTGGCTGGTTCATTTAGTTTACCTTTTTGATTATATATATGAAGAAATTTTCATTAAGAGGTATCCCAGGAGGAACTGGTCTGTGTCCAAGTACTTGCATTTTTTTTTTTTTAATCTTGACAAGGCAGAACACAATATTGCCAGAGGTTAGGACCAAGCATCAAGATTAGTAATTTCAATTCCTAAGGACTGAATCCTTTGATCATTCTGTTCAGTGGGATGGAATTCTGATCTCAGCTTTTGGTCACAAGCATTTCCATGATAGAGATAAATAAAATATTCTATTGAATGTATTTACACAATGTGTTTCACTAAGGGTCTTCATGACCCACCTGTGGGACAGAGAGGTTTAGCTCCTCATTTGTCATCTGGAGAACAGAAATCATATGATTTGTCTGTAACGGCACAGAAAGTAAGAAGTAAAGGATAGGACAGGCCTTTCCCTACTGGAGATACTCAGCCAAACCTTGGCTTTTACAAGAGCATAATTTCTATTCAAACAGAATTGAATTTCTATTCAAACAGAAGATTCCACCAACATTTGTGGCACCTACCAAATATGCTTGCTGCTTCTCCACTGCGGGCAATTTTCTGTGAGTGCAGTGTGATGTGTTGGACCACTGTTCAAAGTTCCTGCTAGCCACCAGCAAAAAGTATTTTTGCAAAAAGATGCCTTATAGGCTCTTAGCTTTTCACAATTCATCTGTAAATAGGATGTAATGGGAGAATCCAGACAGCAACAGTAAAATTATTGAAGAAATGAGAGAAGGGAAAAGAAGGCAGAGCAACTTAGTTTTTCTAACACTCTATAAAGTTTTTCTTTAGCAGCTGTGAGTCTGAAGTTTTAGTTAACTCTCTCCAAAAAACTTACAAATGCAAACATGACATGAGGTAAGAGTAAGTGAATATGGGTATCTTAACCAGATCATGATCTGCTCTCATTTGTAAAGGTCCAATGCAATTATTAGAAGTCTATGGAAAATCCACACAAAAGCACAAAATGGCTGAGGTTGGAAGGGAGCTGTTGAGGTCACCTTATCCAACACCTGGCCTAAGCAGGATCACCTAGAATTTGGTGGCTCAGGAACAAATTCAGGTGGCTTTTTGAATATGAGATGGAGATACCCTCACAGTAAAAATGTGTATCCTAATGTTCAGTGGGAGCTGCCTGTGTTTCAGTGTGTGTCCATCACTTCTGGTCCTGTCACTGATACCACTGGCAAGAGCCTGGCTCCATCCCTTGTGCACCCTCCCCTTCAGGTATTTATATATATTAACGAGGTCCCCAATAGGCTTCTCTAGGTTGCATAGCCCATCTCTCTCAGTCTTTCCCCACAGGAAAGGTGATCCAGACCCTTAAACATCTTTGTGACCCTCTGCTGGACTTCTGTGCATCCATCTCTCTCTTGTACTGAGTAGTCCAAAACTGGACACAGGTTTCCAGGAGTGACCTCACCAGGGCTGAATGAAGAGGAAGCATCTCCTTCAACTTGCTGGCAACCTCCAACACTACTAATGCAGCCCCAGATGCCATTCCCCTTGTTTTTTTGCAATGCAACTTTGCTGGTTTATATTTAATTTGGTGTCCTCTGAGACCCCCAACAGTAAATCTACGCTTCAAATCTAACCTTAGTAGAAAATCTGTACTCTAATATAATCAGCATTTCAGAAACAAATATTGATTTAATTTGCCTGACAACATCCAAAGTTTAGATATCCATTTATTTTGATAAGTTCAAAGACTCTAGAAAGATATTTATTAGGCTATGTATTCTTTGTTCCACAAAAATACTACTTTTTCAAGATTCAAAGATAAAAAATATTACCTTATGTTTAGTTTGACAGAACAACAAAGAAATTGTTTAATTCCAGCATTATTGTGCACAATTTTGTGATTCAAGACCAGAAATATCCTCAGTCATTGTCTGCAACTCTCTAAAAAGAGTATTTTTTACATGACTGCTAAAACAATTTGTTGATTTGCCCAAGCAGTGGAAAAAAGTCTCTGATACTGAGACTCGTCTACCATGATTTTAATCTGGCTGTGAAATTCCAGTGTCCACACATCTCCTTTCCCACAAAGTGAAACCCTCAGTCCCTTCACCTCTTATCCCCATGATGCTATTGACATCATTTCACAGCCTTGCTTCACTTCCAAATCTGACACAAAACACTAGGAAGCACTCAAAGAGTTCAGAAGCCAAACTGTAGTTATCTGTCATTTTAGCAGCCTTGTTCTCACTTTAAAATCAATCTTTGGTTGGATGTAACTTGTGCAAGCAGTAATCACAGCCTTCTTCCAGTGCTTACTACTCACTGTGGATGCATCGTTGAGCCAGACTGAGAAACAGGAGAAGAATGTCAGTGAAGTATGTTGGAAGAATGTAAAACAAAAGTGGAGAGGAAAACATACATATTATTATTAAATACATTCTTTTAAACTGAAGTCAAACATATCCAAAAATCACCTGCCATTTTAATTTCCTACAAAGAGTACTCCGAAATTCACAAGCTCTTTTTAAAAAGCAAATAAATAGAAAGATACCTACAGGTGCATTATGATTTAAATGTGACAGATATACTGGAGATGATAAGTGTCATTTCATATATGGAAGGGTGTTTTGGGTGACTTCCCGATATTATTCTTGTCTTCTTCAACAGTGATAGGATTAGGTAATGCTAGCTACTTGGAGGACATGCTCAGCACTTTGCAGACTTTGAGTCTTTGCAGACACTGATAAGCCAATGTCTAAAAAATGCTTTCCTCAGTGTGATTTGTATAGGTGTGGCTGTTCTCAGAACACATCAGAGCTGTGTAGAAGCTCACCACTCTGAGTTAATGCAGTTGTTCAGATTACGGAAACGGCACTGGGTTTAGCATACAAGTGGGCATGTTTGAGCAGCACAAGAGGGGAGCAGAGAAGAATAAGGAGAGGATGAGGTTAAGGAAGATGAGGAAAAAGGAGAAGAAAGAGAAAGAAAAGAGAGAAAGAATATTCTCATCAGCTCAAACAGAAAATATGCAAAAGATGCAAAGAAGAAGATAAAGAGAAAAAAAAATGTACAATGACAGCTTTGTAAGACCATGAATATATACCAACAACAACACTGCAAGCTAACATGATTCTTTTTAAAGTCAAATCTTGCCAATCATACTCAGGCAAAAATGTGTATTACCTTAAATGCTGAATAGGATTTTCAGATTTCACCATTTCTTAGCAGAATTTATAGTTATTATTCTCTTCTCTTTCTCACTGACACAGTAAAATTCCTCATGAAATCTTAGTTTCATTGAAATTAATGTCAAAACTCTCTTTTACGCTAATGGACTCAGCATCATTCTGCATCATTTCTACATCATTAGGTAAAGTAGTACCTAAGTACTTACATATATTAAGTAGCTAACAGCTGTAAAACTTATTATACTGGAGACATATTTTCAGTGATAACAGTAAAAGAACACATGGTCAAAGAAAACACAGGACTTTTTTATCTTTAATAATTATCCTAGTTAGCAAAACTATACCATATTTTCATGCACACTTTTGAGATGGTGCAGGTTCTGCTGCTCAGAAGAAGTCAACATAACCACTAGACAGTTTCTAAGGTGAATTTGTTCTTCAAATCAACTTGCTGAATAAACTTATGATGAATAGAAGGAGAGAGATAAGAGGGAGGGAGAAACACAGAGTCAGAAATGAATGTCTGCTGCTGTGCTGAAGAATAGCTCTCTTCAAGTCTCCGCAATGTCCAGACTACCACTGTGGAGGCAGACACAAATTTGCTCTGCCCAAGCAACTCCAAGTCTCTGACTGTAGATATTTATGAAGCAGAAGCAGGTACAAGCTAGCTACATCTAGCCTTGCAAGCCCCAAATGTACATCTAAACATAAAATCTATCAGCTCCTAATGCACTTGTAGCACAGGCAGAGCATGCTTATGTCTGCCCGCAAAAGGCAATGCAAATGTAGCCCTCTCTCTTTCTTTTGTCACTCATCACTGCTCTGGTTTATTTGCACTGGTAGATCTTCTTAGAGCAACATTCTTTTACTCCAGATCTTGTTTGAACCCCTCAGTCAAGCACAGCACCAGCAAGAGTTCTCCGCTGTTTGCTCTTGTGAAAGTTTTAATCTGATGTGTTTGAATAAGCCTACGCTGCAAAGCTGCCGGCAGCAGATAATTCCCTCTCCATCACCAGATTTAATTCCCAGTTTCCAGGGAGTGGCAGTTGAGTGTAAAAGCCAAAGCAGGTAGGAGGAAGGAGTGCTGCTAATTATGATCTGGGGAGGGGGCATGGATTTTCTTGCTCTCCATACTACACAACACCATATTTTCTATGCAGCAGATCCAAATGGCAAAGCACGGTGATGTCTCTGGTGACTCTAATGGAGACAGGAGACCCCCAAGAGCATTTCAATAGAGCTCCATTGATTTCAATAGGCTACAGAAAGAACTGCAGAAATTCACCCACTGAGAAACTAATAATGGATAGGGCTCCTTTTCACTCCTCTTCCTATCTACCTGCTCTTAAGTAACTTAAGTATAGATAAGGAGGTGTGCATAAAAGTGAGAGAGAAAAAAGTGGGTTTTGGAGGAGAAAAAAAATATGCGGGAGTTGGAAGAAAGGAAAGAGCTAATAAATGAAATCTTGCCCTGATTATCTCATAGTTCTAATGATCTGAGAAAAGGGGATGGGAAGAACAAGAAAGATAATAAGTAGCTTAGAGTAATGAATTAATTCATTGTTTATATTCTTCAGCACAGAAAAAGAAATCAATGAAAGTTATTAGAATAATTAAGACATAATTATGATGTACTGATTTGGCTTTATTCTAATTATGAAAAAAGAAGCCAAATGGATCCTACTTCATAAAGTTACATTATTTTAAAACCTATAAAGTTATTATTTTTTCAAAGTAAAAGTTTCTGAAGTGTGCAATTATATACCTTTGGAATATAAAGGACTATTTGCACTCAAACTGAAGAGATCAGCAAAATAAAAAAAAAAATCTTTTATATCATGCTAAGAAATTGTGAAAATCTTCTCAGTTTGGACTGCTCTATGCAGGGCATTGCACAGTAAGGGACGCCTCTCTTACGTCTCATAGCCCCCACCTAAAAGTATTCTCCTTAATGTGTTTCTGCTGTAAAATTGGAAACGTGGCATTCTACTGAATTTCCCAAAGCTAAAAGAACACTTCTTCTGAAGGGTTGACATTTCCAGAATGTGACCATAGGTAGCCTGCTCTGGATGACCTCTGCCAGTGCAGCTCCTCCAGTGTAACAAGCAAGAAGTGTGTGGCTCCAGCCCACCTCAGCACAATTGCTCTGGACAATGAAGCAGTAGATCTGTTTAGCTGCTGCCTGCTGAAGGAGCTGAGGGTAAAACAGTGATGGCCCCAGCTGACTTGGGAACCCCAGACTGCTTCTCCTCTCAACTGCTCTGCTGGGGGCAAAGCTGTCAGGGACTATGGGTGGAGATCCACACAGGCACTGATCCTGACAGAGAAACTGCTCATGTGCAGCCATGGACAGTTTTAAACCTGCTAGTGAATCTGAGGGAGGTTACCCCTGGGCCTTGCAGTGATTTGACAGCATGTACAATATGCATAATGTATGCGACTAGCACAGAGAAGGATGCAGTAAACAAATGAGTGTTGTAATGGAAGAGATATGCACCAGTTCTACTCATCTAAATTAAAAACACACTGGAGCCACTGCTGAACACACAATGTACTGAGCTTCCTTGGCAGCAACTCAGAGGTGCATGATCTAGAGCAACAGCTAGTACCACTAATTCTCTGAAATGCAAGGTGGACAAATTTGTGAGGATAAAAATACTGCAGCCAGCCGGGCTAGCGCAACTCAAAGAGAATATTGTCAAATGAGGCTGATGTCTGCTAATGCAGTGATCAACCCCACGAAAGTCCTATGCTGGCCATCTGGAATACACAGGATTTTGTTTATTACATCTGGTTACATTATTTCTTTTAACATATTATTTCTGTTGTCATTTTGACTACATTACTTACAGTGGTATACATTCTAAATTATTATTATTATTATTATTATTATTATTATTATTATTATTATTGCTACTACTGTTATTATAGTTGTCATTAGGATCATCATATACTTCTGTGGCCCCTGCAAATACTGAAGTTGGTAAAATGTCTACTTTCAGAAACACTTTTAGAAAAAGTTGTTCATCTGAATCACTGGTTATTTTTGGCTTTTTAGTCTTTCTTATACATAAGTTACAATTTTGAAATTTTTTACTCACAGTAATCCTGATTGTTGGATATTTCATATCATCCACAGACTACTCACTTGCCTAGGCTGCATTTTCCGGCACTGTGTCAAATTTGACTTGATGTGAGGATTTCAAGGAAATGGGAAAAGAAGTCTTGAAAGGAAAGAGCTAATGATACCAGCTGAATGGTATATGATACGGTGGGCCAAGATTTCGGATGTGTAAATAGTCATAGTTTTGCCAAAACTAGCAGACCTGTACTGGAAGATAACAGAATAACTTATTAGACAGAAAGTGTATTTAAGGGGAACTTTAATTTTCCAAATAATCTATCCTAGCTAACTTGTTTTGGGTATTTGAGACCTGATCACTTCAGAAGCAGATAAAAAGAAAAAAAACAGAAGAAAAAAGGAAAGGAAAAAAGCCAACCCAAAATAGATGCTATATCAGGGAGTTTATGATCATTAGTAGATTTGGCACATATTAAATATTGCTTCATAATGCAGTCATTTTCGTTTTAGCTATTCTTCCGCACTTTTCAATTATTAAAGTTTAATGCACAGAATTCCTCAGGGACTTTCACATTTATTAACAAAGCATTTTATGTGCTAACAGAAAATCCCAAAATTAGGAGAAATAATTTACAAGCAGATAACAGCTGTTACAGCATTAAAACTTTAATTGGCACCCCCTAACAGATCACTGGGTATTTCAGTCATCTTCTTAAGGATGTGATAATCCTTATGATATTCAGAAAAAGAACAATTTGTAATGACAGGGCTGCACATTAGCAAAGATGGTGTATGCAGATGCAAATATATATCTGTCCAAAATAAATGGTGCTCTCAGAAGACACTATGCATGAATTCAGGCACCTGAATTCTGCCATTTACCCCTGATTTTATACAACTAATTTCTCTAATTTGCTTCTCTTTCCACTTCTTGCCATTACATCTTAAAAATTCTCCAGAACTAGGGTCAATTGTAACTATTTCTTCCATTAGACACAATCTTCCACTACCTTGATAATGACATTGATGAAAGTAGTGGGTATGATTTGTTAACACACGAGAATGCAAGATGATTCCTTCAGAGCTGTGCAAGAGACAAAGATGATTTCTGCTGAATATGCAGCACTTGGAATCTGTACCAAAACAGATAAATCAGTCCAGACAAGGCATCCAAACTCTTCTATTGTAAAAATAAATATTTGAACAATTAAGTTAGTGACTAAGAGGCAGAGAATTTAATTGATGAGACTATTAGTGGTCTGGGTCAATGACACATTCAGAAAAAATAATAAAATGAACAGGGTAATAGGTAGAGTAAATTATCTCTGTATTTCAACATCCATTTATCTAAAATCTGTACTAGAAAACAGTTCAGGGATGAAACTGAAAACTCTTGTTATGCTTCTCCACAGGGATTTTTTTCCATCTGTGAACGGTATCATTACAAAGTTTTCTCTGTTTCCTTCATTCCCAAGCACCTTAAATAAAACAGTAAATGAGAATTCCAAAGATGATTAGAAGTGGTATTTTAAAAAATGCTTTGGGATGGGTTTTCATCTCATAAGCAGATGCTTAAGTGTTTTGTTGATCTTGGGTCTTAGAGAAAGGTTTTCTCCAGTGGAAGAAAATACATAATGGTTTCACAACTTAGTCACACCACCAACAAAATATATCAAATGCTTTCTTCATAGCATAATTAAGAAGATACTTCCTAATGTTCCTGAAGGTTTGACTTTTAATAATATCTGGCAAATTTGAATACTATGTGGCAAACAAAAGGCTAAACAATACTTATTATTAGAATAGCAAAGCAACTATTTTAAGCTGTTTCAATTAACTTCAAATTTAAGTATGAAAAAAAGACAATGATTCAATTGAGATTTCAAATTGTTAATTCTAACTAAAAAAAAAAAAAGTTGATAAAGAGGAAACAGAGGTAAGAAAAAATATTTTTAAAGACTTGTCTTTATCTTGCTTTCATGTGCAACCTTCTTATTAGCTTGCATGATGTTATTTCATTATTGTATGTTTTCTTCTGGTCATAGCTAGTTTCCAGCTTCTGGCAAAAGAAGATATCCTGTTTCTCTTGCAAAGCATAAATGCTAAAGGACTGAATGTAGACAAATAGAGACCTAATTTAGCCCTAAGCAAGATCTACACTGAGGAACTTTTGACTCCACAGAGCGCTTGTAACAGGCTTCCACGTATCTTTTGAAAGCCTAGTCTCAATAAAGGAAGATCCTTCCTAAATTCCAGTCACCCCTTTCTATCCTGTACACAGTGGCATAATATGCTCTCAGGTTATGTTTTCCAATATCCATTAATTTTTAAAAAATAAAATATATGGATTATGAAAACTGTTCCTTATAATCATCTCAAATGAGTTAAGGAATTCATGTATACCTTGATACAAAAGGAGATCTTTCACCCAAAGAACGCAGTTACAAATGACTGATACCTCTTTTTCTGCATTGTTAAGGACGTGCTGCAGAGAAATTTGTATTTGGTGTCACTCTCACAGCTACTATTCAGCTGTGCTTATCAGCTGCAAAACAAGTCCATCAAGAATTTCTCAGAGGGGAAAGCTGACAAGAAAGGAAAAGGTATATCAAAACAAGAGTGACAATCCTATTGGCTTAGCCTCAATCACTCTTAACACACTATATATATATATATATATATATCTGTCTGGAAGAGTGTTTGCACTTCAATACTAAGAAAACAGGCAGGACCTATCAATTTTCAGTTTAGACACAGAATAAATTATATTGTAAGAGTTTGTATTGTATAAGACCATAGTGCTCCAAAACTAGTATTCAGCATGCATGGCAATCAACACCATTGACCCCAGATTATAACTCTTGTTTTACAAGGTTTCTTCTGTCTTCCTGTGTGCATTTATATGCATGGTGCAGTCCATCTCCACTATTATTTTAACAGTTTGGATGACATAACACGAATGCCATACCACATAACCCAAATCTCATCTACCTGCACAATATTTTTACTAAGATATGCTCCCTGCTTGAGGTGACACTTGGCAGTCCCTCTCACACCTGTATCTGCCAAATCAGAGTAAGAAAGACTAAGAAGCAAGGGTTCAGGATTTGGATGAACTAGAAAGACCACACTGTTGCTTCATATTTACCCTACGAGGCAAAGAGCCAGACAGTTGCATGCCAAAGCTTGCAGAGGTATTAATAAAAATAATGTGGATTAAACACATAAATTCACATAGTGAAAAGACTTACTTGCTGGATCCTCCATATGAATAAATGCCAAAGAAGAAGTAATCTAAATGGTTATTAGCATAATTTGAGTGCTGAGTGCTGTTCTGCTCCAGCTACAAATGTGATTGAGACATATGCTTGCTCTGATGGAGGAAATTAGCAGAGGATTACCGCTTTCCCTAAAAAGATTAAACTAAGAAGAAAAAAATAATTTGCTTTCCATTGCACTGCTATACCATCTACCATTAAAAGAAAGCAGACCCAATTAAAAAGGAGTATCACTTTAATGGAAAGATTATTCTGACAGGTGCCAGCTTTACAACCTGCTTAGTCATGTAAGTCAAGCCCACACAGAAAGAAACAGTAGAAGTTGTTCCCTTAGCCCAGACAGTAGAAACATAAAGAATTCATAATTATATAATTAAATGAAACTAGGAGATCAAGAGTTTGTTATAGATTCCTGCCTTGTCAGCATCATAGCAGTATCCTGTGACCCCATCCCAACAGAGGAACCTATTCAAAACTGCCAGTTATGGGAACTGAGGACATGGACAAATACAATCACATTCCTCTTTACCCTAACTCTGCCCAAGTCTTCAAGACATAATACAGAGTTCAGTATCTATGTGTTCTGATTGAAAGCTGAAGCATGTAGGAACAGTGGCTATAAAACAGTCCCTCTTAGTATCCTCAAATCCATATTTCATGTCTCATACAGTCATGTGCCAGTCATGGGAAAATGCACTGGCTCCATGGTCCAAGTACACTGCTAATGAAGATGAAGGGAGTGGTATGTGCAAAAAGTTGAAGGATGTAGCAACATTAACACAATGGGTCATAACACCTTTCCTCATTACGTGACAAAAGACACCCTATCCACTCACACATGATTGTACAGTATTCTGTTACCAGTGCAGACAGAGAAAACGTAAGAGTTTTGCAGATATTTTTAAATATTTCACTAGCAGGATTTATAGTTTCCCCCTTTTTTGCAATAGCCATAGCTGAATAAAAATAAGCAGTAACCTTCTCATATCCAGATGTTTCTCATAACTACCTGGGTATTTTCTTGAATAGAACTGTTTGGACTAGAAATACCACTGATACATCCTACTTGTGCCCTGTGCACAGTGTTTCTTTCCCACTGCCTCATTCAAGTTCTTCAAGACACTGGAAATAACAAACATTTGGCCCAGGAGCTAATCTGGAATTTTGGTCTGGTGAATCTGAACCCATTTCTCAGCTCTCTAAAGAGCCAGAGTTTAGATAATAATTTATGATGCCTATTTGTATTAATTCCTGCATTTCTGTTCAACTGAAGCACTTAATCTCAGTCTACAATTTAAATTTAAGCAATTTAAAGCAGTCATACACCAGTTGTATTACTATTGCCATGTTAAGGAAAAGCCTCTTCACGTTGCCTTACACAGTCTATTCATTTGTAAAGCAGATAAAAGAAAGCATTAGGAGCAAAATATGCACTAAAGTTAGTGTTGGATCAGTCCCAAGCACAAACACAGGCTGCATGGAGAATGGATGGAGAGCAGCCCAAAAGAGAAGGACTAGGGGGATGTTTGTGGACAAAAGCTTGACATGACTCAGCAATGTGTGCTCACAGCCCAGAAAGTCAATTGTATCCTGGGCTACTTCTAAAGAAGACTTCTCCTCTGCTCTCATGGGACTTTTCAAAAGGACATGTAATAACAGGACAAGTGGCAATGACTTGAAATTGAAAGGGGATAAGTTTAGATTAGACATTAGAAAGAAATTCTTTATTGTGAGGGTGATGAGACACTGAAACAGGTTGACCAGAGAAGTTGTCAATGTCTCATCCATGGAAGTGTTCAAGGCCAGGCTGGATGGAGCTTTGAGCAACCTGATCTAGTTTGAGTCTCCAGCCCACAGCAGGTGGCTTGGAACTAAATAATCTTTAAGGTCCCTTCCAACCTAAATAATTCTATGATTTTAGTCATAGCTCTGAAAAAATGCTAGAAAAAAACAACGCCTAAATCCCTGCTCTGTAATCGCATTGGCAGAGTGGATCCAGGAGGTGCTGTGATTCAGACACTCACAGCTGAGTCACCCTTCTCCTGTGCTTCCTCACTGCATTTGCCTGACAGTAGTTTATCAGTGGTACATGTTATTTGGCAATTATTAGGCATCCCCTTTGTTTACCCTGTACCAGATTAGCTGTTCTTCCAATTGAGTGCTGACAAAGGGAATGAACAAGTTGAACGATTCACTTCAATGTTTCTGGATTGCACACAGGGAATTTTCCTTCCCTCTGAGCCTGGTTTTTGGATATGTAAATCAAAACAAAATATGGCCAGTTGCCACTTCATAAGTTCATTGTAGAATCACAAAAAGCAAACAAAAGGGAACTCTTATCCTCACCTCAGTAATGTAGATATCTGGTCTTGTTAGGCAGGTGTAAGACAAATGTTTGGTTTTAATTAATAGAATGTATCAAACAAATAGATGATCTTGAAAGTAAATGGGGGAGATACCTTTAGCAGCAGGAAAATGTTCTTTTCTAAAGGATGACAAGAACTACCTACATTACAATCTCATAATGGTCTTGTTTACACATTAAATGCTTTGTCTTGTTCCAGCTTCAGCCTTTGTACAAGTGTTCAGTATCAGTCTCACGGGTTATCTATGTTTTCTCTTAATACTAATATTTTACCTGTCAGTGTGCTGTCCATTGAATGCCAGCTGGGTTTCAGTGGCAATTCCAGGGAGCATAGGGCAGGGCCAGGGGACAGGCCAAGGCAGATTGCCCTCTAACCAAGGAAGTATTCATCATCTACAGACAGCATAAATAAAAAGGCTCCTGAGAAAACAAATAATTTGCTAGAAGTGACATTTAGCAGCTGCTTCAACTCCAGTTTTGATTTTAGCAATCAGTTCATCCACACACGAATAAATTGTCCATAGCAAAATCCCCATTATATCACTAAAATGAAGTTTCTTCCCCCAGACTGAAGTTTTGGATGCTGCACGTACCGAAGACATGCAACACGTGGGGGGAAGACAAGTGCTCCGGACTGCCTGTTTGGATTCAGGAAAGGAACTGCCTATATAAACAGATCAAGATCATCATAGATCCAAGTCCTGCAAAGAAGGGGGCAACTGCAAGGGCACAAAAATCTCTTGCATGGGTGGCCATTTTGGATGTAGTACAATGTGCATTGAGACAAGACTACATCAGGGAAATGACAATGATTTTCTTAAAAAAATGTTAATTGTCGTGGTTATAAACTGAAATCTTTCATTAACAGAAAAAAAAAGAAAAATTGAAGCTACCTGGAAGATTTACAACTTTACACATTAAAAAAAAACCAAACCAATACTTTGTTAGCGTTCTCCTTCTCCTTATTTCTCCTGCCATGAGTTTAAATTGACCACAGTTATTTACTTCTTGATAACTTCTCAGAATTACATGGTATCAACTTTTCCAGGGCCAAAACAGATTCTGACATAAACAACCTAGATTTTGCTTTCAGAAATACTGTTTGATTTACACTACTTAACAGAGAAAATGTTAACCTTTGCCCTAAGACAGCTCAAACTGGGTAGTAGGTTTTTGCCTATCTGATCTGATGAAATGAAACAAAAGCAATCAAGGACTCTGTTTTAAAACATGGAAGGCACTTTTTACACTGCTTTCGGTTCTGCCAAAAGGGATGTCATCGTGATCCCATGGTCATTTTATTCTTGGTCTATCTGGGGTTTTTTGCAACAATCCTTCCCACCCTCCCTTGAAGGAATTCCATTATGGGGATGCAGATGTTTCAGTCCATTCAGGCTGAAACAGTCCCTTCAGGCTCTCTAGACATTGTGACTGTGGTTGCTAGATGATTTCAAGTGCAATAGTAAGTGCCGTCTCTCCAGCAGGTGAACAAACTCACCCGCGACTGATCTCAGTCTGCACAGCTCACAACCTATGAACCAGCTGGTGTTCTCAGTTCTTAAGTCTCTGAGTAAAGACTACAAGGCAGAGAAACATTCAGTTTCTCCTTGCATCTTTATCAACTCACAAGTCTGAAGAAAGACTAATTAGAGAAAGAACAGTCATTCACTATGTCTGGACAGAATATCATTCCAACATGCTCCAACATCAGCTTATATGACACAGGGGAAGCTGCCAGTGTGGATCTCAGACAGGAATACATCTTCCCCTCTTTAAATCGATAGGGATTTGACCACTGGCTGCAGGAGGAACAAGAGTAAACCCTTAGTGCTGCTGTGCTTGCAGCAGTGCTCTCCATGCCACCTGCTCTCTTTGCTTCCTCATTAACATCCTCTAATTGCAGTGGCTGTTTTGGGCTGGTTTACACTGCCCAAGGCAAATGAGAAAATGCCCAGAGGGTCATCTGCATAAACAATTAATGAGGAGTTGTTGCCCTCAGCTAATGCCCTGTCTGTCAGGTTGATACAACCTAGGGCTAGTTAGATGTTCTGAACAACGATCAGTTGCTGTTAATGCTCCACTAGACTATTAAACTCCTGTTGGCAGGGTAAAGCACCAGGCAAATGCAGTGGGCTTCTTTATTAAAATATTGAAAAGACTGCATCCTGCTGTCAATAATGGTTTTGATCTCCTAAAAGAAGAAAAATACCTTGTGGCAGAAATGTAATTACAAGAGAAACACTGTACTTCCCTGGTTTAGAGCAGATGGAGAAAAGGTCAGCTACCAATTAAGATGGAGGATAAAATATTCTCGTATAAGGATAAGAAAAGAATGAATGAAAATAAACTCCTCTGTACAAGTAAATGTGTTTTCTGCTTCACTTATACTGCAAGCAGGTGCCTACACAAATTTATAAGAAAAGCTTCTAACAGCCCCATGCCAACATTTTAAGACAAAGGCAAAATCACAGAAGTTTAATGGTGGGGATATAGAATTACCTCTAAATCTATGCAGTGACTGGCCCAGGTAGCACAGAGAGGACAGCAAAGTTTGTCATAGGTAGATGGATCCCAGAAACAGAAGGACAGATACGCTAGATGAAGTAGTTGCATTTAAATCACCAGGTTTGATTTGCCCTTGGTGCAAATCAGAGTATGTTTGGCTTATTGAACTAGGACAGGAAAAAGTCACCTACTGTAAAATACACATGGGAAATTTTTTTCCCAAATGAACCACACACTTTTTGATTTCAGTCCACATAGCCTTCAAAACCTGAGATCTGTATTCAAGCAAGAGCTGTCCTGTACAAGGTTGCATTTTTTGTTTCCTTTCAGCACCATCTCAATTTAAAATAATGAGGTTTTTTCTTTCTGGCAGAAAGAATATTTCTTGAACTATTATTAATAAGCCTGTCATTTTATGTTTACAGTCTGATGTTAACAGACAGAGCTGGGTCAAAGACAGGGAATCTCCTTGTGATGAAGGCTAATTGGAGGAAAAGAGTATGATTTCAGCTGAACAATTCCAAAAGCACCAAATATTTCAAGAATTGTTCATTAAAATAAACAGTAGTTAGTTTAGTTTAGTTTGGCTCTCATTAAAACAGCCTTTAAATGTCATTTTTCTTGACCTAATTTTTTGAAAGACCACACTACAGGAGAGAAAGAACAATTTTTACTTTTTTCCCCCTTTTCTGTGTATATGGAGAGGTTCTGTCCTGAAGTTTTCATGCTGCAATAAGGCCTCTGCCTTAAATATATCCATATTCATTTAAAAAAACCTAGAAATTAGCATGGTAAAAGTATACTCAATTTTTACTCATTAATAAACTCTTCAAAGTAAAATAATATTTATTTTCTTCTGAAATATCATGAGATTACAAGTTTCATTTCAAAGTATTTTTAACATACGTTCTGGGCATCTTCTACATTATAAACATGCATGTACACATGAGCCATGCAGAATTAATAAATTATAAATAATCTTCTTCAGTGTTTATTACCTTCTTTTGTTCATAGAAATTGATCCTTGTGAGATTATTACAAAAATATATTATTATTATTAATCATAATAATAATAATCCTGTTTAATGTTTAAAAAATTAAGTATACACTTCGTTACTGATGAATGAAAGTTTAATCTAAAAATTAAAATCATATGTTTACTTGAAGTGCCCGTGTACTTGTCTCCAACTTCTATCATATTTATTTCCTTCACTTCTCACCCAATATATTTCTTTGATAAGTTCAAATAATGGCTAGGACTCAAAAATATATCAGTGCCAAGCACAAATGACTGGTAGGCACAGATAGAGCTAAACTCCTCTGTGTCACGTAACCTACAATATCACTGATAGCAAAGTTTAAGTATACATAATTCTCAAAGGGAAAGAAATTAGGAAATGTGTCTATTTTGAGGACAGTAATTTCTTTCTTATTAATGATTGCCCTGTAAGCTAAATCTAATTCAGATCTTAGCATATAGGTGGACTCTATTTGTTTCAAAAGAAAGCCTCTCTTTTCCCCGGTTTCAGTAGAATATGAATAGATATTAATTGTTGTAAAACGTCAGAGTGACAGAAGATCATTTTCCTGTTGCTTGTCCTGTGATTCAATAAGCTTGTAAGCTTTTGCTGATTTAGTTTCACACACGCCAATCACTTTCAAAATTTTGACTCAAGAAGTTAAAACCATCAATGCCTGCAAGCTGCTGAGGAATCAACTTGCAGCTACTACAGGGTAAATTCAGCACACAACAGACTTCTGCTTACTCAAAATAAACATTAATGGTCACAGAAAGCTTATATCCCTCTAAAGGGTCTGAAAAAGTAACATACATTAAAAGATGGAAAATTCTCCTATTTCTATTTCTAAGAATATTTCTTGTGTAAATAAGAGGATTTTTTTTTCTTTAGTAATACAATCTAGAAATTTATTTTTAGGCTCTTTCCTCCAGAACATATGCCCCCCTTAAAGGTACAAAAAAAGTATAAAAAGGCATTCAGCTTCAAAACAGTGCTAAATATTATAAGCTTTGACCTATCATGCATTTCACTCTATCCTCCTCAACCACTGCTCAGTTTCTTCACAAAATAACAGTGAATTAGATCCAAGACTTCCTTTTACATTGCCTAATAAACTTTTAAGAAATATTCACAGCTAAATCTGTTAGTAAATCCACTTTCAAAGCTATTTTGTAGCCTTCATAAATTCAAGTTTAACAATTTGAGGTAAATTTAAGCTGTTCTACTAAATTCTAAATCTACACATAGAGGACTGAGGATATATACATTATGGCCACCATTTATATTTACACTGCACAGGCTGACTTATTCTATGCACTGTATTTATACCAAACATTTTAAAATTCTTATCTCAATTTCTCAGATACCAGATCTCTAAATCCCAGGCCCATCAGAGCAATCCTGAAAATACAGGACTCAGAAAGTTTAATTTTTTATAGTACAGAACAAACAAAACAAAAAATTCAAATTAATTGAAGTGGGAATGAATAAAATGCTTACAAGGAGAAGAACAATATCTGAAACTTTTAGTTAATCAGGTTTTCCTAGCCCAAATTAAAAAACATATTTTGATAGTATTCTACTACTCATGATAAACCAGTGCAGTTTATAATGCTGCATCTCACAAATGTTTGAATCTGCTGTTGTTTGGTGACTTAAGCGCCTTGTTTTGCTTATGTTTCTGAGCAGATAGAGGGGGAATTCTGATTTTGGTAATTAGTAGATGGGTCATTGAAAATAATTTTTAGTTAGTTAATATATTAGATTTTGAAAAATAGAGGCCTAATCAACTAATATACATATTATTATTATTAATAATTTTAATGACATTATTCTGAGTAGGCAAGTTGCATAACTCATGTACTCAGCAAATGGGTACATACAGCTCTAGTCATGAAAAGCTCTTGCTTTATTCAGTAGAGAAAGAATCACCTACGTGTAGCAAATGCCCAGCTTGTCCCATCTGAAACAGCTCTGTATTTTAAGTTATACAAAATATTTAATATATTATATATATTATATAACAAAATATTTTAAAAGAGAGTCTTGTTCTGCCATTCTCAGATCAGAAAGCCTTGCTTTAAATGGAGGAGAAAGCTTTCAAAGGTCAGGAATTGTAAGCAGAACTGAGCAGACCCTGTATTCCTGAG
>VYXF01010833.1:270555-285757 GCA_013397295.1 Polioptila caerulea | reverse complement strand
CCCAGCCCAGGTCTTTCAAGCAGCACACTGCAGCATCAAGCCATAAGAAACCTTTGAGGTCACAGGCCATCAGTCCTGGCTTGCAACAATAACTGTTCAGCCATGAAAAGGGAGGAAGATACATCTTTCTACTTATCTATTTTCATTCTTTCCTTCAACACTGCTTTGTCCAAGACAGACTGCTGTGCTTTACCTCCTCTACTAAAATCACCTCCAGGAGGAAGGGGAAGAGGGACACGGTGGGGGGAAGGGGGAGGGAACCAAAACAACAAAGCAAAAATCTGCAAATTATCCATAATTTACCAAAGCAGCATTACACTTTATTCTGGAGCTCTGAACTATATAGAAAATGAGAAAGAATCAGCTGTTCATCATTTATTGTTGCATCAGTTCCTCACTGCTTAGTGGAGGTTAGGGTAATTTAGACACTTTGAAGTTGCTCTATATTATTCTTTGGACCTGGATCATTCTGTACAGCACTTAGAACTATAGAAAAGGTGACTTTTTTCCTCGGTCATTTGGGGGTACTATGGGTCTAACACAGCTGAGGATCTTGAAGAAATCTCTAGGAAGGGTCAAGGAATTCTAAGCATCATAGAGGAAAAGCAATTCAGAGGTGATCAGGGAAGTCTCTGAACCAGGGTGGTGGTTTAGCCTGTTTTAAAGATGGATTTAGTTTCTGACAACCAGAAAATGTCCTTCAGTTTGGGTTATTTCTTGGGGTCTAATTAAATTATCCTGGGTGTCTTTCTCTCTGTAATGCTCATCAGGAGGCTGACAGATTGTTTCCTGCATCTCAGGAAAAATTGCATGCATATGTCAGTGGACAAATCACAGTCTTCCATCATGATTTCTAGCAGTATAATATAAATAAATAAAATCACATAACTGTTTTCTGTGAGATCTCTCTCTTTTTTCCCCTCTCATGTTTGCAGATTCCTCACTGGGCATGAGGCCTGTGCAAATGTAAAAAGTGACTTTAGGGGTACAAAGTGCATCCTGCTTGCTCTGAGGTTTTCAGACTGTCTTGAACAGATTATTCATAATTTTATGAAAGCCAAGAGAACAATATGGAAAGCAGATTGGCTATGCACCTACAGCTCGATGTCAGCTTGGCTCTGTGTTTAGAGGCTGACATCATTTCTTGAAAGAGCTGGAGCTACAAGTCAGTGTAGCTTGAAAAGAAGACACTCCATGAAGCTGTGGGAAGATCACATCATAGCATGTTCAGGCTTCATGGCACATTATTAAATACCTGTGATCTGGAGGTGTGGGGGAGTTTACCTTCACACCATTGATATTACTTTGGTATCAACTGTATTCTGTGCTAGACAGGTGGTATTAACTCAAAGTCTAAAGCACCCATATAGAGAAGATAGACAGAATACAGCAAACAAAACTACAGGAAAGGGTTCCCACCTGGAAAATGCTTTTAAAAATCAAAACCACAGAGATCCAGGATCTCTATCTATTCATATTTTTCCCAAATATTCATTTTTCCAAGGAGCAAAAGTGAGGTTAAAATCCTGGATACTAATAGGAAGTATTCTTATTGTTAAGCAGCTGACAACTGATGCAATGTATTTTAAGAAACATTCAAGATTACACAAGACTATCCCATTTTACCCCCTCTTACTTAAAAAAAAACTTTAAAAAAATAAGAGAAAGGAAGGGTCAGTGAAGAAGCAAGCTGTGTGAATTGAGCACTCTGAAGCTCTTGAGGATATAATTTCTGATTAGGGAATCAGCCTGATGAAAATGTTCTTTATGGGATTCCAGGACTTCAGGAGTTCAGAAGAACCTTGGAGATGCTTTTAAATCCTGGACTCCAAGATGTCGTTCTTACTGAAACCTGTGGATGACCTTGAATGCTCACAGATAGACTGAGAAATAAAGTTGCCACACAGCCTGCCTACAGTGATTTCACAGAGTCATAGAATTGCTTAGGTTGAAAAAGACCTCTAAGAACAATGAGTTCAACTGTAAATTTAACACTGTCAAGTCCACCATCAAACCATGTCCCCAGGTGCCACATCTACCATGTCTGTTAAATACCACCAGGCATGGTGACCCAACCACTTCCCTGGCAGCCTGTTCCAATGCTTGGCAACGCTTTAAGGGAAGACATGTTTTCTAGTATCCAATCTAAAGCTCCTCTGGCACAACTTAATGTTGTTTCTTCTCATCCTGTCACCTGAGAGAAGAGAATGAGCCCTACCTGGCTACAGCCTTACTTCAAGGGGTTGTAGAGTGCAATAAGATCCCCCTGAGCCTCCTTTTGTCCAGGCTAAACATATCCAGCTCCCTCAGCCTCTTCTTATCAGCCTTGTGCTCCAGACCCTTCACAAGGTCCATTGTTCTTCTCTGGACACACTCCAGCACCTCAGTGTCTCTCTTGTAGACAGGGGCCCAAAACTGAACACAGTTTTTAAGGTGTAGCCTCACCGGTGCCAAGTACAGATGGACAATCACTGCCCTGGTCGTGCTGGCCACACTATTGCTGACAGAAGCCTGGATGCTATTGACCTTTGTGGCCATCTAGGCACATGCTGGCTTGTGTCCAGCCAGCTGTCGAGCAGCAGGCCCAATCCCTTTCCACCAGGCAGCTTTCCAGCCACAACTGTTAATGAGAATCCATTAAAGAATAACTAGTTCACGTAACCAAAGAATAACAACCTATACTTAGTAATGGAATGACGAAGACATTGACCTAATTGAGCAATCAACTAACATATGCCAGGAGAAGCCAAAGATTCTTAGGCACTTGGATTTCTCTCCTCATTCTCAATGTTTCATTCACCTTTCATGCACAGAATGATGGGCCAAGCACAGGTCTGCCACGTGCTGAAGCTCTCATCCCACTAAACTCCATAACAAAACTCCTGTTGGCTCATTGGATCAAACTGAAATGACACATCACTTTTTTGACCTGTCCTTGTCTTTCCTCTGAGGAGAAAAAAGTCTCTTCTGCTTACCCACAGCTTCTGTACTACAACAAATCTGAAGGTAAAGTTATTACAAATGTTATTAGAACAAGAATGAGTGAATGTTACCTATGTAGTAGCTCTCTAAGCTATTATTTTGGCTCCACTTTTTCTCATGGATTCAGTACCAGGGCTGGTACTAGTTTCAAGGACATCAGTTTGCAATGCCATCCACAGGTAGTGCACTGATTTCTTTTGTCCTGCACTGCACTGTGTGCTAGCGCTTTTGGGGCAGACACGATGGAACTCGTGCCATGGTGACATGAGCTACCCCGTGAATCCTCTCCTAGCCTGTCAAAGGAGAACTTGATTGCACTAATGGGCATATATAGTCTTGAACCAGCATCTCTTTTACACAAAACACTTCCATGTTCAAATTTTTCAGGTTTCAATGCTGTGACCTTTTTTTTTTTGGTGGGAAGATGCTGTTGTAGTCCAGACCAATGAAGCAAATCAATTATTAGCACAGAGGAAGGGATAGAGGAAGGGAAAAAAAATTCACAGTGACTTTCTCCAGTGGCTGGATAAGAAGAGAAAAGAGATACATCCTTTCCTGCAGAGATCCCACATGCTGGCATGAAGAGATAGATGAGGAGAATGTTTACAGAGGGGCTGATAGATTTGACAATTATTTATTCTGAGATTGCACAGCAAACAGTAGGGTAAAGACCACCTTATCTCAGGCCAACTAGCAAGAAAGTCAAGGAAGTGTGCAAGGAAGATCCCATTTTGGAGGTCTGTGAGAAATATGGTGGTGCAGACTTAGCTCTACAAGAGAGTGAGCCATCTGACCTCACCCCTGTCAAGGTACATGAAAGCAAGAAGCTTTAATAGATTTCCCATCTGTAATATTGCTGCTGAATCAAAATTACAGCAGTCAGCCCCCATGGACACACTAACCAGAAAGAAACACTGAGCGAAAGAAAATGAACAGAGCGCAAAGGACGTTTTTGGTCCTTCTAGAGCTGCAAAAAGGGTGCCCTCCAAAGTACAATTAGGCGGGCTGTTTTTAAAAAGCTGCAAATTTCTATCCACTGCTTCAAATTGCATATATTAAAATGCATATCAGAACTACAAAATCACAAGTACTTTTGTTTCCTTTTCTTCTTTTTTGTGAATGTGAGATCCTATTGTCAGTCATAGCAGAAATCTCAGTAAATACAAATTACATGCAATTTTCAAATAATCCCTATTCTTCAAATACCTAAAAAAAGGCATTTATATGATAGGAAATAAAGTAGTAAATGTTATCTGATACTTACTTTAGTAACTGGCAACAGAAATGCATATCATATATGCACACACACGAACACATGCATACCTCTCAACTTTCCATCTCAGAGTTTATTATAGATTCTATGTACGACATAGCCCTGTGTAAAATATAAGCTGTGTTTCAGTAATATTTACAGCAAAGATTTTATTTAAACTAAAATTATCTATTAAGGTCCATGTCACAGTTAATATAACAAAACTAACAGAAAGCACTGTTCTCAATTTAAGACAAATACATATTTGTGAGTTGATATATATTTCCCCAATAAACACCTGAACAGACACATGTTTCCTTTCAAGCTGGATACAAACCTCAAATCTACTTAGACACAGCTGTTAGGGTGAACTCACTCTGCTTCCTTCAAAAAGAAAAATAATTAAGAAATCAAGTAAAACACATGCATCAAGTTGGAGACATCATGCTACAACATGCCCTAGTGCAGAAAAGCAAAAATCATCCCAGGGGAAAGCATTCAGATTCCACCAATAAGGAAATTTTGACCCTGAAGCTGCTTTTTAAATACTTTTTAAAGGCATAAGCATATTGCAAACTGTTGCCATCTTGCACTTTTGAACCTGCAGGGAATTGAATTGTTTGATTTTCTGTAAATTCAGAAAGCTATTGTGTAGCTGAAGCTAAATACAAGCTTGAATAAATAAATTTCTGAGTCATAAATCAACCTCTCATTTACTCATTTAGTGGGAGGGTGAATGTCTTTTATGAGTCTGGTGGAACAGCAGTGAGGTTAAGAACATGCTCCATCCATTCGTTCACTGCTCAGCAGCGCTCCCTGCTTCCCGGCGTAGGGAAGGGAGGAGATTCCTGACCTGAGCCATAAGGGAGTGTGCCAGCTTTCCGCTAGTACGGCTTTGTTTGACCTCTCGAATCCCCGTTCTCGCAGCCTCCGAGCAGTGGCTGCCAATCACACCGAGCTGCAGAGTGGGTTTACAACAGTCCATAATATCAGCATGTTTCAAATGGCAGGTGGAGACATTTCTTTGTCAGCACAGCGAGCCATGGAGGTTCTGCTATAAGCAGGAGTGATATAACACGCCTCCTTGTAAACTGCATCTCACAGGAAGCAATCAAACACTCGGGACCAGATTCTCATCGCCCTGAAATGAACCAATTTCTGTAAAAACGAACAGACTTACTGAAGCTAACAACACATTTTATGGATTACACTGAGAGCAAGCACAGATCTGAACATGCTAATCCACATTCGAATTTAGAAATTTGTGCTGACTTTGATTTCGTGTAGGTAGAAGATGGCCTCTTACCACTTGCATTAGGTCTCGGTAGCTCAAAACCAGCAATGGAAAACAAGTGTCGTGACCGTAATTTACTTCTTAGGAAAGGGAATTTTCAAAAAAGATTAAAGGGGAAAAAAAGCATCCATCTGTCAGATGTAGGCTTCTCATCTCTTGAAAGACTTGAGAGAAGAAATAAAACGATGAACTGAAAGTGAAAGGAAGCATAGAGAATAAGGGGAAGCCTTCCTTCACTACTGCTTAGAATAGCTTCTTTGAAACCAGTGCATCTGTGTTGGTGTGCAGCACTTGAAAGGGCCAGAGCAGGATGAAGGGGGGAAAAAAAACAACCCAATGATTGTTCAACGGATATCCTGAGATAACAGCTATTTCTGTGCCTTTTTCACTGGCCAAAAGACAAGATTGCACTTTGTAATTGTCTTAAAAACTACTGAAGATTGCAAATAACAACAAAATATTTTCTTATTATTACCTGCAATTTCAATGTTCTTTGACTAGTAGGGCACCAGAGAATGTCTATTTACAACACTCAGATGCATAAAGAACAGCTACAAAAGCCTTTACAGTTTCAAATTATTAATTAAGCTTGGACAAGTGATGCTTAAATCATTCAGGATCCCCTACTATACTGTACTGCATCCTTTTCTCTGGACAAAACTAATACAAAAATGTGAAGTTAGTGAGACACCAAAAAACGCAAAAAGTTTACAATTCCAATATGTTAAATATTTGCAAAACCAACCAGCTTGGTAACTCATTCCCTTGCAAAAGGACTAGGTACAGAAATCAGCTAAAGCAAAGGGAAAGTCAGTTTTTATCCATATCCACTGTAGCTATCAGGATTCAACCCTTATGCCCAGAAAAGTTGCTTGAAATCTCTGCCTTCACTCTCTTGAAGTCCTCTGGCAAACTGTTTAGAGAATAAGACCACTGAGGGTGAAGAGTGGTAATGCCCAGCAGAATATAGCTTCAGATATATTTTATGCTTTTGGATAGCATAATGACAGAGAGATATAGTAAAATGCCAATCAAAAAAATGAGAAATTATCAGGCCCTGGTTTTAAAATCATTCAACATATAATTAATTATTGTATTTGTATATTAAATAGGAAATATAAATATATTTAGAAATTACATTTATACTTCCATTATAGAAAGATTAATAATCTGTTTTCAACAAGCATGTGAATTGTTAATTGGGAGAATGTGTGAAGTAGAGATCTGGTTGCTAAAGGAATTTTGGAGACTGGGAGACAACTGGGTTTTAAGAAGAGAAAACCACTCCATTTTATATAACAATTTTGTGATTTTTTTAATAGATAAGTGAAATGAACAGCTAGATCCCACTTAAAATATGTACTGACACTTTCACTCACCCAACAGATTTGGTTTTTGAAAAGGATAATGGATTTATAATACTACATGTAATATATTCCCCCATGTAACTCAGTCATATTTGTGGGAGCTGTAAAAATTACTTCCAATATCTTTTTAACAAATAATTTTGCAACCTTTATTTTAGTTTGTTCTATCAGAGACAAATGTCTTCAAATGGATTTTCTCTAAATAGTAAGCTATACTATAAAATTCTCATCAAAAAACTTTAACTACATTTAAATGACAGAGAGAAAACTGAGAAAATGCTAGATTTGCCTGTCTAGATAAAAATCTGCAGGACAAAACAGTATAGTGCCTGTCTAGTACTGATTGCCCTGAGGTCCCTGAAGATTTCAGAAAGTTTGACCCATAGTTGCATTCCCATGCACCCTAGAATGAATGCTAGGTCAAATTGGTTCTGTCAAACAAATCTGACATGAATTGCTCAGAAGTTAGGTCACAAAGCTTCCTAACTACAACATTTTAATTGAAATATCCACTATATTTTAGACAGTGCAGAACAAGGAGCTGAATCATCATGGAAGATCCTACTGGAACATCTATTCTGCTAAGAAGACAAGAAGTTCTACCATGTGTGTAGCTGATGTTATCAGTCTCAGTGTCTGAAAACATGGAATTTAAAAAAATGTTTATTTTAGAATTAGATATACCATGCAGCTTGATATATGAGACATCAGGACCAGGAAAAAACAGAATTTGATAGATCTATGACAATACACAGATTTTATTTAGAAACATTAACAACCATGAAAGAGTTGAATCAAGGAGTAGCAGATCACCAGGTTTTAGAACTGAATTTTTGGCCCCACTCAGGTCAGTAGCAAAATTTTCAATAACTTGCCTAGTATCAGGATTTCACCCAATATTAACAAAGGAAACACAATAACTACCATTTATGAAAACCTCTAATCTCCTACCCTTTTTCCTGTCAGTAACTCCACTCTGATGCCTAAAATCTAAAATGTAAATGGAAAAATAACATGATATAGCAGTTAATTTTTCATTTTGTTTGTGTAATAAGTGATTGACATTTCTATTTCCCTTTTTTGTCTTCAATTAAAAGCTATTTGCTAAGCAACTTTTAGCTTAACTACCAAATTGAAACTTGAGACTGTGGCCTGCGGCAATCCCATGGGATTGGTAAAAAAAACAAAAAACCTTGGAGACTGTGGCAGACGTGTTCTGGCTGCATTCTCAGAGCAGTCTCCTTCATGTACAGACATAACTGCCATTATTTATTTTAATCCTTAGCCTTTACCTCAGAGCATCTGGAATTAATACACAATGGTTAGTTTTAGCTCCTAGTATTTTTTGTAGCCTGGTTTGATCTGTCATCACCACAATTTTTAACTCCAAAGATATGTCTTCATTGCTGAGATAATTCACACCAGTTAGTGTAGATCAAGGTGAAGGCAGATACACGTGACATAAATCTTGCGCAGCACAAGGCAACCAGATGACCACACAAAAAGATCAGATTTGTGCAGGGGGTATAAATATGTCAGGATCTGCTGAGCTTTAGCCTAGGCTTGTATTTAAAAATCCTCAGCTCACAGCTGAAGGGGTGTTTGTGTGGATTTCTGATATGGATGGTCCTTAGTGAGTGGCGGTCCTTGAGTTATAACTTGAGTTACATGCTTTAAGCTCACTGATCCCATACATTATTTGCCTATAATGACAAAACAAAGGCATGTCTAGGCCCTTCACTCTGTGAGACTGAGGATTGGAGATACTTCTTCCCCTTATGTCTCACCTGGGTCGAGAAGAAATCCAAGCCCACCTCTGCTGCCTTCCATCTCAAGGCATAAAGATACTTCTCCTTTAATTTGATATCATGAGCTATAGTGCTTGTTAACAACAAAAATTTATGTTCCCTCATTAATTGTAATTGTTCAGCTCAGCTCTGTAATTTGAAATCTGAAGCTTCTGATAATAAAAGCCCTGAAGTATGGAACTTGCTGTCACATCTTTTGCACTGCAGTCTAGATGCACACCAGATCACATCAGGGATCTGGCAGTTGCCATGCCTTAGCTGCCTTCTGTTCCATCTGTCTTGGTTGCCTCTCATGGAAACTGGGGAGAAAAAACACCAGTGAGAGAAAATGCTTGTGTGCTGAGCTCAAGGTGCCATGCTAGCACAAAATATTGATGCTGATGGAGCACAAACATGAACCTGACAGCTGGATAATTCACTCAGCAGCTTTGGGAACCTTACGGAATCTCAAAACCATCTGCTTTTTTTTTTTTTTCCCAAGGAATTTCCAGTTTGTGGACAGCTAAATGTAGAGCAGGACCATGTTGATTTTGAGGACATTTTTTTTTGTTGCTTTCTGGGAATGCATAGTTTTGATTATCCATTTTCAAACCAAATTTTTATCCCAACTTCCATTTCCTTTGGTACGTGACATGAAAAAAAAAAAAACAGGAAAAAAACTCTGAGCACAAGCTCCTCTCTACTCAGCTCCCCTTCTAAAATTTAATTTCTTTAGGTTCTCACCATTTTTTGCATCCATTCTCTCTGTGATTTTAAAGGGGAAAAGACAAAAATAAGCTCACAAAATTGGATTCATATACATTTGGATACAAAAACATCCGGTTCTCACCCATCTCTTCTTTAAAAGAGACTGGAGATGCTTTATTGCATAAGAGACTCTCACATCATTTTTCAGCTTTCTCTAACTCAGTTTTCAGAGTGGAGGCTTTATTTCTGTGTGTTTTTGAGGTCCCTGACCAAAACATGTCACATATTGCAAACCTTAGTGCCATGCGTCTGAGGTTTGACAGGCTTTGCAATGCTGTAGGTTTCATTTCTTTTTTTACATCCTAGAAATCCTTGTTGATGGTGATAGGAAAGGCCAGAATGGAATATGAAAAGCATTTGGGACCACACTGGAGTAAGGAATCATTGGAGGCATGTCCAGGCTAGCTGATTTTGGTTTCACATTGAGGCCAGCCTTTGATAAACTTGTGGCTGTAATTTTCAAAAGAACTATATTCATTTTTATTTAGTCTTTTATTTTATTGCCAGATCTCTGGGAATTTAGGAATTTAAATTTAGGAATTTAAATTCCTCCCTTATTTTCTGGTCTCTGGTAAGGGGGGAATCGACCAAGAGAAAAGAAAGCTGACCTGCTTCACTAGATACTTTGCTATGTTGTTGCAGATAGAGTGGCAGGACTGGTGCCAGTGGTATAAGGAGACAGCTTTATTTAGTATCCAGTCTACTGTATCATTCAGACAGTAATCTGAGATTCTTCAAGACACCTGCCTGAGTCCTGCAGGACTCAAAAGTCAGCAAGCAGGGACAGGGAATAAATGCCTCCCCTGTTTCTCTATTTGGTGTTCTATTCTTCAACTACCTTCTTGCTTTTCAGGTCATACAGGTATATTCCTTGAAGCCAGGAAGGGTCTGAGTCAAAGGATTATATGCAATAAAAGACTGCAAGTTGGAAAGACAAGTATCTTCAGAGGCCTGAGTAAGGAAGCATGCAGTAAACACTAAAGGAAAGCTGAAATGATGCCAGGAGCACTGCTATCTCAGACAGACCACTGCAAACCAAAAATGAGTCATAGGGAGTAAGTGCAATTCACACAGTCTGAACTGCTCCAGCAAATAACACAAAAAAATCAAAACGTTTTTCCTGCACCTTGGATGTAGAGAAATAAACAGAGTGAAAGCATGAAGTAATGATACTGGCCGTACTCTGTAAAGGGAAAGGCTGTTTCAAAGGGGATGCATGATCTAAAAAATCAGTGAGAAGAAAATGAAGCTCAATTCCTTCACAAAAATAAAGTCTAGATCACTGTTAACTCCATTGAGAAGAACAGCTCAACAACCCAGAACAGTGTGGACATGATCTCTGATCTTGTACAATGGGGAAGTGCCTCTGTTCCTCTGTCCAAAAGAATTGTAATCTCACTTAAAGCTAGTAAATAATTTCTGCTGATTCATAAAAAGACATTTTATAATTTCACCAGCATGAAAGGTGAGCTCCTGACTTAAATATTGCAAAGGAAGCTTACAATTAGTCCAGGCTGTCAGCAGTTCCCCAGGAAACACACATTATTGTTACAGGTTTTTTAATAGGAAGCACATCTAAAAGATGCAAGAGACTGTTGCATTGATCCCTGGAAATAAGCTCAATATTGGAGTAGTATGTGTGAATTTCCTCATGGACTCAGAGCCCAGAAGGGCAGGAACATTAGAGAAAAAGGGATTCCCCTCTGTTCAATGCAATAGGAACTCAACAGTATGGTAGACTCCAGCCACTATTCCCAATCTACCTTTTCCAACAATCTGAGAGGTGTTTTGCCTCTCTGGTATGATATTAAATCCTTCCACAGGTAAGAAAATACATAATACACTTAGAAGGCTATTATCATTCAAGAATTAAATGGAAAAGTACATTCCAATTCTGGATACAAATTAGTGTTCCTGGATAGTGGTAGGAAAGTGCTATAAAAATGGTTGTTTGAGGTACCAGACTTCTCCATAGCACAAAGCTGTAATAAAGCTGGACCCTCTGACTGCTCAACAAGAATAAAGGGAATAAGTAGTATCAGAAAATTAAACACATCACTTCCTTAAGAAAACACTTTCTCTAGGTGGACTTTCAGCTGGGAAAATCCTCTATGGCATAATTTGGCATAAACGCTAATGCTGTCCTTCTTCAAACACCAAATGAGAATTTACTTATATTTTTTCTGCACCATTACACCCTGAGAATTACCTGAACAAAATCTATTGGTTTGGATCAATATTTCACTTTACATCCCTGAGAGTCACAATACTGTTTAGGAGAGCTGCAGTTCCTGGATTCACATACTCCTGTTGATTTACTTTCTTGGCAAACTACACCTTGCCCAATTCATTAATATTTCAGTAGACATTTCACTCTCTATTCTGGGACTAGTTTTAAGATACAGACACTTCCCACAGATATGAGATGACCTCTGCCCTCCATCTCTTCACACTATAATGAAAGAGGAGGTATGGAAATTATTCAATAAGCTCGCCTATCCTTTCAAAATCCTACACGTGGAATAAATTACTGCAGAGGAAAGATACCACATGGTCCAAAAACTATTTATAGTCTGACACTATGACAGTGCTTTTTAATAGCTCATTCCAGCAAATAGCAAAACATACATTAGCAGAAGAAAACTTCCCTTCCCTCGCAATAAGCAGGACAACATATTAGAAACACAAACTTTAAATTTGGGGTTTTTTTCTCTCTCTTTCTGAAAGGCTTGGTGCTCCTCTTTAGGTTTCTTTGCTGCTTCCTACACAAAAAATATGTCTCTAAATGATGCTGGAGCATTTCTCTATGGGGTCTTCATTCCAAAACTGTTCAATACTCCCCTCATTAATTAAAATGGCAGTTATAACTCCTATTTCTTCCTAGTACAGATATTCATCCCTCATCCTTAAGGACTGCTCCTCTTTGTTTCTTTCCAGCTGCCATTCTTGTCTGTGTTCCTTTCCTGGGCTGGAGGCCATCAAGGCCATCATGCTCACCCAGCAGACTCAGCTTTCGCATTAATTTTATCCTCCCTCAAATACAATCCATAGACAAAGTGATTTCTGCAGTCTGAGATGGCCATCTTTGGAGGGAAAGATATGGTTTCAGTTTATGTTATATTATTATACAACTTACCAGCAAAAGCAAGCAAAAATCAAGGACTTTGACTCCTTTCCATCCTATGTAGCCTTTGCTTAGAAGAGAGGTATACTCCAACACAATGAGAGAAATTGCCTAAGGCCCTTACATATCCCGTAAGTACAAGATTTTGTGTATAAGATGTGGCAAGGGTGAGTAACGTTGGAAGCACTGTTAAATGTAAGCAATCATGAATGTAACAAAAAATCCCCTTGGGGTCTTTTGGGAGAATTAGTAATAAATACAGCAGATGTTAGCAGCTATCAGTAGACTCAGATTTTCTGTTGTAACTGTAGACTGCTTGAGCTTGTGTTTTAGTCTACAGGCAGGCATGCTTAGTCCCCCTTTGCCTAAGAGTTGGAAGATGCCACCAGAGATCCCTACTCACACTTTTGAAATTCCTCACTGTTACCATTCTTTCCTGCCACATATTTAGCACGGGTAAAGAAGAAACTCCAAATTGGGAATTAAGGGAATTGTTTGATTGGCCAATTTCAGATGGCCTTCATCACACTTAGGTGAGTTCCCCTTCTCTTCTTGTGGTTAGGAGGACAGCTGTTGCAGTGTAGCTCTAGCCCTGCATCTGGATGCACACATTAAGCAGAAGGAAATATTCTGGACACCACACAAAATTATCCTCATATTGTCCTTCTGAGGCAAGACGCATTTCAGGCAGCATCACCATCTTTCACATTGTCAGTGCCACCATAACAGACCTCTCTGTATTTCCTTGAAAATGACATCATGGTTTCTGTTTGGCATTCAGAGTTACTCATTCCTATCAGTCTTGGTGTTTTGGGCCTCTACTTGATTTGTCCCAACATTGCTTTACTTTCCTTCCTTCAGGTCCTATTTTACAAGACATTAGCTACACAGAGAACCTCTTTCCACTAAAATTTCTGTTATTCTAGTTGTCTGACGGCTTAGGCTGGCAGAATACCTGCTACAACATATACCACACGAGCACAATGCTGAGGAGCCTCTCTCTCTGTAGGGTATGCAATAAGCTATCTGCTCCCCATAGATCAGCAGTTCAGATTCAGGCTGCAAGATCAGGGCAACCCAACCCACACGACCATTCACTCTAATCTAGGTGGTTTTAGAAATCTAATAACCATTATGTCTGCAGCCACCTCCTTTCTTATTGCCTGATTTTAACTACGGCTGGCTTAACATCATACACTACTCAAATTAAACCTTCTGCATAGAGATATAAGATCACCAACACAAATGCTACCATAATACATTTGAAGAAATTCAAAGTAAAAAGTTGGAAACATCTTTACAAGTGATTACATGTCTCCTCAGTAGTACTGTAGACCTTGTGTTAGAAATTTGCTCTTTCAAACTCCAGAAAAGAAGTGTTTTTCATGAGCTGAGCTTCAGCAGGAAAGTGACTCATGGCAAAACAAACAAATGAAATGGAGATAAGAAGTGAAAAATAAATTCTGAAAATCAGGGAAAAGAAAGGAAAGTATTAAAGGGTTATGCAGTTTATTAATGAGTATCATAATTTTACCTCAGTCTCTTGGGTCTTACTGCTTTGCAAATGCGTGGCCATGAACAAGCCAGGGAGCAGCAGCACTCTTATTTCTACTTGTGGGGCTGTCACCTCCAGGTAAGTGAAAGGGACAAACACCTGGGCACAGGCACTTGTACTAATAGTGCAGCCAAAAGATTTACAAAAACTGGTTAGCAGGAAACTGTTTATGACAACAATCTAAATAGCATCCTCTTGATACTCAGGTCTGAGAAGAGCCAGCCCACACTGGTGGTGTCAGGCCACTCGGGAGAGCATGGCTGCTGCCACAAATCGGTTTGCAGCAACCACCCTCTGCTTTGCCTGAAGCTGCCTGCTCTTAGGCTGTAAATTGGGTATATCAAGAAGGCAACTCTTAGAAAATGTGGATCACAGTGCATTAACTAACTAGGTGAATGTTTAAGGGGGCTTCTGGATCTCTTCCCATTACCTTGATATTTATTTAATGGATTAGGCACTCTCACACAATAGTGATAAGTGGCATTTATGGAGATGAGAGAGATATAGTGCTCCAACTGGGCTGGTAGGAAGCAAACGGGCAATCCTATAATGCTTTTGAGAGCATGCTCCTCATGCTGGTGCTTTATCAAAGACAAATTCTTTTTTTTTCCTTCAGATAATTATACTATAAAAATAATTATGTCATTTTGGTATCTTACTTTGTTTTGTTTGGTTTGGGGTTTTTTTTTTTTAGTTTCCAATGATAGAACACAAAAATATGCATACATATATACATACAGAGATTTATGTACACAACATATTTTTAAGTATTGGCTTAAGATTTTAAGGATGCTACAGAGAGCAGAGTTCAGGCCACAAAATAAAGGACAGCATATTGGCCTCTCCTCATAACAACCAGCAGCAGCAGCAAAACTGCAATAATCCCACACTCCATCCAGCTAGATGTTCTGCTTCTAAGGCTTATTCATCTTCTGACCCCACCACATGCAGAGTATTTGGCACTGTGTATGTGGGGAACATGGAGAGGAGACAGAGATGGAGGCTTCCCAGATCTGCCACCACCTTGAGTGGTGACAGTCCAAAGGAATATGCCCAGAACTCTTTTTTTTTTT
>VYXF01010833.1:241402-270528 GCA_013397295.1 Polioptila caerulea | reverse complement strand
TTTTTTTTTTTTTTTCCCTGTTATGAGGAGGATGTAACCTCAGGGATGCAAAATTAGCTTTAGAAGATTTCTTACAAAACTGATTAAATAGATTGATCTGTGTGGCTTCAAACGCTTTTGAGAGCTTTATTCACCCCCCCTCCTTCATTTCACCTTATTTAAAATTAACTTACATTCTCACCTATACTTAAGCAGAAACCGTTGCCATGGTAACCCTGGAGGTCGTCTAAATCCAGTATATGATGTAAGCAACACAAACGAGTCCCTCTAGAAAGGGAAACTGGCACCGAACACAGACAGTTCTGCAAGGATTTCATATGGGGGGAGTAGAAGTGGGAGCAGCCCCTGCTGCTGCTGCCCCAGGAGGCACCACAGCTCTCGACTGCAAGGCAGTCCTTGTCTTTCTCCCTTCTCAGGCATGCACAGAGCTGAAAACAGAGAGACTGAAGCTCTGTAATGAGCTGAGGAAAGTGTGCCCTCAGAGCCGACCCCAGCACTGATGCGTCTGAAAATCTCAGCAGAAGCACGAGCCCTGTTAGTTCGCTGGCAGCATGAGACAAAGGAGGGAGGGTGGCTCACATCATCTTCCCCCATCTCTGCGTTTACTACCCAGCCACCCTGTTTGAAATGCCTGGCCCTTCCCCATTACTCCCACACGGCTGATGTCCCACTGCCAGCTTGCTGGCCTGCCATGGGCAGAGCTGTGACTCAAGAGCCAAGGCAGCACCATCATGACTTGCACAGAGTTGGTCATGCCCAGAACCAGAGGTATGATCAGGTTGAAGCAGGGTTTGCTATCATCACTTATCATTCCATGACTTTGATGCTTGTGGGATGTACCGAATTGTCAGCCCTCTTGGCCAAAATATCCAAGTCACCCACATAAGAGCCGCAGTACTGGTCCATTCAGTTTCTACACTCCTCCTGACTCTGGCTGTACCTCTTAGCCCTGAAATGCAGGGTAATAAGAGGTTCAGTCTTCGCAATTACCTCCATCATTTCCTTTTTTGTTCAGTGCATTACTGCTTTCATGTAATGAAAAACTATTCATAAGACTGGAATGAGACCTCCACATCATTTCCCACAGACCACTTAGCTGCTATCAGAATAGCAACAATTGCTGATTTGGGCTGGAACTGAAACAAATAGACAATTCCTTCATTTATTGCCCAATGCATCTGATGAAAATTATTCCACATGGCACTGTCACAGACAGAAAATTCTCTTTAAAACACTAATTCCCCTTCCATCTATGTGTCTTGCCCATGTATTCACAGGCTTTCCAGGATTTTAATTCTCCTCCCTGACTCTGAATCCCAGGTTTTGTGGAATTTCTGAGTGTTCATAAGTCCCTTCAAAGGGTTGATTTAACCATGGAAACAATATTAGATCTAAAAAGAGGGAATTTAAATAATAGATACTAACCCGCCATAATCCAACAAAATAAGGTGAGGTTTTTACAGCTGATAAGGCCAAAATAAAGGCTGCATTTTTCTCTCTGTTTCCTCTTCATATAGAGAAATCTAGCAGACTGCTACAGCAAGAATCCCAGAGTTTACAGTGAAGCTTTTTATGACAAGAGTGTCAGAATCTAGCATAGGAATTTAAGGAGGGCAGAAGCTATTTTTGTAAAACTGTCATTTGATCTTCTTGGACTATTTCTGAGTATTGTGATGATACATATAGCAACAAATAGCCATTTTGACAAGAGCTCTCTGCTTCCTATGTTGAAAATTTGCTGGTAGTTTCAGCTAAGCAAATAATCAAGGAATGGACTAAATAAAGAGTTGTTGTTGACATTTGAATAAATGAGTAATATAAACAAGAGCAACAACAGTTACCAAAAAAAATTGCCTACCAGTGATGACTTTCCAGCTTTTGCAGCTCTCATTTCAACTGTGGTTGCCTCCTCCAGATATTTCTAAAACCCATATAGATGCACATATTGGACCAGATAGTCTCCTACTTGTGATCTCTGGAGATACCATCTCTGTGGAAGCTCAAAAAACTTACTGTTTCTGCTCACTTCCTGTTAGCTTGGCAAACTAAATCACACCAGAACTATGTTTTTTACTTAAATTTCTTTTTTTCTTAAATTTTAACACTTTTATCTAGCTAAGCAATTAGTGACAATGCACAATTGTTTGTGGTCATCTTCTAAATTTCAAAGTTTATTCTTAATATTCCTACCTCCCTATCCACACATGAACCTCTCAGCAGAAGCAGGCTTCTGGTGGCAGCTGAACCTGATTCACAGTGAAGTAAGTTAGACACAGTGACTTTTGAAAGTGTTTCTACTGTGCATGGTAGTAGGCAGTGATGGGCATAGTGAGACTCATGGTTTCCATTTCTCCACTGTCCCAAACCTTACATAATTTCATTAAAACCAGCAGAAATCAAATAAAAATTGGACCAAATCAGAATGCCACATCTTTCCAACTTTATTCTGGTGTGAGTGCCATAATATGCCAGTCAATGGGAAATCAGCTTTACCTTTTTACAGTTTAAGAGGAGATTTAAGCAATCTGCTGGCTCCTGTTGAAATGGCCCACATAGGAGAAGAGAAGGAGAATGAAATTTTCTGCCTGTGATTCAGGGCTTGCTATTTATTTATTTTAGTTTCTTTTTTTCAGACTTCACCAGTATTCTCTATCCAGAAAGTTTAGGAGCCAACAGAAAAAATTAACCTTTGGCCAGAGACAGTTCTGCTATCAGGGAGAAGCTGGAGTAGAAGAGAAGGTCATGGGATGCTGCCAAGTGTGTTCAAGCTGTACTCAACAACTCTGTGACGCAAACATCATCCTGTGCCCTTGTCAGACAGCATTCCTACCTGCACAAACAGATGTAGGAGCTCTGCTTCTGGACTCTGTGCAGTCATGCATCCTAATCCCAAATGGGTGCCCAACATGCCATCATTTCTCATCATGCTACAATCTTTAAAAGTGTCTCTATCAATTTAGTTTCCAGCATGTTTTGCTGGCAATAACAAACCAAGTAATTAACTTGTTTGGAAACTGCCTTTCTCCTTAAAGACTAGGTAGCTTCAAGAAGTTCAGTAGTCAGGGGAAGAAATCAGAACTCCTTATCCATAATGCCAAACTCATATTCTAACCCCTTACAGCCCCATCCAATCAAAGAAGCCTGGAAGGATCCCTGCATTACAACTATCTGTACATTATGTCTTCTACAGATAAAAGAATCAAATTTCCATACATCCATCAAATTCAGCAGAACTAAGCTTTTATTCACACACAAAAACCAACCAACCAACCAAACAAACAAACAAACTCAGTCTGAAATACTAGTCAGTAATAATACTGAGTCAAGGAAGACTCAGAATAGTGTACACAGCAAATACAGTATCCCAGACCCAGAATGTGTTTCTTTCATATACCACATTTACTTACCACCTTTTATATACACGTATTTAAATTTATATATTTACATATGAAGGGATGCATGCATATATGTGTATGTATATATGAATATATTTCTTCCACAAGAAATAGCACAGTACAAGAAGTAACATTACATGCAACGGGGAGAGATCAGAGTTTTTCTGTAGAAGATGGAAGAGCCTGCATGTGAATGAAAGTAGTTGAGACCTTGCTGACCATAATAATGATAAACCAAAATACATAAACGACAATAACGAGTGTGCTGTAACCACATCAATAGAGAAGACATTCTGCTTCACAGCTCAGATGAAAAGCATGCAGGCAATCAGTTTATGAGACCAGCTTTACTCTGCAACTGGTCAGTAACTGACTATGCCCAATTACCACACATCAGAGGAGAAGAAATAAATTGAGAAGCAGAGATCACCCAGTCACCTTTGCCCATTCATCCATAGGATAAATGAAGGAACTGACCATGGTTGTTACCAACCTCCTTCCCTACAATGGCCAGCTATGAAAAAAAAAAATGGGTAATTAGATGCAATGTTTAGCTTGCTTATTTATAGAACCTTGCATGTCTCATTTAACTCTTAGCCTTAACAGGTATGTCAAATAGGGTGAGACATGATGAATAACAGTTCTGGGAAAACCTGAAGCATGTTGTTAGTCAAGATGATCACTGAAAAAGTAAGTAATAACTGATGACGCTAAAAGTGGTCAAAGTTCATTTTGCATTTTATTGGTGAAGTACCCATGTGATGATTTTTCCAAGCATTTTACTGAACAAAGCTCTATGGGAAGCAAGATGGGGAGATACAAAGCATGTGGCATACTGTATATCAAGGGTAAAAGACTGAGTTGAAAATAGCTGGGAGGTCCCTACTTACTCCCTCCATGGAGGTGCAGTTGAATGCCAATACAGAAGTCACATAGGAGATCCTTGAAATCACCTAAGGAGCCGGTAAAAGAAAGTGGGACTTGTTTAACAAGCTATTAAATAAGGTAAAGGCTTCTACTGCATATTGATCTGATGAGGCGGCTCCAGTTACTAAGGAAGATTCACACACAGGCTGCTAAAGTGAGTCTATCTGGGTCTAGCTATAGACCCTCTTTGCCATTTAGGTGGTATTTGAAGTGAGACAGGAATAAAAGCAGTTTCTGAGCCATTTGAAAGCATATTTCTGACACTTCAGGTCAACTGTCATTTTATTTCCAGGGCAGTCATATAACTACTTTATGTGGAATTTATTTAGTAAAAAGCAAGTCCCGGACAGGGTATCCGTGCTTGGTTTCTCATACAGCCTCCATCAGAATAGCACTGCCATTTTCAAGCCACAGGGATAATTTCTTACCTGTGGTCTGGCCTCATCTGCCTGAACACCACTGGGAAGACAAAAAGCAGGGAACAAATTAACTGCCAATTATTTCTGAAGCTAGCTGCAGTACTTCTATGATTAATATATTTTTTCTTGGCCCAGAACACTTGAAATTAGCAGGTTTTCCTCTTCAGTTTATGGCATGGGAAAGCAAGGCTGTTCTTCAGGGAATGTTAAACTTCCTTATATACTCCAACAATGTCTCCAAAGAAGCACAAAAAATCTACGGCAAAACCTGGAGCTGAAGTCCTATTCCCTAAAACTTCTTCCAACTTCAACAGTATACAACAAGAAAACAGTACCAAATCTCTTTCAGAAATTATGGTATATAGATAATATTTCTTTTTCCTTTTTTTCTCTTTTTTTTTTTTTTTTCCAGGCCTTCAGTACACTGAAACCATCAGCAAATCTTGATTGAGGAGCACATGGCAAGAACATATTACTTATTGGTCCACTGTTTCAACAAGAGCAGAAATTATTTCTCAAGAAGACCACCATGTCAAATATTATTTATATCTCCAGGAGCATTTCTTTAGTACACTGAATGAAAGAAAAGACAGAAGATGTAGTATGAATATTAAAAAAAAAAGCCCAGCTGTCTAGTACACTGTGAAATAAATTCTATGGGAGAATATTACAAGTCTCTCACTGGAACACCTAAGGTGTAGCAGGAAGTGCACTAACAACAGTGCAGCAGAAAAATATCTTAATATTACAGATGGGCCAAATGACCAAAAAAAGTCCTCTAAAACATAGGATTCTGTGTTATATGTTTAGGGTTTTTTCTCAGTATTTGTCTTCTCTGCCTGATTGCAAATCCCATTCAAATGCACATTTCTCCTGCATAATGCAACCTATAAAATGGCACTCACCAATTATCTTAGCCATTTAATACATACAGAGTCTGTCTTTTTGGAATGGTATGAGCCTATTTTTTCCCTGGATATGTCATTAGAATGGAAGGGTCACTATGCTTCTGGTGACTTGCACAAAATAAGAAGACAGGACTGATTGGAAATGTGTTAATTATATTTTAATTTTGCAATGCAAGTCTGAAAATATTAATAAGACTGAAATTTCAATTATTAATTACATAACGAGTAACATAATGCAGTTTTACAGCCTAATTCAGACACATTCCTGAATAATTTAATTCTTAAAATGGTGTGATACAAAGGGCTTGGATCAGAGTGAAATCAAGCAGTAGTGGGAATGTAATAGCATCAGGGTTAAGAAATCAAAATTATTTTCTCTCCCTCACCTTCCAATTCATATGTTCTTCCATGATAAAAATTATATTTGAAAACATACTCTCAGCATAATATCTTCTCAAAGAATAGGGCACCAACCAGTTATTTCTTATGTTCATAGCAATGGCAAAAAACTGCTTGCCAAAAATGTGCAGTTCCAAGCATTTGGCTGATGATGCTTGTTTCCCGATTATTCATTATGAGTTTTAACTGCTCTCTGCTAGATCTTTCTTCACAATATCTGCTTGTGTAAATGGTCGTATTTACTACGGGTATAGGATAGTTCACGTGGCTAAGATGCAAAAAAAGTTGCGTAATACAGAAAGTCTTCAGAGAGTTTTTACTGTGATGAAGTGAAAAACAGAAATCCTTCAAAAATACTTGAGAACAAAATTTTTTCCCATTCCTCCCTCCCTCCCCCCCTAATCCAAATGCACATATGCCTAGATTTTACTGAAAATCTGATAGACAAAGGATATGAAGGAAATACTCCCATATCTGAAAAAAATCACAAGCTGGCTACTGCAAGGTGAAGGAATGTGATCTCCAGATACCAGTCCCTGTTGTCTTTCACCTTTGAATCTCCCTGTCTGCCCCCTCATCAGGCTCCTTTCATTGCCCTCTGCATCTTAAAACATCTTGCACACAAAAGGCTGAACAGCACTTCTGCAAAACCTTACAGTTTTGGCAAACTGGTATTTTCTGACAGCAGGGAGCACCCACATAGCTTTTCGTTCGATACACTGTCAGGGGCTGGGAAGATGCGAGAGGTGGATGGGTGCAGGGAGCCTAACCAGGAAACATTTTGATAAGGCTTCTTATCAGTTTTCAGTGGGCTGCCACATCCTTGGAAACATATCTCAAGGCAAGGAGCTAAAACGGTGACCCTGGTTCCACCCACACACCAGAAAATGAAACTGAAGAAAAAAGTGATAACCATTATTCTTTTGTTGAAATCTATCCTGGATTCGCACTGCCATGAGAAGGAGTACAGATACGGGAGCCAGATGGAGCAAATACTGGTGTCTTTCAAATGGCACTACCACAGGGAAAGGCATGCACGCACTCACACACACAAATAAAGGGAGGGAGCACCAGCCAGAAGTGAGAAGAAATAAGGTTGCTGTGGGCAGGAGAGCTGGGGAAGGGAACAGATTGCTGCTTTGCTTCTTGCACCTGAGTGCCCTGCCAAATTGTCACTCAGGCCAGAAGTGACAGCATAGCTGCAGCCAGTTAAACCCTGCCAAGACGTCCCCAGCCAGCCTGAAGGGAGCCAACATGACCTCCTGCTCACCTCATATGCCAGCCAGCTTCCAGGTAGCCATTGTCAACAGGATTGCTTCTCTGCATGTGCATTTGTCTTTCTGGCTGAAATATGCCTCTCTGTGTGTCAGTGATGCAAGCTGCGCCATAGGAATACAAACACTGGTACTGCAGGTTTTTCAGTTGTTGCTTCTAACTGCAAAGAATAAACTCAGTCCTTTTAAAGGATAAAGTAAGTTTCCCAACACTGGTGAGAAATCTTGCAATGCACACTGAATGAATATTGAAAACATGGGAGGTGCCATTTCTTCAGCCAGACAACTGTATTTTCTTCAGCTCCTTCCTACCTACATGCTTCCACACTGCATAAAGAAATGCTCATTCTCAGCTTTGATGGAGAAGAAGCCACGAGTACTGGCGCAAATATCCACCCCCATGAGTGTCTGCTGACAAAGCCATCTTCATGAAAGCACATTCTGGGTGCAGGCTACAGAGGCCAACAGAATACAATGTGGAGCCATATAGTCAAATGCACCAAGTTGTTCATTATGTTTAATTTTATGGTTACAAGGTTTTTTAATTCTAATTATGCTTATTTAGGCAAAGCCAAACCGCTCAGCTTGGGAAGCACACATCGAGCTTGAGATTGCACTGTGTAAGATGAACATATCTTTTTATCCTACTCCCTTGTGAAACACCACTAGATTCATGCACAATAAACAGCAACAGAAATGAGTATATAGAAAAACGGAAGATTCCTGTAACAGCAATACTGAAAGCAGGATATGCTTATGATTATGGAAAAAATTGCATTGAAACAATTTGCACGTCTCTTGGCTCTGTTGCTTGTATGGCCTAAAAACCCTCCTTCTTCACCTCCTTCTCTTCCCCTTCATTTTGCTCTGTAACTCAATGAAAGCAGCACTTATTCAGTTGGTATTTTTTGACACCATATGTGCAATTTACACCAAAAAAGGTTTTGACTAAAAACAGAAACTTTTACTTCATACTTCATACTAAGCAGAAGCATAGACTTAGATTTCTTTAAAAAAATAAAAATTCCTAAACTATGTATCTTCCTTTCCAAGAATGAATCCTAGAGACAATTTTTCTTTTAAATCTTTAGCTTACACTTAACTCTATCTTGGTAATGCCACATATAATGACATTCTAAAGCAAATGTTTTCTTGCTTCACAGTGCCTTTTAAAAAATTATAATTTGATGCACAGAGACAAAACTGGGGTGGGATGGGGAGAGAGATTGCTGGCTCAAGTTTTACAGAGTTAGAAAAAGTCCAATATTGCCTAGTAAAAGAGTGAGAGGAGAGGATTCATGCCAAATGCTGAGGACTATTAGAACCATGAACACAGCTCTGGTGACTGAAGAGCAAGCCTGCATTGTTCTGGGAAAATGCATTAGACACAAAGAAAATTTTGTTCCAATAGAGCAGCATACTTTCTTTTCTTACTTTCCCCCTCCTCTCCTTTTTTTAAAGGACCTTATTTTCAAATATCATAAAATACTGGGCAATGGCAACTTTCCTTCATCAACAGCCATGCAAGTGAAAAACTACTATAGCTGTATTATTTTGCAGTTTTGTATAGAAATATAGGAAGAGCTGTGTTATCAAGTGTTGTACAATGAACACATTTCTCCAAATCCACATCATTAATAATGGGCCTGGTTGAGTAGAAATATAGCTTTTTATTAAAAAAATAAAAATGCTTTGAATATAGGTTTGGCAAAGTAAATTTCTTTAAGTTGACTACTATGGTTAACCAAACCAGCATTATGATTTTTCATGTCATTTAGGGGACCTCAGTACTGAGTGTTTATGTTGCAAGCACTTTTCCTCTACACAACATCAGACTCAGTGCAGTCTAAGCAGACACTAGGATTCCATACAATTAACCATAGAATGGTTTGTGTTGGAAGGGACCTTAAAGGTCATCTAGTTCCCACTCCCCTGCCGTAGACAGGGACACCTTTCAGTAGGCCAGGTTGCTTGAAGCTTCATTCAGCCTGACTTTGAACACTTCCAAGGATGGAGCATCCTGGAGCAAAAACTACAGATATTGCCTTAGTTTATAAAGTTTAAGAAAGAGGATGTAGTGATTTTTCTAGTGATAACACAGAGCGATTCACAGGGTAGGAGCAATGTTGAGATTAAGAGGGGATCCACAGAAAATGTTGCATTGGCTTTAATTTATATATAAGTACCAACAAAAACTAAGCATTTCCAAGCAATAATTTAAATATTTTTTGTTCCAGGTGTGCCATATCTATGCATTAACTAGATCTATGATAGAGTAATCCAAGTGAATATTCAATAAGGACTGCATCATATTTCTTTTTGCAACTCAACGAGTTGTTGTTTGCTGTAAACAAAAAGGTGGCTATTCATCCTCCTTTCCTGACATGCAGAAACCAATGCAGAGTTCTCTAGGAATCAGCTGAGAATATCCACTGTTATGGTTATAATTCTGTCAACGGTTGTATATTTGTGCCTTATTAAGTGATATTCATGAAGGAGGCAAAGCAACACCACAGTGCAAGGACATAACCTGATATCAGTGAAGGAATTGAGAATTCTGCAAGGCAGTGAAACTGTTCTTAAGTGGTGGGTGAGCACATGAAAGACAGGAATCCATTGTTTGAAGGAGGAGCTGAAGTGTTTTGCTAAACACAGTGGGAGGAGTGAAGAGGAACATTTTGTCCCTTTAGAGAAAAAGACTTCATTTAGTTGAGATCTCTTTGAGTTTACAGGCATCTTGTATCACCATACAAAAATATCCTTATTGCTGAAGTCTTTGTCCACACTTCAGTTAGTCCCATATGGTCCTCCCTAGATAACCTACTTCTCAGAAACTCTTCCCTCAACTCCTAGTTCTCACTTTCACCCACACACATCCTGCAAATCTAGAGCTGGGCAAGAATTGGAAACTATAGCTTGAGGGAAAACACTTATTTCCAAAAATACTGTTTTATCATTTGAAACTACAAGTCAGAGATGTAAAAGCTTGGACACAAGGGAAATATATATATATATAGATACACATACAATTTTATATATATATATATTTATATATATATATAAATATACGTGTGTATGTGTGTGTGGATGTATGTGTTTTTTAAATAATTATTCTAGAAGATAGGAAATTGAATCCTTCAGAACAATCCTCCAAAATCCTCTGCTTCACAGTTCTCCAAGTGACCTCAGGCCTGGTAACAAAACAATAAGTTCTCCTAAGTACAGTAAACACTTTCTGGAGATCTGCTTAACATGTATGCACTCCTTCTTCTAAACTGACAGTTTTGAAGCAGTAAATTGTTAACAAGAACTACACCTGCAGAAAAGGAAAATCTGCATTCCAATCCAAAACCATATTTAATTCATCAGTCCATTTATAGCCTCCTCATTCTCTATTTCTTCCTCCTGTGTGGTTCAGAAAATAGGATACTGAGAGTTGTGTCAGCAGTTTTACTCTTATTAGTTTTACAGCTGAGTAAAACGGCAGTTGTGATCCCTTCATGATCCCATCCCTAGCTCACCTTGGCCTAGTTTAGGTCTCCAGCATTAAGTCTGGTGTAAGCCCCAGCAAGGTAATTAACTTCACACTTAACTTTGCCGTATGCTTTATATCGCAGTTCTTACAGGATTATGTTCCAAAGTTGGGGGCCATATTATGTCCTTAGGTGTCCCCAGGAGAAAAGTGTACAGCACAAAAAAGTGACCCGAGGACACACAAGTCCCTGTTTCGCCTGCCACACAGCAATGCATGTACCTGCATGGCAACATACATACCAAAGCATGTCAAAGGCTGCTTAGAGAGATAGAGATGCAGTAATCACGCTGACATATAATTAGCGAGCTTAACACTGTTATATACTGCATCCTTCTTTTATCTTTAACAGGCTATAAATTCACACGCCACGGGACTAATGTTCACTTCCCAACCCACACTTCTCAGGAGACCAAGGTATGCTATGAAACAACTTCCCCAAGACACATTTTTCCTCCCTCTATGTGAAATTTCATATTCTGCTCCCACGAAGATACACCAGGCTGGTACCTTGCAAGCCCCTGGGCTGGATCCTCTGCCCTCTGTTCAGGAAGAGGGGGGGGGGAGCAGCCACAGCTTCCCAGTGGGAATCAAACAGTAGCTGTCACATCTGAAAATATTCACAATATAAACTCATATTCTATTCCATTAAGAAATTCTCAGTGAGGGATGTGTTTATTCATGAGCAGCAGAAAGGAATGCAGGAAACAGTATCAATAATATTACATCTGTTTGAACACACTGCAGCTGCAGAAAATCCTCGATTTTTAGGCTAGATGGGACTATTGAGACCCACTTGTATGACCTCCTACATCACATTGATTTTAACCCTGTAATTCTTGAAATCAAGCCAAATGCTTCATGGTTATAGCGCAGAAATAATAAGAATCTGTAACTTTGATTAAACTTTTTCTAAAGTGTGCATTTCTCGGTAATCTGTACCCCTGAAAAATCACCTTTGGTCTTTTCTTTTTTCCTGCTTTATTTGCAACTGCGTTTTTGCTGCTCTTTTTGCAGATAGGAATAGACTGAAATTTGAGTTGCACTTTTTAACCTATTTTTGAACAAAAGGGACAATTTCACAGGTATTATATAACAAAGGGAATATCACCTCTGTAGCCCTCTTCATGACTCCATTTCTCAGCAGATAGAGGACTAGATACATGTTTTATACATAGACTGAATATTTGGGGCAGAAGGGTGTGTTGCTAGCATGCACACATTATGAGAGGCACTATCACAGACCACCCAAACCATTGTTAAATCCAATCTTTCTGCATATGGTGATACACAGTGCATCTCTTTGCTCACAGTCAGAGGCATGCATTTCACGAATTTGGTTCAGTACATATGGTGTACATGTGTTTGTGCCTAACCTTGTGGTCTTTCAGCTGGCTGCATTAAAAAACACAGTATTTGATTTGAATCACATGGCTCAAGTATTCTAGATTTTTCATATGTATGTCATATACTTAAACCCTTCAAGCATTGCAAACCTGCCTGTTACAAGTCTAGAGGTCATATCAGATTTGCCAGCGTTTGTAGGTTTTGGGTTTTAGGAAATGGGAATAATCTTGCGAAAAACTTCAATAAGCTGCTACTTGACTAATGCTAGCTATGGAAAATTTGTGATACTAGTGATTATACAAATTATTTGCTTTGGGACCAAGCAAAATCAAAATACTTAGAGCTTCATTTTTTATTTAAAACTATTCAAAGATGAAGCGGCCTGAATATATCCATTTTGGTTAAATTCTCTCCTGTGCTGCATTGCAAGGTTAAATGTGTTTAACAGCATAACTGAAAAGAGACACAAGCATTGCAATATACAGCATTGCCTGAGAGTTGTGCAGCCACTTATGGGACCTGAACAGCTCCAAGAGCCATTTCATGACATTTAGAAAAGCATTTTGCCACACAAGCAGTGTGTTGGGAATACCAGTACACTCAAAAAGATTAGGTGGTCTTTTGTATTTCACGTCTGTGCTCATGCTCCACAAACCTGACTGCCATTGAACCTCACAGGTAAAAGCTAATGAGGAAGCAAAGTGCTCTTTAGGAGGCTGTCCCTTCTGCCATGGGTGAATCTGGATTAAGTGTGCACAAATACATGCTTGGAATGTGAAAGAGGTCAAACTGCCTAGAAGCACTTGGGAAAAAATCTCCCTCATCTTTCACTGTTTAAGATGACTTTCATTCACATCATCCTATTATGACTAAAACCTCCAAATTTCCTACTGTCCTTGCCCTAAAGGATTAGAAAATATTTTAATTTTTTGTTGTGCTGCCTATATACTCATAAGAGTTTGTAGGCATCTGTCAGTCAAGTGGGTGTTGTTCCCGGGCTATCCACTCTTTCGCTTATCTCATCAGTCACTTTGACTGACAATATAGTGCACTCTGTTTATGGCTGTTATGGAGACTTGTAATTGCTATTAAAATTCCAAAACCAAAGTTCATCTTTTTTCCCTAATGTCCCTGAGACATTTAAACAATAGCAGTGATTAATTTAAACTGAAAAATACATTGTGGTTCCTTGTAAATCCAAATGTCCCTTTTTCCCATTTAAAGCCATTAATTATCTTAGTGACTTTTGAATTCCATACCGAGCCCAGACTATTATGATCAACCTCTTGCTATTGAGAAAAGCTGTCTGTTTTTCCAGTCATTTCCTGTGTCAAACTCAGCTCACATTGATTGCAGCACAGACCCTGCCTCTTGGCTAAGGAAAGACTCCTTTCATTCTTCAGCAGTCAGCAGCCCGCAAGTCAATAGATTTTCAAATTCTGCTACATATAACTATTTAAAAATAAGTCGTTATTACTACTCACTTCCCATGCATCAGGACCAGTTATTTGCAAGTGTATGTCCTACTTGTGTATACTCACATAGAGAGGCCCCTGGAAGGATGAATTTTTATACAGGGAGAAGAAAGTATGAATTGTTCCAGCATCTATGTCCTTGTGATTTCTGACACCTCTTACCAGGCTGATGACATCTGTCCATTGTTCAATGAATCCATCTCTTAGAAGTGAAAATAATAAAAAACCTCACCTGATTATAAGTCCAAATGAACCACAAGAAAGAAAAGCTTTTAGAAATGCGGTGTTCAAATGGTGATTGTGGTAGTGTTCTGTTATATGAGTTTCAAAAGTGATGTACTTCTTTCTAATATATTGAAAAAAAAAGTAGTTTGCATAAGGCAGATTAAATTGATCAGCCAAAGACAAAAAGATGGTATAAGAATAAGAGATGCGAAACAAAAGTTGTTTTCAAATGGAGATCACATAATGCTTTTAGTTACATTCCCCAGGTGGACAAGGAGTCCAATGGCATCCTGGCTGGGATCAGAAATGGTGGCCAGCAGCGCTAGGACAGGGATCATCCCTCTGTACTCAGCACTGCTGAGGCCACACCTCAAGTGCTGTGTTCAGTTTGAGGCCCTCCCCGTAAGAAAGACCTTGACGTGCTGAACCGTTTCCAGAGAAGGTCAATAAAGCTGGTTAAGGGTCTGGAGAACAAATCTTCGGAGTAGTGATGGAAGGAATCGGGAGGAGGAGGCTCAGTGAGGACCTTATCACTCTGTACAACAAGCTAAAAAATGGTTGTAGCAAGGTGAGTGTCAGTCTCTTCTCTCAGGTAACAAGTACCAGAACAAGAGGAAATGGCTTCAGGTTACAATAGAGGACGTTTATATTAGATATTAGGAAAAAAATTCTTCATTTAAAGGATTATTAAGCATTGGAACAGGCTTCATAGGAAAGTCGTAGAATCATCATCAGTGGAAGTAGTTAAAAAAATGTGTAGATGTGGCACTTGGGGACATAGTTTAGTGTTGAATATGAATGGTTCTGTGATTCTATAAATAGGAAAGACATTTATCTATCCTGGAGACAGGTAGAAAGCCTCCAGGAAACTGTAGACTGATAGAAAATCTTCCTGCACTGGAAGTAGTGCGGTAATGTAGAGTGGAAAACCTTATGTATTTATCTTGGTGATATTGTCCCATCCCTTTAGTTTAACCCAGAGTTAAACTGAAGGACAGGAGTAGTTAAATTCTCTGGAAACAAATGACAAATTGGAATAAAAAGGCAAGGATAAAACATCTCAGGTGAACAGCTTCAAAGATTTATCTTCAAAGATTTGTCTGGGCCACCAGTTTGGAAAAATCTGTCTACTTAGATATGAAAATGGTTTTCTATTATTACGCACAGTATGAGAAGTTATTTAACAGTTACAGAGCCTCAAGTCAGAGAACAGAATAAGTTACCAACAAGAATGTCAATTGACAACAGTGAGTCATGCTGTAAGAAATGGAAAAGAGAAAAAAAGAAGGTTCAGCAAAGAATTCTACTGAATTCATCCCAGAAATGGAGGTCAGCAGACTATATATTGCACCAAATCTTTCAGGATAAGAATAAATATATAGAAAGGTTTTTATTATTATAAATTCATAATATATATGCTTCCTAACTCTAGATAAATGAAAATATACTCTGTTGATTCTAATAAGCCTGTTTTGCACCTAGTCTCTCTAACTGCTTACTCCACCTTACCCAGAGAACAAGGATTTTCAGATTCTGAATTAAAGAAATATGAACATTGATCTAATATCAATGTCCATCTATTAACGGACAAAGACTCTCTAACGATTTGAAGTTAGAAAGTGTATGTTTATTGCAGCCAGGCAGCGTATGGGATAACTCCCAAAAGTACTCTGCAAAGTTTCATAGGTGATTACAAGGCTTTTATGTACAAAAATGTTGAATATACAAAACACAAATGCATATTCATACTCTTGTCACCTCCCCTTCTCCGCTTCTTATGCTAATTAGCAAGGAAGCTGTTACGCAAGCGTGGTTGGCTTTTCTGAAATGGGTTGGAGGTCTTTTTTATGAGGAATCAATAAAATGATGAAGTAAACTAAGTCTTCTTCGCTCTGACCTTTTCACTTTTCCAGGGTATACGTGACAAACGAATCTTTGGTAGAGCTGGCAGTTTCCTGCCTTCAATCTGTTTCCTACTATGGGGAAGTTGGCTATTGTTCATAAAATTGACAAATTAGTTACCTAGATCCTGCTTTTGTTAGGTCTTTTTAGCTGACACAGCATCTACTGAACTGTGATCTTAACATTTCTAAAATCTTTAATTTTTTAAAATTAACATCTCAATTCCATACGCATCTATAACTGTTTCAGGCAGACATACTAGAGGATGGAGAACACCACCATCTGCCTCACCCTCAAGAAATCCAACATAGTGTACTTGAAACAGGAGCTTCACCAAGAGTGATGGAAATAAATTACAGGTTATCTCCAAAGTGCATTCTCAGGAATAGTTAAACAGAATGTAGTATTGGTGGTTTGCTTTGTGAGTGTGACACCAAGACAGTATGTGTTAAGGCAGAAAGTATGTTAGACACTGCCTCTCAATATCCAGAGAGAGTTCTTTCCTCCCCACATCACAAGTCTAACTCAATGAAAGATGTGAGAAAAATGTGTGAGGTGTGAGGCCCATAACATGCTTAGTCCTATTCGTCCTAATTCGTGTGTGTCTATGAGGTCACTGTTTTGTAGGTGTCTGCGACACAACTCTTGTAGGCATCTTCTCGTTGAATCAGAAGGTCAACACAAGCAAGGCAGGCTGTCAAGGATGTGCTTGCCTATTTTTTTTATTTTGGTGCAAGTCTAATAAAAGTCATACTTCACCCATAAGCCTTTTCTTACTTCTTTGTGGTTAAAAGGCGCTGTTGGCCTTCCTGCTTTGTGATGATGTCATAGCTGCATAAAGCTGTTGGAATCAGGGAATCTGCCTAGAGGGAAAATGATTCCTCTTTGAGAGACTAAGGCTGCCATTAAAGCAGAAGCATCAACTATTACAGAATGCCTGCACCTTATAAAAGAAGAAGGCTATATAAAGTTGGGTGGTTATAAAGATTTTTGCTCCTTAAAACGCAGCAGTGGATCAAATTCTGCTTTCTAAGAACAAGACATATAAAAACTTTTCTTATTGAGACGAATGATAGAAACTAAATTCCTTGGAGTTTGACTCATTCTTTACCCATTGTGCCATGTGAGTGCACATGTGTTGGAGGTATTAGCATGCATTCACACCTGTTCTACCATGGAGCTCAAGATGTTCTTCAGAGAGGCTTTTACAGTCACAGAAATATGTCAAAAAGCTGTGCAGCCCCAAACCTTCATATTGCCTTTCAAATTGCCCCATTAGAGATCAAATGAGACTAAAAAAAACAAGAAAAGCTCTCGGTGATTGCCAAGTCCACTGACTGTGCATTCACGTACAGGGAAGAACGAGCTCATCTTTCATCAGTTTCAATAACTGGGTGGTAGCACTGGCCACAACACCTAGATTAGAAGATATTGACTGTCAGGTTTCATTTCATTAGCCAGGCAGTCACTAATGCAGACGATGATGTTCACATCTTCCAGCATCCTCACAAAAGTGTATTTTTTTTACCCTGGTTACGTCAAGCACACATTCTGAATGAGCTATTGCTCTCTTAAATCAACAAATTATATACACACCCTGTGAGATGGAAAAAAAGAAATTATACTGGAGAGGAAGCAATAAAAAGAATATGTCAGGGACTACTTCAGCATGGTTGTGGGGGTATAGCTAGCAGACAAAAGCTACACATGAGGTAAGCAAAATGCTGAGGGCTTGGGCCTGAAGCCAGAAAAGGCCTTGCTGGATGTATATTTTTTCAATAATGAACTCCCACCAGACCCTACACTTTATGAGCCTGACACATCTAAATTATGTTCAGCAACATTTAAATGCTGAAATAATAGGATAAATTCAAACCAATTAGAGAGCATATGGAATACTGCCTTCCTAATGGTATGCATAAGCATCTCCTGTCAGATTTATCAGATTAAAGACCCCAGCTGCTGGCAGTGATCAGATCTACGGTGATAAATGGGCATAAGGGTATGAGCAAAGTTGCATGTGATCTTTGAGGTGGGTCTAACACAGGAGAAGGAATCTGCATTGCAGTTGGAGGCTTCTCTGTTTGTTTCAAGGAAGCAGGGAAATCACACTGAATTCTCAGCACAATCAAACGCCATTGTTTTGCCAGGTCAGTGCCTTGGATGAAACACATTTTTCTTTTGTCATCTGGGCATTGTTGTCCCAAGATGAATGCCCCAAACAACACACCAATTAACCTTCAAATGACAATGAAAGGCTTTCGTTTGGTTCTTTCAGCACAAAATAGTTTGACAGTCAAAAAATTCTGAGCTTTAAGTAGAAACACAAATGTTAAAACATGAGAATAAAAAAGGTATATAAAGCTCCTTTAAATATCATAAAGTAGAAAACAAAGCGCTTGCAATATCATCAGTCTAATGCAGACATCAAGCACAAAAAATGTTTGCCCACTTGCTGAAGTTTGATAAAATTACAAGCAAATTACAAGAAACTGAAAAAAGGGATGAGTTTCCAGCTTTGTGTTTGATAATGACAGATTTAAAATAAACCATGTCAGATGTAGAAGTCCTTAATACATTTCGATTGGTTCTCCAGGAATTTATTGCTATTGTCATGTGCATGTTAAGTCAACCCAAGGCTTCTAAGACTTAAATGAGAAATCTGAGATGGTCAGTTTGGAGTTTCAACCTGAAGGATTGTAGTGAAGTTAAGTCAGACAGGTCAGTCTGTAGATGCCCAGCAGAGGATCTGGTGTCTACAACTCTTTTAACCAGTTGAAAATACCCTACACCTCTACAGCTTTGATTTAAGATACACTGTGCCAAATGAAATCCATGTGTTCTTTGGGTCTCTCCTGTTACCTGCCTGCTGAGACATTCAGCAGCATACTGAACTGCTGGCCAAGGTGTAGTGTCAGCATTATCTCAGACCCAAAGCCCACCTGGTGAAAAGAAGCACCCAAGAGAAAAGGCCCTTGTTCTCTCAAACCCTTAGCTAGAGGGATAGCCCCTCATACTCAACAGTCCTCTGCTCATATTGGTCCAGCCCTGGGGAAGCTGAATAGCCTCCAGCAGCAGGGACCGGAAAGTATTCCAAGTTAGGCGTGCAGACCTGTAAAGAAACCATGCATCCTTTCCTCAATAGTGGCACTAGCAGAGCAACTGCTAACATATTTAGGATCCTGGCACAGGATGTGACACAAGACTATTTAACCTGCCCACAAACCACTTAAAAGCCAGCCAGTACTAAGAATGCAATTTCCCTGCTAATCCTTGGTTTCCTTTTATGTTACACTTTTTAACTATGTACCTCCAACACTCTTTGTAGTTCTCATCGCTTTCAGAAAGTACAATCTCCAAAAGGCAATTCAGCACCAGTAATTTTAAGCAAATGTAGGCTGGAGACTCTAAGAACAAAAGTTTTTTCACTTGTCACACCAGACTTGGCATTTTCTTTTTGTTCATGGAGGCATCAGATTAAATGATCCATTCAGTTTGAATTTAAGCACATTAACCTAACCAATTTTGGAAAATCTTATGAGTGGCAGGAGCCTGATTTTTCAACATCCATGATCACCATTGCTCTACACTATTACCTGGGGTCAAAATGAAAATTTAAGAATACTTAATGAAACAAATTTTTCCTGCAGCCTATATGTTTAAAAACTGTCATTACATCTGTTTTAAGTTTTGAGAAGCAACAATACAGTGTGATTAAATATCGGCCCATTTCAATCCCTGACTGACACAAAATCCATATTCTATTTACATATTTCATATGGCTTCTTCACTTAATCAAAGAATAAGTGTACAATCAGCCACATAACTTTCTTTCGCATTGTTTTTCCAATACCTCACTATTTCATGCCACACAAATTTGGTCCAAGACCAATCTTCTCTTCTTTTCTCTTCAAAGCCTCACTCCCACTTCTGGCAACAGGGTCTAAGCACAAAGTTGAGACACAAAATTTCTGCAGCAGCCAAAGCAGCTAGGTTCCTAATATACCACTGAACTGATGTCACCATACTTTGCCTTTAAATATTCCTTTCCTAACATTAGAAGGTGATGATTAAATTCCCTGATGACTGGTCACAACGCAATGTAATGCAAGCAATAAAGTAGTTTCTGTTCATAGCTTTAATTTCAATACCCAACAAAAATTTTCGGTGAGTCAAGAAATTTTAAGCAAAGTTTGTTCCTTTTGATCAAATTGTAGTACTGCTCTCATAAAAGACTCTGCCTTAGAGTGACCCATCTCTTCCTCCTCAGGTATTCATATGAATTCAAGATTCTGTTGCTTGCATTTATTTTATGCTTTGGTTAGATGAACAGGACTGGGATTTCCAACCTCAAGATATAGCTATCAGACAAATGTGAGATAAAAAGAGAAATGTCTTTTGCAGGAAAATGAGGAGTGGGGACAGATGAAAAATGTGTAGATTCACTTAAAAGAGCAAAATTAATAATTATCACACTATTTCCTTTAATCTCTCCATGTTGAAAAGCAAACAGAGCACGTTATTTTCACACATCAGAATTTGTTTTTACTGCAACTACCAACAACAGTTGTTGATGGAAAAGGGGCAAAATAAGGTGACTATAAAAGCATTCCTTCCTAAAGAACCATGCAAAAGTTCCCAGGGCATAAAACTGAAATAAGGGCCTGCCATAAACTCTACTTCCAAACTTGATAGTAAAATTTGATGAGAGTCACACATCTGCATTCTAAAGCAGCAGAGTTCAGTCTCTTTGTTTTCACTCACTCAGAAAAAAAGAAAACAAAGCCCATATCTTAGCTGTGCTGGTACCTTCTGCCATGTGAAAGTGAAATTTCAGTGGATCAGGATGACTGTATAGCCATATGGATAATAATAATAATAAGCAAATATATAAACAATAAGCAAAATCAATAACTTTTTACATCTGTTGCCCAAATGCCAAGACAGTAAATTAAACTTTTATCTTTTCTTCCTTTCATTCAAATTTCATGGGCACTGTGTCACACACTGTGGAGTCTCATCAGTCTCTCTAGGTGTTTGCATCAGCAAAAGTTACTGCCACAGAAATATGCTGCAAGAACTCACCTCCTCAGAAACTCTTATTTTTATTCTGAGACACACTCTTCTGCCAAGAGGCAAATGCAAACAATAGTGTCATGCCAGCCAGTGTTGAGCACAGCTGGCATGGTGCACTGGACAGATAGCCAGCCTCAGAGAGCCGAGCAGCAGATCCACAGTGTCAGGATGATTGAATTGCTGTCCCTGCCCTTAAATCGCACCCTGTGCACTACAACCTTGCCGGGAGTAGGATGTGTGGAACCCGTAGATGCACACGTTTTTCAGCACCTTATATCAGCATGCCAGGAACCACACTGTTAGAAGTGGAGCAGCCAAAACAAGTATAAATAAAGTCAGCTGCAGAATCTTTAGTGGGAAACAAAGCAGTCTCCAAAGTCAGAGTTTTGACCCCAGAAAACTGTCACAGAAAACTGTGTATTTACTTTTGCATTACAATACTTTTTGAGCACTTGCTCTGGGCAACTGTCTGGTGGGAGAGGTGACAGCAGGAAGACCAGGGTGTCACACAGTCTGTTGGATGTCTGCTTCCCTAAACCTCTGGAAACAGGGACTGTGCAGCACAACCGCATTCACAGAGGCACAGTTCTCTACACAGAATTTGGGCCGACCATGCTTGACATCCAACACATGGCCGGCAGAGCTGAGGTGTACATCTCAGAGGAAATACGCAGAAGATCCTTTGAAAAAGCTGTGGCCTGGTGAATAAAGGAGATTTAATCATCCAGCTGCTCCCAGTTTGACTCTTCTCACTTTTAGCTGGCTGCTACAAGGCAGTCCTCTCCCCTGCTGTTCCAGCACCTGAGATCCACACTTGCCAGGGAAAGAGGGCGTAGAGGCTTGACCCCTCCTCACATGGAAAGGAGCTGGGCCACAGCAGGTTGCCAGCTCCACCTCCATCCTTGTGGAAGCAGGGACAGCATTTGCACCATTTTGCAAAGCTGTCACACCGTGTTGTTGTATTACAATGCGCAATCATTAAACAGTTTGTTCAATTCCTTCTTGATTAAATTCAGCCTCATTAAACCTAAGTAATGTCTCTGTTTAGATTTAACCACAACTATATTTCCATTCTAAGTGTCTTTCTGAATATCTTCTTCCCCTTCTAGACCTTTCTGTGACCTCAGAATGCATTCATGTCCCATTCTGTTTTTTATTTCCTTTCTCTTTTTCTTTCCATGCAGGCATCTTCCTCCCTTTGAACTTTGTTGAAGCATCTCTCTGGTTCCTGCCTTTCAGTATCTCCAGGAGTCTGATTGTGCATGCAGCCCTTGAAGCCGAATCAAACAGACACCTTTGTCCTGAGACGATGGAAAGTTATCTGCTTGGATTCCTGTTGCTATTGCATGCAGCGGATAAAAGTGGTAATGCTTAGACAAATCAGGCATTTTCCGGGTGATTGTATAACTCTGCTCGGGTTCCGTTTTTACACAAACATGATCTTTGTGCACATACTACCTACGTCACCTAATTATCATTCCTTCAATACATTAATTTGTATTTAGCATACAGTGTGCACACTGACAGGCTACAGTGCAAATGAGAGGGAAAGAATGTCAAAATAAAAACCTACAGGTACCTGAAATAGGCCGAGTAAATGCAGCTTCATCTTTCCTCACCAAATTGAAAGGCTGAGCACAAAGGTGTACAGGCAGCGGTACCTGCCTAATTGCCCCTCAGGGATTACTGCACCTTCTCCATGCACCTTGCTCCTGTAACCTGGGCAAGCCTTCACAGATTTCCCATATGAGAAATGGCTGCTTTTAAATACCTGGAGGCTTTAGTAAGGAAACATATTTTCAGTGAAAAGACTGCTGTCAGAACAGGAAACAATATTAGAATAAATGATAAACAAAGGCATAGCAGAATACAGGATGCTGGTTATGCAGGTATGCAGAGACTGAAGTAGGAGAGCTCCGCCCTCCTTTTCACTCATCAGCACATCTTTCCTTTTCATCTCTCTTAGCGAATGTCCTTGAATTCTTCTTACAGGTACGTTTGTACCATGGGAGAACAAGTTTATTCTAAAGCTGTTTAAAAAGCTTTTATTTTAATGGCACTTTGAGTCATCAGGGATCTGCTTTCTGTTTTGGGTTGCATGTATAATCTGAAGGGGATTATTGTGGTGCTGATTGCTAGGCTAAACTGGATCAAAAAATGTTAAAGCATAATGTATCCTGTCTAATGTTTAATAATAGCTGTGGTCATTGGTACTCCTGTCATTTTAGACTTTTTATTCATTTTGGTAGCAGTATAATCATTCAGTGTTACAATTGCTCCTATATTACCTTGAATGACTTTTGGAAAAGCAGGAGCTTTTATCACAACATGTTGTCAGTCTCCAAAGCAAGGAACTGGAAAGAATCACAGCAAATTTTGACCAGAGCTGAGAGGGCTGCTGCTCTGTACAATTTCCTTACACTGGAATTTAATACACTGGAATAATTTTGTTGCAAGCATTGAGGGTTTTATTCGTAGGTGAAGTGAAGAAAATCACTTTGTTTGTTGAATAGTTATTAGAGAATCTGCAGAGAAAGCAGAGAAAAGATTTTTTTCACAAAGCCAGATCATTCCATAAGTTGGCTTGCAGCCCATCTCCTCAAGACTATATTAGCAAAGAGACAGGGAGAGCAATCTAACAGGGGCCACGTGGGAAGTCTATCAACCAGTGAGTGAGTGGGTGGGAACTTCTTAAACTCAAATTGCACTTGATCAAAAAATGTCTTGCAGTTACCCCAAAGGTGAGTATAACTGATATAGCTGAGAAGCTAGGAAGCACAAGTCAAAATGAGAGGGAATCTAAACATTTTTTTTTAAATCATGCCTGATCAAATAGCTTTAATCATTATGTTTCAGCCTGACATGATAACAAAGAGAACAGACCTCAAATCTGAAGAGCAAGTATTTACCATTGAAAAGTCAATTCCTCTGTCACTAGCTCTGGCAATAGTATCACTATAATTATGAGTTTAATATCTGAAATTCATTGATTTCATATTTGCATGCATGTATACTAACTAAAATTAATTAATTTTAATTGCATACACCAATTACAACATCAGGCTCATTTTCCAACATATTATACCTTGCTGATTACATATGCTCTAAGATTGCTTTAATTTTTCATTTTGTGCTTTAAAGTCAAAGAATAATATGTATTTCTAATTAAGCTCACTTACGTATCTCACTGCTGATTAAATCACTATTTAATATTTTATAACACCAGCCGCCTTTCATTTCCCCCACTAAGAGAAAAAGCCTTGCAAACTCTCTTCTTTCTGTTTCACCGACCTTGCCAGTGCTTTGTCGCTACAGGCAGATTTCTTCCATCTTCACAGCAGAATGCCAATGAACCACATTATTTTTTGACAGACATTCATCCTTGGAGGGGGAGGCAAGCACCTTACTGACCACAGGACCTGCTTTGAAGAGAGATCAGCAGCCTGCCACCGTCACTGGCAGAAAAGAAACACTCAGGAGAGATTTTTTAGCAGAATCTTTAGGGGATTGCAGGTCTTCCTGGAAGTCTCTGGAGCTGATACATTTCAAACCTTTTATGGGAACCTGGAAGTCCCCTGTTGGAGCCTACCAAAGGCTGAATATTGAAAAATTAAGAGGAAAAGGGGATTCTTCTCTCTTTCTCAACCATCACGGCAGAATGAATCTTGCCAGTCAGTTCCGAGCCATGACTGCATTAAATCCAAGTATTAACAGAAACTGGCAGAAAATATTGAGAAGTCCTAAAGTTGGTTCCATATGCCCATGGATTTTATGCAATTTGGGCTGTGCTAGCTAACCAGTCTCATTTTTACTCATTATTCTTGGGGTAGCAGAGAAGAAGAAGCTAAACCAGATGAAATCCTTAACAAATTTGACTTCATAGCAACCAAAAGAAGAAATAAACCCAGGCTTGGCCCAAGCTTCACTGAAATTAATGGGAAACTGCTGATCAGGTTGTTGGATGTATGATTCATTCCGTGCACAATGGATACAGGTATTTATGTCAGCAGCATAGATTTACGAAGACTTGTGCTGACTTAGGCTCTGCATGAAAACAGAGCATTCTCAGTATTTGTGTTTTTATGCATGGCATTTCCCTGCCGCTGCCAGCTCCCAAGTTATTCAGGAAAGGTAATCTTTGCCTAACATACTTGTTAAACTATACCTTTGCAGCAGTTAACTCTTTGTTAGCATCTAATTGATTGGCTAGAGACTCATTGGCCCAGAGTTGCCACACGTCCTGGCATGTCAGCAAAGCCATGTCTCCTTCCAATGGGGAGGAAGAAGGAGAGCAGAGTCATCAGAGCATGGCTGATCCTCTATAAGCTCTGTGCTCTGCTCTTATCTGACTACCAGAGCTTTAGCTTCTTTACCATCTGAAACTAGTTAAGTGTGCCATTGTGATAATGTCAGATCAGCAAAGAAAACAAATCAGGATGGGATGCTACAAACAAGAAAGTTTTTCTTGAAACTACTGAATCAACAGGGAGAAAAATAACAACCAAATTACTCAGCACACTAAGTTTCTTACTGAATTAAACTAAAAAGTAGACAGTGGTGCAAATATTTGGCAATGCCAAAACGGAAAAAAAAAAAAAAAAAGAAGGAAAAGTACACTGTTCAAATCCTTAAAATATGATGTTCAGGGGGAAAGAGAAGACATAAGGAAGGAAAATTTGGACAGAAATAAGAAGAGAGGGAAACTTCTCACCCCAAAAAACCCAGGAGGAAAGAGCAATATGCTTTTTAAAACATCCCTGTGTCTCATCTCTCAAAAGTAGAGAAGTAATTTCTATCCACTTTTCTTTTCTGTACTGGATGATTATTCAGGCTACATTCAAGACGTACCTAAATGCTGCTGCTGTGTCCAATAGGATAGTGCAATTCTTCCAAGGAAAAAATGTTCTCTCTCTAAACTAAGATTGATGAGCCAGCAGGCTTTGTCAAACAATAAATAAGGGAAAAAAAAAAAAAAAAAGAAAAAAGAGAGGGGATCTGGTGTATGAAACTGTTTTGTGGGAAATTAGCTCCTTAGCTCAAGTCCCTGCTCTAAGTCCTTCTAAGTTTATTCAATTTGTCGTCATCTAAAAATAGTGAAATTGAATGAGAAAGGAGCCTAAATTCAGGCAATAGTTGGACTGTAGCACTTTGTCACCTGTGAAATGGGTATCATATTCCTTTATTTCCTTCAGACTAAAATCATGTATATAAAATATAGCAAGTCATCCCAAGTAACAGTAGAGGAGACAACATTACATTTCAAGTAGAGAGAAATAATAGAACAAATAATTCAGATTTTCTTAGGATGCATTTCATTCTAGATATTAAGTCAGAAGATAGATAGATAGATAGATATTACATTCATATGCTTATCTTTACACACCAGAGTCAATACAATCTGTATATTTTGGCATACTATTTTTTTAAGTGTGTGGTTTAATTTTGAGCCTTTTTCTTTTGATTTAGCATTCATTACACCTTGCATGTTGCCTAGGCCTGTGTACTGTCTCAGGAGACAGTGTTAAATAGGATGGGCTTACTCTTTCTTTAATTTAAAAAGTAAGCCCCTATAAACAGCTAGCTGACCAGACTGTTTATGTTGGTATTGGGAACTGATGTTCAAGAGGACAATTTATCTCCTGTATCTCAGACAAACATCTTCTACAAATGCCTATTGGGAGATCTCCTCCATGGACTACAGCAGGCCCACATAGCCATTATTTGACTAAACACCTAAGGTTTCAATGCTAAAGTTAGGCTAAATGAATCCCATGCTCCTGGGAAAAGAAAATGACCAGGTTATCCAGAGTGCAACCTTGAGGAGACAAGAGAGAAATACTTCATGGATGAGACAGCATCCAAGCAGAATACAGAGACATCTTAAGGTGCTGTTGACTGAGCATTTCTAGGTCAATGGCAATGCCCATGGCTGGATTTTTTAATCTGTAAAGTAAAATTCTTCCCAATGAACTGAAAAGAGACCATTAAAAATTATCCATTATTTATAGCAGGGGACAACAAACCATTTAGGCAAGGCAGAAGATGGCTTCTGCTGTTTATATTTCTGTTTCAAGTGCAGAATCAATATTAGATCTGGGAGCATCATAGCTGATCCTGTGTTAATATGCCATATGCAAGGGAAGCTCACAGCAGCAAAAGGACTGTTAATAACCAATATTGATTCATCTTTCCCTAATGCATGGACAAAAATGTCATCCACAAGCTAGTCAACAGCCTGAAGCAATGAGCCCCATAATAGCCTACTAAGCAAGGAATAACACAGAGTTCATTTATTTATTCCAACGTCACATCAATTGCATGCAATCCCCTGAGAGACGAATAGATTTAAAACAAGAGATTTACAGGACAGTTTCTTTGGTGGTTGTCACACACATGTTGTGCCCCAACATTGTGCTGGCTTTAGAAGTTACTGAGCTGACTTGACCTGATTCTCCACCTCCACACATCTTTGTTGTTCTGTTTTCTGTTCAGTCACAGGAGCTAGCTTCAGTTTTATTCTTTCTCTTTTACCAGACTATTAAAAGCAGTATATCACAGCAATTATGAAAGGTTTTTTTGTTTTGTTGCATCAAGAATGATACAAATGTAGAAAAGTGTTTTGAGATAGAAACAATTCACCTAAGAGCCTTACCCACCATGTTTATTTCTCTCTTTAAAATAAGTGATCATCCAAGGAGTGAACTAGAGCTACCACAAAAGCCTATAGATCTCTCCTAGGTGAAAATTTTACTAACAGTAGCTAGATAACACTTTTTAAGTAAATGACACATAAAGGCAAAGCAAGCAGAAAATATGAAAATCCTGTAATAACTTATTTCTAAAACTACATTCAACTGAATAATATGGCATAAGTCTAATCCCATGAACCTTCCAATGTAATCATTATTTGTTAAATCTACTAAAGAATCCAAATGTACTACACTGAGAGGCTGAAGTGCTTTGGAGAACAGGTGAAATGCTTTTTTATTTTTTTCTTCATTTTAATTCCATTTATAGGTTTTCCCTTCTATACAATATTCATTACCATAGTTTCCAAGCTTGTGAGCATCACAAGAATGTTTTTATGATTAAATATTTTTTTATTTTTCCTAGTAAGAAATTTATGCAGTGTTGAAGCCGGAAAATTTGAATAGAGAGCAAGCGCCCAAATATCAACTCATGGTAAATTACAGAATTTTAGTTACTGCCCATGAGAAAACTTGAGTGCTTTGATGTAACTTGGGTCTAAAGAGAAAAAAAAATTGTGTTTTGAACCACTCTTATCCATCTTAAATAAAAATTTGGTTTTTAGAGCTGTTTATTTTTTTCTCCATAAAACTTCAGACATCAATGAAGGTGACAGAGAAATGTCCAATTCATGGAATGTGTATGGCTGTATAAATAACAAATATAAGTACTCGGTGTGGCATACATGAGTCATATACACAAAGAAATCTCACTAGCAAGCTAAAAATAACATTCTGGAACAATTCAAAACAGAAATTTGAATGAAAGGATCATTTTGTTCACATTTCTCAGGTACACAAGGCCAAAAAAACACAAATCAAGAAACTTTAAAATTACCTCACTGTCATAGAACCTTAAAATCATTTAGATTGGAAAAGAACTTAAAGATCATTGAGTCCAATCATTAACTCAGCACTGCCAGCCTTAAGCCATGTCCCCAAGTGCCAAACCTACATATCTTTTAAAAACCTCCAGGGACTGGCACTCCATCACTTTCTGGGCAGACTGTACCAATGTTTGACAACCCTTTGCATAAAGAAATTTTTTCTAACATCCAATCTAAACCTCCCCTGGCACTTTCCACTGGAAAAGAGGGTGTTTCCTCTTGTCCTGTCATTAGTTATCAGAGAGAAGAGATCAACTCCCACCTGGCTAAAACCTCCTTTTGGGAAGTTGCAGGGAGCTGGGCCTCCTTTTCTCCAGAGAGCAAAATGCCAGCTCCTGCAGCTGCTCCGCATCAGACTTGTGCTCTGGACCCTTCACCCTCTTTGTTGTCCTTCCTTGGACACACTCCGCTGCTTGGAAATCCAAAGAATTATACTAAGAAAGGCAGTCCTGTAAAAATGGCAGCATGGAGTTCAGAAGCTTATGTCTCTCTGAAATTTCTGTTTTAGAGACAGGCAATTTGCTTCCCAGTTCCTCTCCCAGTAGCAATTCTAAAAAACTACTTTTCTAAAAAACTAGCTTTTGAAGCTAGCCTGGATCTTCCCTATCTGCTAC
>VYXF01010833.1:194086-240388 GCA_013397295.1 Polioptila caerulea | reverse complement strand
TGTTTATTTTTTTCTCCATAAAACTTCAGACATCAATGAAGGTGACAGAGAAATGTCCAATTCATGGAATGTGTATGGCTGTATAAATAACAAATATAAGTACTCGGTGTGGCATACATGAGTCATATACACAAAGAAATCTCACTAGCAAGCTAAAAATAACATTCTGGAACAATTCAAAACAGAAATTTGAATGAAAGGATCATTTTGTTCACATTTCTCAGGTACACAAGGCCAAAAAAACACAAATCAAGAAACTTTAAAATTACCTCACTGTCATAGAACCTTAAAATCATTTAGATTGGAAAAGAACTTAAAGATCATTGAGTCCAATCATTAACTCAGCACTGCCAGCCTTAAGCCATGTCCCCAAGTGCCAAACCTACATATCTTTTAAAAACCTCCAGGGACTGGCACTCCATCACTTTCTGGGCAGACTGTACCAATGTTTGACAACCCTTTGCATAAAGAAATTTTTTCTAACATCCAATCTAAACCTCCCCTGGCACTTTCCACTGGAAAAGAGGGTGTTTCCTCTTGTCCTGTCATTAGTTATCAGAGAGAAGAGATCAACTCCCACCTGGCTAAAACCTCCTTTTGGGAAGTTGCAGGGAGCTGGGCCTCCTTTTCTCCAGAGAGCAAAATGCCAGCTCCTGCAGCTGCTCCGCATCAGACTTGTGCTCTGGACCCTTCACCCTCTTTGTTGTCCTTCCTTGGACACACTCCGCTGCTTGGAAATCCAAAGAATTATACTAAGAAAGGCAGTCCTGTAAAAATGGCAGCATGGAGTTCAGAAGCTTATGTCTCTCTGAAATTTCTGTTTTAGAGACAGGCAATTTGCTTCCCAGTTCCTCTCCCAGTAGCAATTCTAAAAAACTACTTTTCTAAAAAACTAGCTTTTGAAGCTAGCCTGGATCTTCCCTATCTGCTACATGACCATCAGTAAATAATGTATGTGCAGAACTAATTAGATCCGTAATCACATCTAAGTAATTCCACTTCCATCTATGTATATATTGAACTAGCACAACATCACTGGGTTGGATACAGTCTCTTGAGGCTATCTGATGTGTCCTTTAATTAAAACTCAGAAAGCACTTCTAATGATAAATATACACAAAAAGGAGCAGAATCAAGATCTCTTCATGGAGCTGTGCCACTTCTAGAGGATGAACATGAGTAAAACAAGCACTTTTACCACAGAAAGAGAGACATACTTTTACCACAGAAGTCAGCAGATAAAACTCTGAACATGTATGAAACAGATCTGATAAGTTAAAGGGTGACACTTTTGTATTGCCATTTTTCAGAATAGAATCAAACTTTCAGAGCATATGTCCGAAGTTGTTTTCAAGAAATATTCTGGAATGGTTAACAAATTAATTTTGTATTAAAAAGTGCTGTAGGATAGACAGAATTACTTACGTGGTATGAAAATATCATTTTTATATTGTTTACCACTTGAAAGAGAAGAAAGGAAATAATTACATTCTATACTGTGGTAAATGTATGGAGGCAGTGTCTTCTTTTCCAGTCTTGTTAAACTTTTGTAACAACTAGCAAAGAGATCAAACAAAAATGACATCTACAAAGCTATGTGCTCTAGTAGAAACCTCTAGAAATGTCAATTAAGTGTAAAAGATCCTCAGAATCACCTGAAAATTGGAGGATCTAAGGACATATAGTTGCCTATTCCTTTTTTCTATTCTTACAGTTTCTATCAGAGGGATATTAAAAAGCGTCTTGTTTTGTTCCTGTTATGATAGCAATATCTGTGTTAAAATAAAAAAATAAAAATTTAGAAGCATGTTTTGATTTCAACCAAAATTATAACATGAGACTAGCCATGCTCAGTGAGATGAAAGTTCTGTCTAAATCATTCTCTGACATTGGACAGTAGCGCATAAGCAGGTGAAAATATAGAAAGTAATACAATTATAGAGTATTTTCCTAGCATAATCACAAAACAATAATTGTCTTTAACATCTTAACCTCTGGAGGTGGGCTCTGAAAGCAACATTCCCTAACACAGCAATATTAGTGGAAAGTTGAATAAGTCAATTGATTTTGTGGGGTTTTTTTAATCTGGAAAATTCAGAGACTGCAAAGATCTCAGGCATATTCCAAAATATGCCAAAAGCTCCCTTCCCTTGGCAAGAGACAAAAGGTCTTTCCTTTACCTCCCTATTTTGCTTCCAGACATACACAGATTTTTTGTTAGCTGCCACTAGTAAGACTACTTACTTAGAAGTAAAGTTTAGTTGCCTCAAAAAAAACCCAGAAAACCCCAAACAAACAAGCAAACAAAACCCACACAAAAACATCCACAAAAAAAACCCAAAAACCAAAAAGCCCATCACAGCAGTTATTGAATCAAAGCTTTATTGAAAATTCCCACAGGAGACATTGCAAAGATCAAAGGCAGAAAAGACATATTTAGTGATGGACAGTTTGATTAACTGAATTTTCACATGGCCCTACTCCTTTTTGCTGTTCTAAGAGAGGACTATTTCAACATTGCACTCAAATGCCACTGTCATGTCTTTTCCAGGAATACCTTTGCGCTGTGTTAACCTGATAACCCTCTGAGTCCCAATGCATTACTATTTAACACATAATCTCTCTTTTAGATTGCCATAAGCAAGTACATTTGGGTTCCTGGTTAACCACCATAACTGTTTTAAGTGTTTGGGTTACACAATGAGATACAGAGGTTATTTGAATCCCTTTTCCCCTCTTTGGATTGAGACCATCATAATTAAGAGAGTCCACCAACTCTGGTATGACTGATCTGTGCCTGAGACTCTTAAAGGCAACTGTAAAAATACATACTAAGTTACCACTAAAAAGAGGAAGAAATTTACTTAGATGAAGATTTCCAAAACACCACCCTTTTTAACACAGAGAAGACCAGAGACTGTGGTTACAAAGAGTTGTTACTGGATTTTTGGAAAAGACCTATTCAATATGAACACCTTTGACCTGTTACAACAATAGTTTACCCACTGAATTACATACGGATGTCAATGTATAACACATTTGCCTTTAGACTAGATATTCTCAGTTGTGACATTCACTTCCTGAAGCATTTTCAAAATCATTACCAATTCCTCCCACAAGAACCTTTTTAAAATACTAGGAGGAAGTCAGACAGATTTGACCTTGATGAAAACATAGCTGAGTTTTGTTTTTCAGGGATGTCCATATCACAGCTTATTATTATATAGAGTGGGTTCTCTAGAAAGATATTTGTTCTACAAAATGCAGTTTACAGTTTCTAGTCGTTTGATCTCTTTCAAGGGACAAGTTTATTTCCTGATATATTTTTCAAAAGACTCATGAAGGGGAGCTCTGTGTTGCTCAAAATGGTGATTCTAAAATTTCAAGCAACAAGAAAAGATTTTTGCTTGTTGTTTGTATCATTTTAATAATTTAAGAAAAAGAATTAATGAAGCTCAGGCTTCATATTCACAATAAAGGGATAATTATGTCTTGTCAGATCCTATACATTAATGTTGTTAGGGAGGGGGTCCTAACAGCATTTGGCAGGAGTAATGCAAGTCATATTAGAATTCAGTAATTATATTTTCTTTGAAAATACTGCCTCAGAAACAACAAGGGATAACTGAAGTCTTGTAGAATTCTTTTGGATAAATGAGAAAATTTAATGACTAGCAAGGAAAGGGACACTTGCCATTTTCTGTAAAAGTGGAGTATATTAAGTGTAGCCTCAAAATTCAGCATTTTTTTTCCTCCCTACAAATTATTAAACAATTAATTCTACAAGCTTTATTTAATTGGGATACTGTAGTACCTACCTAGTAGGCTACCCTTCCCTGGAAATCAATTTGTCATGGTAGCTACCATAATAGAATCCATTAGAACCAACACAAAGGAAATGTATGAAAGCTAATCAACAGTGGTGGAAAAAAATGGGCCTTTGTTTGTTTTGAAAAATAAAAAATAAGATATTGAGGTGTCTCTACTGATGAGAAAAGGAAAAATATTATCCTTGTATTCAAACTTTGCTAGATTTTAAGTACCCTTCTTCTCCATGGTCTTTGGATCAGGTTATATACAAACATCCAGAACTGGGAGGATGGAGATGTTTGGATACTTTGCTACATTTCCCAGAACCAAACTGCACACAAGCAGTTGTTCCACATGCAGCCTTTGTGCATGTAAGTGCAGCCTTTTTGCATGTAAGTGCTGCCTTTGTCTGGACTGCTCTGCTCACTGCTAGCATGACAAAACAGGAGGCAACTGGATGAAATTTAATTTATTCTCAGAACCCATATCTAGTACTTTGCATAATACACAGTTCTGAAATAAACCAGCAGAGGGAAGAAGTCACACAAAAAAAAAAAAAAAGCAAACAAAAGACAGACTTTTAGAGGCAGCAAAGAGAAATGTCAAATACAGATATGAAAACTATTTTTATTTCCTAGTTCAAGGTGCTCCACAGTTACCTGCCTAAATATAGAATGTTTTACAGCAGCCTGATGTGGAAAATTTACAAGACTTGGGGTTTGGTTTGAACAGTTTCAAATCACTCAGATTTAAGATTAACTCTTTTTTCTTCAAAATGCAGAATGGACTGGAAATCTTATAACAGGAGCTTTCGACTTTACGAAGCTTCCACTGCCAGTCTCAACTGAAACAAGGAAAAAAAGCTGAGGGAAAAATATTTGATGAGAAAAGTTGCAAAAAGAACATTTCACATTCTGCAAAATATTTGATCCAAACTTCTTTTGGAAAAAAAAATAAATTCAGGGATCATACAGGTAAACTATTTTTTTCCCCTGCTCTAGCATGAAAGGTAGAGATCATATTTTACTTTAATAAACAAAGCTACTGTAATGAAAAGTGCGAAATACCATTTCAAATGACAATGCATTCCTTCAAAAGGATATTATTGAGCTATACAAAATCCTGGTGGGAAAAATTCAGATCATTTGTAGATTCATAATCTGCCCACAAATAACAAAAACAACCATGTTTTGATAAGTCAGCATCAGGATCAATACACAGTCCTTCAACACAGAAAAACACCACAACTATGATATGGAAATTATTGAAGAACTACTAGAATCAGCTTGAAAAAGGACTGGGTGCTTCAGCCCAGCTGCAAAGCAATAAAGAGAAAATGTCACCAGCTTCCTTTACATAACAAAACTGTGTTTACTAAAGGTTGCCCAATAAATATATGAAGTTGTTCATCAAAGTTTCTTTTCAGTGTATGACTTTGTCCTGTAGACCTTATGTTACCATATTCATGTAAAATAAAATGGGCTGTTCATGCCCAAATAAATGCTGAAGTTAAAGCAGTCTTCTGGAAGCAAGGAAAGCAACAATAGAAGTCTAGAAAGTGATCCTCAAAGTTACTGAAAAGGATTGATACCCTGCCAGTCAGTATCTTCTTTCACCCACACCCTGTCTCAGGCCAATGGAGGCCTGCATCTGAAGGTTTCAGTGTGCTTTACTCAATTGTGGTTGGAGCAGGAAAAAGTGAAAAGTGAGACAGAACATCAGCACTAATTACAGAATCATAGAATATGCTGGGTTGGAAGTGACCCCCAAGGATCATCGAGTCCAACCCTTATCCCTGCACAGGACATCCCCAAGAGCCACACCATGTGCCTGAGAACATTGCCCAAAGACTTCTTGGGCTCTGTCTTGGTGCTGTGATGACTGACTGGGGAGCCTGTTCCAGTGCCCAGCCACCCTCTGGGTGAAAAACCTTGCCCTGATACCCAACATAAACTTCCCCTGACTAAGCTTCATGCTGTTCTTTCAGGTCCTGTCACTGGTTCCAAGAGTATAGACATCAGTGTCGGCCCGTCTCTTTCCCTCTTGAGGATGTTCAAGATCACAATGAGATCTCCTCTTCTCCAGACTGAATAGATCAAGTGATCTCAGGCACTCCTCATACGGCTTCCCCTCAAGGTCCCACACCATTCTGGTTGTCCTCCTTTGGACATTTTCTAAAAACTTAATATCTTTTCTATATGGCAGTGACCCAAACTGCACAAAGTATTCAAGGTGAGAATTCAAGGTAGTTCTGCATCTGAAAAATCCTTCAACTGAAAGGCATGGACTACAAAAAACTAAGATGGATTAAATCCTTTTTTTTTCTAGTTTATCATTTGAATGAGACCCCCATTAGAGCAGTGACTGAATGAATGGCACAAATTACCATAACCTTGAAGAAAGAGCTTACCTTTGGTTCAGCATTTAGGGATCTAGACCACTCTTTAATGTACAGATGAAGATCCCTCATGCTTCATAACAATTTATGTGATGAGATCATCAACTTCAATGCTCACAGCATTAACATTATGTAGTGGTAAACTTTCACTTAAGCATGGTGGCAAACCAAAACAGTATCCTAAACAGCATCCTAAACAGCTCTAAGGGTTAAAACTGGAGTGTTTTACTAAATTCATATGAGGCCATGCTGTCTCTTGAGAGACATTGCCTCTGGACAGCCTAATACCCTAAGCAATCTAAAGTGATCCTGGTATTAGATGACTCAGGGATACAAAACTTTCTCAGGATTCATAAGTTTCTGAGAAAGGTGGGCAGCAGTCTCATATGTATTTTACTGTGTGTCTGATTTAAATAGTGACACAGCAGACCTAACCTCACTTAAAAACTGCTCCAACACTGACATGTCTTCTCACTGACATGTCCTCTTAAGAGTTGAACAACGTGGAGTGCAGGGGTTGATGTCATTCTGCCATCCTAATTGCTGATTTATTTCTGTATAAAATGGTATTGTTATTCAGAATAAGACTGAGCATCATGATGTGAAAAGGCTGCAAACTAAAATGATTTTGTCTAAAATTTCTTTTTAATGACCTAGTAAAATCAGCTGAGTACCATACAGGTCAGCATTATATCATTTGGCATTAATGTTAAATGTGAGTAAAAAATTCCATGGAAAAAAGAATCAAAGTTGTTTGAAAGCAATGCATTTTTCTTACTAAAGGCGTAATAGCTACCCTTAGGTTTTGGATATTTTAGTTGATTTAGAAAAGGAAAAGCAAAAAGAATAAAGAGAGAGAGAGAAATTTACTTATGCTTTGACCTTAAAGAACAAGATTAATGAGGTGCAGTGAACAATGAAATGAAAACCTTCCATTTGGTCCAAGAAGCTACTTATTAGCTAGCAGAGTTAGGCAAAGGTGTGATAATTTTTAAGATTTCAAAGAAGAAGTAGAGTGAAAGTATCCAATATTTTCAATGGGCTTTTCTCTCTTTGTTTTGGATTAATTAAGCCATTTTGTTTTCCTATTTTCACATGTTAACATGAGAACCTGTTCAGTCTTATTGTAAAACAATTTTAAAAATTAAAGGTTTTAGAGATTCCTACTTCTTCCTTTCCATAGAACTGAAAAATTCATAATCCATTTTTAAAATATAAGGTGAGACATTTTGACTATCTAAAAACACCTTGTTTTTTCTTAAAGTAACAAGAGATTTTTGTGGAAGAGAGTTACTCCTTTTTAAAGACGAGTTGCAAGAAAGTAATTTTTAAGTAGAAAAACTATAGCTGACGAGTTTTTGAGGAACTGTTTAGTAGATCATGACAAAAATAAGCCACATGCCATCCCAATAATTTATATCATGTTGAATATATAAAAACATTATAAATAATACATTGAGGCACTATTAATGCTGTATCATTTAATGCCTGATTTAAAAAATATTGCCACCAATTGTTTGGATTCATTGCAGTCTTTTGCAAATTCAGACACATTACACTATTTTTTACCTATTCCCCCTCTTCCTTAAAGTTCTTGTGAAGAGGAGAAAGAAAGCTCTTCTAACCAAATTTATATTTTCCATACTTTCTACTTAGAGAGGACAAATATTTGAATCCTCTCAGTACAACAAATAGTCTGTCTTCTATTTGTGGGTGTACCGCTACCTATTAGTGTAGCAGTTATTTTTTGACAAGGAAAAGGAACTTTCTAAAGTAACTTCTCTAAGTTGAAAACCATTCATATGAGGATTTTCATTCTGATGAGGAACTTAGGACTAACAAGAACTTTGTAAATATCTTTGCATATACTTCCAGTTCTAGATAAAAGGGCATCTAGATTAACAATTGCTGTAGGGAACAGGTCAAGGATGCCTCTTCAATCACTTTCTGCCGAAAAACAGATGCCCAAGAAAGAATGTAAAGCACTGAACACGTAGAATCATAGAATGGTTTGGGTTGGAGGGGACCTTAAAGATCATCTAGTTCCAACCCCACTGTCACGGACAAGGATGCCTTGCCCTAGACCGGGTTACTCAGAGCCCCATCCAGCCCAGCCTTGTACATCACCAGGAATGGGGCTCCCACAGCTTCTCTGGACAATCTGTTCCAGCTTCACCACGACCAGAGTAAAAAATTTCTTCCTAACATCTGATCAAAATTTACTCTCTTTTAGTTTGAATCCATTCCCCCTTGTTCTGTCACTAAACCCTTGTAAAAAGTCTCTCTTCACCTTTCTTGTGGGCTCCCTTCAGGTATTGAAAGGCCACAATCAGGTTACCCTGGAGCTCTCTCTTTCTCAGTCTGAACAGTCCCAACTCTCTCAACCTTTCCTCATAGGAGACGGGTTCCATTCCTCTAATCATCTTGCTAGCCCTCTGAAATTTCTCCAACAGGTCCATGCCTGTAGATGAAACACTCCCTGAATACTCTTTCAGATTCCAATAATTTAAAGATTTTGTTTTTTCTCTGTTTAGTTTTTTAAACCTTACAGCCCTAATCATAAAATTTCACTCTGATCTCTAAAGATCATCCCAGAACAAGTCATTTATATGTAAAGGTTGGATCCTGTTTCCTCCATGCATTACTTTACACTAACCTTGAATTTCACCTGCCATTTTAATCCAGTCACACAGCCTCATAAGGCTCTCCTGCAATTTTCCCAACAAGCTTTCTTTTTTTTCTGTTGCTTTGTTTACTTTAGTGTAATTAGAAAAATTAATCATAACATTGTTCACTACCTTTTCTGGGTCATTTATGTATGTGGTCAGTAGCACAGAACATCATCAGTAACTTCTCTATGACAAGAAGCAGTGATTGATACCTATTGTTTTTCCTACCTTTTGGCAATTTATATAAAGACATTCATTGTTTGGTTTTTTTTAATTTTTTTTTTTTAATGATGGATCCCACAAACTTCCTTTTAGAAATGCGAGTATTATGTTACAAGTGGAGTTTATCAACTGGAACTCCTTGTCCACATGGCTGTTGATGTGAGTTTGTGAGGTAGACCTATTTTTTAATTATTAGTATTTTAAGCGAAAACCAAGTTTATGGCTCCATGGCTCCCATTTCTTAAATCCTATAAGTTTCCTATTCTATTTCCTTTTCCATTGACTTGTAAAGACAGACTTGCATTTTTCTCTCAAGATTAACATCCTGTAAGAGTTCCCATGACCTCTTCTGGAAACCTTTAAAAGTCCTTAAAAACTCTTAAAAGCCGGGCATCACATTTGTCACCTTCCAGGCTTCCAGCATTCTTAGACAAGAGCCAACATACCACAGCTCACAATTCTCACAATTCCACTATTTTATCCCTGACTTCGATTACAGTGTTAGGTCATCAACAATTTGTTCCACAACCTCTTCTTATAGACATATCAATTCCATAAAACCATCTCTGACGTGTCCCTGAGAAAGATAAGCTGGGCTCTGAGCTTTCTGCCTCCCCTCATGCTGGAGGTGAATGCACTTTTTTAGCCTGCTTATGTCTTTGAAATATTATTTCCCAGGGATCCATGTAAGCCGGAAAAGATCCCATTGGAATCAAGCAAAGCTTACATAAAGCTGTAAACCCACACACCAAGATCTAGTTTGGCCTCCAGAACTGTGGTGTTTGCTGCTCCCAAGCTATAAATGGTTGCTGTACTGCATGAGAGTTTGTGTTCATATCATGACTCCCACAGCACTGACTCTATCTGCTTCAGGATTGAAATGGAGAAGAGAGGCATAGAAAGGGAGAGAAGACAAAGAGGCTTAATCCCCAATACTGTGTAACTCCAGGTATATTTAGCTGCTATTCAGATATCCAAATCCCTTTTGAAACTTTCTGAGCTCTTGACCTCCTTGACTTGCAGTGCCAATGAATTCCTTAGATCACATCTTGAATGAAAATGTGACTGGTGGCCAGAAACATTACTAAGCAGAACAGTCCCATCAGTTATAATTCAATAGGTACAGTCCTGCTGCTTAACCATTGACATTTCTATTTCTTTTATACAGGTATGTGGCAGCAACATTTCTCCGGAGCAAGGCTAAAATACAAAGGACAGGCTTTTGAACATGACTTCTTAGGGTATTTAGCTGGAAATCCCTCATTCCTTATGGCACCTGCAGATCTCAGCATTCCTTTTTACTTTCAGGTTTTTTCCTAAACCAAACTTCACCTTCCCACAGGTGAAATATTTCATCTTAGTTTTATTCATTCTGCTTTTCTACAATCCATGAGCTTGCTTTCTGTCAATTATCAACAGGCTTTTTACATCTCTTAGTGCACAAATCAGTGCAGAGGAAATGTCACCAAAATTTCTAGAACAGGGAGACATCTAAAGGAATGAACAGACTCTCTAAGAGCCATTTGAGGAATGCTTTAAGAAGAATCAGAATGTGACCAAGTTGATAATATAATATAGGTACAGCTGCTATCTTGTGACTTTTAATACAGAAATGAGAACATGAATTAATTTCCTTGATCATACTGTTTCAATCTAAGGAAACCTGCAATAAAAAAATTTACATAATTCCTATCTTCTCTCTTTCTGTAGGCAATTTAGGACAATGTGTAATGCTTTAAATCAGTCTTTTATTAGTATCCTAAAAATGAAATCTTACAAAAACAGGTTGTGAAACAATATAAACTCATGTACAATTAGCTCAGTTTAAAAATGTTTTCTCCTAATGGGATTATGTTCTGTAAATGATTTTGTTTCCATGGCAACTGCCACAAAAACCACACTGTGTTTTCAGTTCAATAGCAACTACTGCACCTGTTTATCAACCTTTCTTTCTGTGGTTTATGTTTTTGCTTCTCAGACAGTGGTGTGAAAGCAAAAAAAAAAACAAAAAAAAAACCAACAACAAAATTTGAATTTTCTTGGAATTAAGTTCAAATTATCTGTATTCACCAAGCTGAAAAAACCCACTCCAAAACTATTGATGGAAGTATGTATGCATGTGTCTGCAGGGAAATTGAAAAGTAAACTACTTAGTTTGCATGGCACCCTAGGAAAACAGGCAGATAAATTGCACAATGATGAAAAATTGTCTTAGGAGGCTGTGACCCATATCAGTAAAAGCCAGCAATGAACAATTATCTGTGGCCACACAGCTGTCTATAAAAAGAGTCATATGAAAAGCCTTTTTCAAGGTTCTCCTTTCCACTCAAGACAAGGAGACATCAGAGGCATAATTTCCCTATATTTTCTTAAGAGCAAATGCTGGAAACACAAGAGAATGGGAAATTATTTTTAATGTCATCCAAAGTAAGGTGAGTAAAAATAGCTTCATTTTATTTATAAATGTGTGGCTGAGTCTCATTTGGAGTGAGCAGCACTGACTTAAGAGATAGAAGTGAATGTCAAGCTCAAGAAAGAAATGTCGATGAGGAGAAAAGAAGAAGTTATGTGGCAGAAGTGGAATTTACCACTAGAAAAGATCACGTGGGGGCCCCCAGAATAGTCTAAGTCCAATTTCCCACCTAAGCTTTTCATTATTCTCTCTGACAAAAATAAAAAGCATCAAACAACTTCAATTCCCTCCTGAAGGAAGAGATGATGCTGCACTGATAATTTTGAGGGGCAGTCAGACACAACAGTGACAACAGGATGCTGAGTTTGAACACCAATAAGATTGAGTTCTGTCTCTCTGACACCCATTACCATTTCTACCTTACCAAAAACTCATTATTCCTATAATGTCTCAACAGGAAAATCATGCACTTTGTTTTTGCAGAAAAATAAACATAAATCAACATGCTATTTGCAAACTGAAATCCCTAAACAAGGTGTACAACAATTTCTTCAAAAGACATCCTAGGCAAAAGAAGGTCAAAACAAGCCAGCTTTGCTGGAATAGAAGAATTATTGGCCTGTTTAAAGAAGAATAGTGAAAAAGGAATTATCAGATATTCCTCAGTGGAATACTGCATGATGCTCTGTATTGAAGAGAATGGAAGGATTCAACACAGTTAAAAGAGAAATTTTATCTACCCGTCTTGAGAGCCTGAAAGTACCTGTAACCATTCTGTTACCAATGTGACCTCTCAGCAATAGCTATACCTCAACAAAATGCCTTCATATTCCTTTCTTCATGCACAATATACTCCTTGCTCCATCTCCACAGTCACCACTGAGGCACCAGGAGTGTGGGGAATTTATTCTTACACATTAATTCATAAACATCAGTCATCTTTCCCCTTCTAGTATATAATTCAGATTCTTCTGCTTAGCTCCACAGAATACATTCCCATTGTCATAGATTGAGAAAAAAAACTGGTTTTACGATTTTCACTCAAGTAACAAGCCATATGACAAAAGTCTCTCAATCCAAGTATAGAGAATTAGGCCCTACGACCAAAAAGGAAGAGAGAAGTAGAGATAGAATAACTACATTTTTGGTTCATTTATTTTCTCCTAAATCTAATGCAAAAAATGTTTCCTATTACCTGGAATATTATCTATTTTTTACTCACTACATGTGAAAAGTAAAACATAGAATGGTCCTAAATTATTACATCAGACTTGAATAACCTGAGATCACTATAGTTTTTCATCTCCTGACTGAGAGCTAGTGTTAAATTGTTTAAAAAAAATAATTATTACTATGAAATGACAGGTAAAACTAACGGAAGTAGCCATCAACTTTGACTTACTAGTCAGACGCAGGCCGAATTTTCAAATGACACTATAAAGGGGGTGATCAGTTTATTCACATATATGAATTCTATTGATTAACCTACGCTAATAGAAAACAATGGCATGAGATAGCAAATTATTCTGGCAGACAATCTACTAATATACAAGCAATGGCCATCATCTCTGTGGTGACATTCATTAAGACAGAAAATGATTTGCAGCCAAGGATTACTGCTCAGCTATGTTTTTAGACAATGGCAATGGCAAAAAAAAAGACAAATACACAGGACAAAGTGAAATTCTGTGTGCTGGGGTCATTAAGTTTTCATTATGTATATTAAACATTAATGAATAAACTAGAATGTAAACAGTGATGAATAAAAGACTGTTTTGTTTTAACTGTTTTTATTTAACTCCCAGACAAGATATTTTGTTTCTGAAATATTTAATTTAGAGGTTCTTGGTAGTTTCTTCAGTTATGAAGTACCAAACAGTAATTAGATCATGAGACTTAACTAGCTGGACTGAAATGCCAAAAAAATAGTATTATCAAAGTATTAACAGTTCCACTCTGAAGAGGGCTCTTATATAGTTTGCACAAGCCAAATCAGACTGTAGTGATTCTTGAATACAAAACACTACAGGATCAATACTCAGAATCATGCAAGTATCAGAAAACCTGAGCTTTACTCAAAGCATTTTCCAGGACATATGAGAAAACCCTGAGTTTATTGTCCAATTCTGACCTACTCCCACTTTTGTACGTGTTAAGGAACATATAACGGACTTTAAATCTCTCCATAGAAGAGATGGTTTTCCAATACCCCACAGCCAGCACTGTCACTGCTGCCTCTCAGAAGTCTGCCCCCAGCCTGCTTGTGATGGGGAGCTGGAGACAGTGCCATGCTCGCACAGAAAGCTGTCCTTGGAAATAAATTACTTATGGCACAACACAATTGAATCTGTTTCTGAGGTTAATCCATAATGACACAAATGGCTGGTTTTGCCTGTGAACTCCCTGTGTTAAGCAAGTGCTGATCTTCCTGGGAGAGGGAAGTGAATCCTGCTGACTCACAAATGCAAGCAAAGGATTGGAAGGAAGATTGGGAATGACCCTGAAAAATGAAAGCCTAGGCAGAACAGCCCTCAAGGATGCAAATTCAGGGACATATCTGGAGGCAAAATTTAGTTCATAATAATTATAAATGCTTTTGTAAGTGAAAACTTACTTCATGATAAGATTAGTTCTGACAATCTGAAAAACATGTTGGCTATATTAACAGCAGTCTGAGAAAACTCACAGGCAATGTCTATAAGCAATCAGTATCTATCTAGAAGGCACTAATAATTTAAAAAATAAGCACAGAAGGTAGCAATTTCATTTGGAGACTGCAGAGAACTAGAGAAGATAGTGTAGAAGAGTAAGAAATAGGCTTCATAAGCCTTACAAGGTCTGCACTGACCCCTCTTTGACAACTATTCATCCAGTTTGCTCTAAATTTAAATTATTGAATATTACATATTCAAATATATATTATCATTATTTATAAATTAGGCTTCCATCAGAGGAATGGTACTCTTACTTCCCAGCCATATGGAAAAAAAACCCAAACCTGTAAGATGTTCCAAAGAGATAAGCTGAACTTAAGTGAAGCATTTCTTCTACAGGAACTACATCATGTGGATGTTGCGGTGTTTTGATAATTAGTCCTGTTTTTAATTGTTTATAGTTTCTCCATGTATTCCCCCACATTGTTTCATAATATGTATGTCCCTTAACTGTGTTATTCCCTCAATGTTAGCAGTTATTTGTCAATCCCCAGATAGCCAACCCCTAACGTTCCCTGTATAGTATTTCCCCTCCCGTTGTTCCAGCGCTTTCCCTGCCTGTCACCATCCCTCTCCTGTCCATCACAGTTACCCTGCCCCTTCTTTCCAGCACCTTCCCTGTCAGTCTACCCCTGGCCCAATCTGAGGAGAGTCCAACCCCCTGGGTGTGTTTGGGTGTCACCCAAACCTCAACGCTCCATTGGGGCATGTGACCTTCTCTCCCCTCCTTTCTACCCCAGTTGGCTTCTGTGGGTGATTGACACTCCTTCTCCACTCCCCAGTTATTGCCCTATTGGTTTGTAGATTGTATCCACCCCCGGTTTTGTCTCAGCATAAAACCTTCTGCGCACCACTTGCAGATGTCCTTTGGGGGCTGTAAATCTCGATACATAGTAAACATCCCAGTCTACCCCATAGACCCGTGCTGCTGTCATTTGTTCCTGTGTCGAACCAGCGATAACTAGGATCTGCAGAACTCATGGGGGACTGTCACCCCCCCCAAAAGTCGTCACCAGCTGGGAACGCGCACCGCGACATGTGGAATCTGATCAGAAAACTAAAATCCTGATTTTATTGTGCACTGTTGTAATTGACCCCAATTGTATGATCTTTTAATCACATAAAAACAATAAGAAAGTATTGTATAGTATTTCCATGTATTTTCAGTTCAGAAGAACAGGAATGCAAGAACAGTGTTCCCTATAGGCAGATCAATACAATGCCACTTTTCCTACCCTGTGACCTTCCTTTTTTATATTGGGATCAACTCTAGATTACTCTTTTCAGACAAAGTTACTATGAACTTTATTAAAATAAAAAGGACAACTGGCATTTTAAAAATAATAGTTTTTAAAATGTTCTCACAGTGCCTCACCGAAATCCTAAAAATCTTGCACAGTTTGTCTTGAAAACTAGAGGCAAACGTAGGCATACACCTGAGCTCTGCTTTACTAGTGACCAGCTAGAAGTCTGAACTTCAAAATCCATCACAAAACCATACACCAGGCTGTTGACAGTTCTGTGATTGATCCATCAGTCTTGGCTATGTAGAAAACATTGAATATTTATACCCAGTGGAACAGATTCCACAGTCCAGTGGTGGTGTTTCTGGCCTGGGACACAGGAAAGTGTTTCCAATCCCCTGTCCCAGTGGCACTATAGTTCTTTACATGAAATAGAAAAGTTTGCAGACTCTTCTGTATTTGCCTATGAGCTTTCCTTTCTTTCCCATCTACTCTCCTTCAGTCAAAACTTTCCCATCTCCTTACTTTTATCTGGAAGAAGGTGCTTAGAAGCAATTCTAACAACATTCCTTAAAAAAAAAAAAAAATTCAATTTAATGATCTGGTTTTGCACGTTGAAAAATGTTGTCAGAAAAATCTTTACCATGTATAAACATGGTCCCCTGACACCTAGTTACAATTCTCCCAGGGGACACTCATCAGCATGAACAAAATCTCAGTTCTGTCCAGCCCCAAATTCTGAGAAGTGTGAACTCTGGATCTTCTCAAGCAATGCATAGTAAGCAGAGACAAACAACTGACAGGCACACATTCCCACAAAAAACAGAATGAAAACCTCAAAAAGTTTATTTCTCTTTCTGCATTTCTGAATCCTAACTATAGGCTGCACATTGCCACTCCACCACCTCTGCAGCGTGTCAGGGAGGATTTGTATCATCTCTGATGGACATTGGCGCAAGTCCCACCAAGCATCTGACAGAGCGATCTGTGTGATCTGCTCGTGATTGATGCCAATATGTTTCAAATAATTTGTCTCCAACAAACTGTTCTTAACAGTTTGTTTGATGTATTTGATAGGAACTGGGAGGGAAAAATAATAATTTAATAATACAACGTGTCAGGGCTAACTTTTTTTATTCTGTAGGAAAACTGTGCTTTTGATATATATTTCACTGGGTTAAGCTAAAACAGCTAATGCACAGTTCTAGAGCAATGTTTCTGTAATGGATTAAGTGGCTCCAGTTGTGTTGGCAAACACAAAGGATTGTTTCTTTTGCTGCCTTAGTCTAAGACCAACCTGTCCTTCCTATCATGTTGAGGCACTGGTAAGCAGGGTAGTATCTCGTGCAGGACAGCTGCTCTCAGTACTGGCTGAAATCCTGCCAGGGCAGTATAGAAAGTAGTAATTTCATCACAGCTAAGACTCTGCAGGAGTCAGGAGCTCCTGCTTGGGTAGAAGTGCTTTCTGCAACTAATACAACTGAGTGGTCAGTGCCAGGCTGTGTGCTGCCAGCACCATAGGAAGCTGTGCTTCCTTGATTGCTCTGACCTTCTTCATGAAGGGAAGATGTCAAGCTGCCCGCCTTTGCACCTTGTTTGGCATGTAAAAGAGTAAGGACCTGGGGAAGGAGACCACAGCTCCAGCACCTGAAGCAGTCCATCACCCTCTCAGTTGCTGCTGCTCTCTGCCCATCCAGGAAAAGGAAAACAAAAACCAAACAAGATCCGAGAGAGAAGAGATAATTTCTAAGGTTCACTAAAAAAAAGGTCTGGAATATTAATCATATTTTTAACATTTTTTAGAAGTTTAAAAACCCACAAAACCCATCAAGGACAATATTGCAAAATAACAGATGACATGAAAGTATTTTTGCCATTTGAAAGTCATTAGGGGTGTTGAGATGATGGGCATCCACATCTGGTGGCGCCTGTTTATCCCAGTAGCTCAAATTCCATTAAAATGTAAATTGCTAATGATAGACTTTTGAAGGTTCTCCACCTGAGTACCTCTTCCATTTTGTCTTGGGGATAAGAAGGAACCAAAACCCAAGTTCTCAAGAACCCCTTCAGAGTTACCATTCCATCTTGCCAATAAACAGCAACAGACATTAAACTGTCATCAAGAAATAAGAACTGAAAAGCCCTGGCCACAGCCACAACTTCTCTGAGAATTGTATTGTGGTTAAGAAGCTGATTTTTCTCAAGCTGACACAACAAACTTAGCTTTACCCATGCTGCAACATAAGAGAGTTCACCATGGGCTACAGAAACCACTCAAAAGCTGGGAAAATATATAAATGGTTATGTCTGCAACCTGCTCTGCACTGCTGCAGCTATACTGACATCAACTCTTTTGGTAGTTTATTACAAGCTAGTTGAGCCAAGAATCACAGTCCCATTTTCACCTGCAGCATACACAGTCTCCCCACTTTAAAATTAATCTCAAGGTCTCCATCTTACTGTCTTCTCATATCTGCTTCAATTTTAGCCATTTAGTCTTTCCAAACAACTTTTGTTCTGTTTTGGGGAGATCTTTTGTTCAGAATGATTTTAGGTTTATTTTTTTTTTAATGATCCATTGTTTCTGGCAGCTAAATTTGTCATTTTACTTCTCTTGGTTGGTAACTGTAGTATAAGTAACACTCAGGAAAAGACAGGCGTTCAGTTCAATATTCTGAGACTGAGTGCCTTGGCTCCTCCAAACAAAGAAAGCTTTTGCTGGAGGTGAAGGATTTAATGGGTCATTATCCAAAATTATTAACCATCAACAAATACCACCTCATTCTCACCCCAGTTTTAAAGTTATAACCTAGTATCTTCAAGAACTGGATGTTAGATAACTTTACTAACAATTTGTACAGCAAAAGAAATAGTACATGTCAGGCAATTGTGAATTCTAACTCTGTAACCACACTCAGGAGGCCTCAGAAATACCTAATGAGAAGGAATCTCAAGCAGCTATTATTTAAAGCATCTTTTATTTTTTAAATGCCACTGAAGCAAGCAAGGATTTTCACAACAGCAATAGATTCAGGGTGAATTTTTTCTATGGGGTGAATATTTTCTTCCTCTTGAAGAGGATGACCTACGTTAAATTCCAGTAAACAAAGGGTAACAGTTACTCCGAGACATCACATTGAGGAGGTGTGTGGCATGGCATAAGATCAGTAAATACCAAGACCTGGGGTCTGGCTCTATTTGCTAGAATGCCTAGCTGAGCCACACATGTTCAGCCTATAGTAAATCTACAACAGTTTTCCCAGGAAGTATTAAGGAAATTTCTTCTGAAATGAAACCCTAGCTGTGGGAGATCATATGCTAAGCTAGAACAGCTTGTGGTTTCACAGACATTTTCAAAGCAACAATTTGTGGCCACAGGTGATGTCTAGCCTCTATCCCTCTGTTTCATGTAAGGATCAACTGTCTCTTGCACCTGTGTAGGCTTTTACGCGTAACCAAACTGAGTTCTGAAGGGTCAAGAAATGCCGCATCTCTTTTTTGACACTTTTACAACGAAATATTGTAATTCGCTTTATTCTGCCCTTCTTTCTGGACTATGAGAAAAGAAAAAAATAAACCGCAAAAAACACCCTGGTATTCACATGCTAGAGATTATGAGCTTTGACAATCTCAGAGCTAGGGAGCTACTTAAATTTAGCCAGACAGGATCTTCCTACTGTCATAAGGAAGAAATAGGTACATAAAACCATTCCTTCATCCTTAAGATGAGTAAAACACAACTGGGCTGAAGATAACTTTCCTATCACAGGTACTGTGGACTGTAATTTTTTTTGTTCAGAGAAAATAAGCAAATAAGAAAATAAGTCTTTAGTATGAAAGACGACTAATTTCAAGGTTCTCCTCACTTTTTGAATAAGTTGTTCTAATTTATCTAGCTGCCACAAGATCCTACTGTTGCAATTCAAGTTGCCCTCCAGGTTTTTAATACATCACAGACCATGCAGTTCTATGAGCTAAGAAAAGTCCTGCTTTCAACTATTTCCCTCCTAAATTATGCATTTACTGTAAATAAATAACTTTTGGGGAATTTGAAAAATACTGAGGGTTTTCTCTGTCACTGAGGCAAGGTTATATCTATCAATTATTATATAAGGAATATGAAAATTTTCAATTCCTGTGTGTCTGTCAGACTCAAATTAAAAAGCTATCTCTAGATTATTACTGCTGCTGGTACTTCATATACTCAGGTATACTTAGAGAAGCACCTGAAAGAAATCCATTCAGTAGCAATCTTCATTTCTGAGTATAAAAGGACCATCTCTTGAGAAAGTACTCTTATATTTCCAGACTACCTATTTCACAGGAAATAAAAAAATGTAAAGTCCCAATCCCTTCCACTTAGTGACGTATTTGTATTACAACAATCACACTCATGGTAAACAGCTTCTAACAAGAGTAGTTAAAACTCCCCCCTAGAGAAGGAGGATGAAATAGGACAAGACACTGAAGATCAACATGTGGCTCAAGAACTGGCACTAGGAGAAAGATTTCAGATATCCAATACTCAGAAAGTATTCATAGCCACAGGACTCTTCTTGACAGATGGATAATTCCCTGAGTATGTGGCATATCTGACCTTTAGGAATCAAGCCTGGTGTGACTGATAAGACAAGTGTGAGGCTTAGAGGAAAGATGACAAGAACAAAAGACATTTTACTATAATCTTTGTGGGTGGTTTCAGTGTATGGAAACAGAACAAGATAACAAGGCAACAACGCAAGACCATCAGACAGCAAAAAGAGGAAAATTAAGGGACGTAAAAACTCTATGGCCATGGAAATTATGCAAACAGCATATTAGAAAATGCAGTTAAAATTGGACAGACCAGGAGAGGTCTAATTGCCTAGAAATTAATAAACTAAATTACAGATCCAGCAGCAAGCATTCTATGTCTTCAGAGGTTGTGATAGTAGATGGAAACCAACAAATTCAGACTTTTAAAGTTAATAAGTGAAAAGTTGTTTCAACCCTTTAATCTGCCTGCAAAGACAGAAGAGACTGACACAATTTTTGAAGGTGAAAAACAATTAAAATATATGCTAAATGAAAAAGGAAATATAGCAGTATATGGTGTAACCTGCATGCAACTATTACCACTTTTGCTAATGAATCTGATTTTTTAAACAAAGGAAATGCTATAGGTCTCGTTTATCTGGACTTAATTAAAGCGTCTTGTATGGACATTAGGAGAAATTATTAAACTAGAGAAAATTGGTAGTAGTAAAAATATAATAATGCCTATAAAAATAGTTTATAGACAAGACAAGATTACCAGTAAGGGAAAATGGATCTTTGGCAACCATATTTCACGTTTTCCTTAACAACTCAGCCATAATAGGGAGGAGCATGCTGGTGAAATCCCAGATTTATGAATTGCTGAGAAGCATCTGAAAGTGGCAAGGGTGCTAGCATTGTCTTGGAAGAATGCGAAGACTGGAAATTAGATGTAACTGTGTGTTGAAAATAACTATTTTTAAGTGCAAAGTCACAGTTTTCAGGACAAATATCAGTAATTTCAGCTAAGGATTTGGAGTTCATCCTATAAGACGAAAAGGAAAAGAAAGAACCATAGCCATTTATTTCAGGATGAACTTCAAGCCACCGATGTACTGTTGCTGGGAGAAATGCAATGTTGAGTATGATGCCTGACACATGGAACTTCCTTGTGAGTTAAGGAAATAGTAACAATTGTGTGAAGCATCAGGTGAAACACATCTCTGACCAAGCACACTTAAGTCAATTCAAACTGGAATGTGCGTGAGGAAGAATGACTGCAAAGGTCACCATAAGAATGAAAAATTTCACTTCTGAAAAGAAAAGAAAACAATTTGGTTCATTCAGTGTAACGTATCTTACACCGTGGTGGGGCAAATACAGGAAACGAGGGAAAATACAAGTTGTATAAAGTTGTCACAAGCACAGATGGGCAGCCTGCAGGGCTGGCATGATTAATACAGTCTCTGTTACCAGATAGCACGGGGTCTGTCATCTATTTGATTACCTTTGGGTCCCAGCACAGATTATCAGGTGTTTGTAAGGAAGGAGCAGCTTCTCTCAAAGTGAGAAAGAATATCATGCCTTTGCAGTGACAGACAATGTTCCTCTCTCCTATTAGAGTCCGCCTAAGCACAAAACCGCCTCCGCAGCAGCTTCATGATGAGGTTTCTATTCAGAAATCTGTTCTTTCTCCAACTGTTCCCCCTCTTGTCGATTGCCTCCAGCTGGTACTTGTAAACCCAATAAGGATTATTAAAAAGATATCAAGATCAAAACCCATATTTTAATACTTAAGGTTTTGCTTCGTAATCTTTAGGGTTTACAGAGAAATAAAACTAAAAAACGTCTGTGTTTTCTGAGACAGGTAGATCTTGTTGGGTTTTGTGCTGAAATAAGTGAATATGGTCAATATATTGTGAGAAGCAGGTTAACCCAAAGAATAGCCAGAGAGAAATTACTCTCATCATTATACCTCATTCATGTTGTACCTTTGCTTTACTATTTATAATCTTATGTTCTCTTAAATGGTAGGTGTCAAAAAGAAACCAAAACAATCATATGCCTGTTCACAATAGGCAAGTAAAAGCAAATAGTCATCGCTGTGTGGGATTACTTCTGGTTAGATTCCACTAGAACATGCCACACACTGTAAAATCTTATAATTACTAATTAGACAATCAAGGAAATGACTGAGGGTGCCATTCTCCAACCCAGATTACCAGGAAATAAATACCAAAACAGAAATAAAATTACAAATCTCCAGAAACTGAATACAGCCTAACAACACATAAAAAGGAAAACAGAGGCCATCAGGGAGCATTCTCGCGCACCCTTAAGGCTCTAGGCTGAGATCAAGAATTGTCCTTCAGGAATGACAGTGGCAGGGACTTTGGCTTATTTGACCCAGTTTGGTGACCCTCCCATTTGACCCTTTGCTGTTGCTGCTTTTGTAGTGCAATCCATTCAGTGCAGTGGTGGGTGAACAAAATAACATCGGCCCACATTCTAGCAGACTGCAGGGAAATTAAGGAAGTCATTTGAATCACCGTGTTTACAAACAGTGGCCCAGTTTACAGAGCTCTTCAGGGAGCTGAACTTTTAACAACAGTTTTAAATACGGTGAAATAGGTTTCAGAAGGAAAAGCAATAGTTATCCAGAGACTGTATGGTGTGGGTGGGAGCAAATGGCACTCCCATAAAGAGTGGAGCAGCTGCTGCCAGTTCAGCATAGTTATGCAGTATTTAGCATATTTCACCCCTTAGGATGATTATCTTTTTGTCATGAGCATAAAACACAGATAACTCATGAGCCAGTTGAATCTCTTTCTCATAAGTGGTAGGGAGGTAATACACTGATAACTCTTTGTAGGTTAAATATATTTATTCTATTGAAACTAGATTTTATTATTATGGAATTTGAAAGAGACAGATATTGTCTGAAATCCTGATTTTTCATTTCTCTGTCTATTTGGGTTAGACGTTTTATTATATCTGCATTATGCTTGCCACAGTAGAATATAAGAGTAAAATCCAGAAAAGGCAGTGAAAAGAAACATTGGATAAGCATACACATGTCGTCATTAGGCTTCAAGGTGCAAGTACATGCACCTGTTTTCTTTGGGTATCTGTGTGAATGAAAAACCTGCCCAAAAAGGAGGTCAGTAATACAGACCATTATTAAGAGCTCTGTTTTGTTCCTTTGGTAAAATGACAACAAATAAGAAATTCTGAGGTGGAAGCCATGAAATGGTGCAGTTTCTCTAAATCCCTCAAAATTATCATTCTCTTCCTCCCCCCAATTCATAGCAATGTAGATTTCTAAAAGGAGCAACGGAGAGTTTAAAATATCATGACACCCTGACCATTCCACATGGAGCAACATTAACAGCCCAGCAGGACCACTTCTAGGGCAAATAATTGCTTCAGGAGATACTTGATTTAGGAGATACATGATTTTTAATGGGATTCTCAGAAGCCCTGGCCCTGAGTGATTTATTTATTTTTTTCCTGTGAGATATCTGCAGCTCTGAGCCAATTCTTCATTTGTTAAGCTAAAGCAACTTCTTTCAATAGAGGATTGGCAAGGTGCATAATCAGGGATGCTGGGGCCTTGACAACAGACTCTTTGGCATAATCACATGGTTAAGTTTAAAACAAATTCCAAGAGAAGCACCTATGCACTGCAGCACTTGAGCTAAGAAAGACAGCTACAAGCACCAGTGGGACACTTCTCTGTTTTACAGGTGATTAATTTCCAGTTTGGCTCCTGCTTTGAAGGCACTGTTCCCTCTTGCTTTGAGGAGAGACCAGGGGATTTTAGATTCCTAAACTGGGCATCTGAGTTGGATGGTAAAGGTTAAAAAGGAGTATAGCTGTAATCTTCCTGTTCAGAAATGAAGTCTTTGTGTCATCATAAGAAGGATCTGTCCATTAATTAGTCATCATTTTTGGTTGTCAGCTTAATCTAAAAATGCATTTTGAAAGAATAAAATAGAAATACAGAAGTCCTTTACTCATTCTGTCTTCTATAACCTTCACAAACTAAGTCAACTCGGCCCTTAGTATAACCAACATATTGAGAAAAAAAAATATAAAATAGTCACCAGAGCTATTTTTCTGGGAAATTGCCTGACAGTTGCATCTGGGTAGAGGGCAAAGAGAGTATAGAGAGCTCCACCTTCAATTCTTCCCTTGTGCTTTATAAATGGCTTTATATAGAGCAACACACTAACATTTTTAAAAGTAGAGTTCTTGTACGTTGAGCTGGAAAAAAACCTGCTTAAAATTCTGATAGAGATTGATTATTCTAACTGCTGAACAGCTTTTCCATCTACAAGGCTCAGAAAAATTCACCCATACAATGCACCACTGTCACTCAATCAAAGAAGTTTTATAATCTACTTTTGAAAGCAATAATTTCCTAAATTCTGTGAAAAGATCAGTCTTTTTCTTCTCAAAGGTTATAAATTATACTTATTACAGCATTTTTTTTTTACTATTAAAAGACATCTAACTTTATTATTGGGAAAGCAGTTGAATGGTACCAGAGAAGGCAAGTAAAACAAAAGGCATATGAGAGAATGCCTTGAATGTTCTGAATGCCTTGCTGCAGCAGTGGGGGAAAAGCATCTTCTCCCCACCTACAGGCAGGTAAAACCTGAGAGGGTATTCTCCAAAAAACTAGGATAATTTGCCTTTTAGGACTCAGTTCTCAAGTACACGTGCCTCAATTACTCACATTTCTATTCATTTTTTGACAATTTGCATTACTAAGCACATAAATAGAAACTTCTCAGGAAATTAAAAAAAAAAAAAGAAACCAATCACTTGTTTCATCAGTGCCTCTTCTGAGTTCTGTCCTTTGCTGCTTCTGTAACAGTTTTTATCTAATCCACTCGATGCTTTCACTGCTTTGTGATGCATAGTCTAGTACAGTGATGGCTGATAATAGACCAGGTCTGTATCTTTGTAATGGGGATAGTAATCTTTCATTTTTCTGCTTTTAGGCTTCTATTTGATGACAAAGCACACAAGGAAAAGGGAGTTTCTTACTATTTACCTACATAGTAATTGGGCATTTGTCTCATCTTAATGCTCTGTTCCTCTCTGTCTTTTCAGAGAACTGTGATACCCATAGCGCTATGCCTTTCTTTTCTTTTTTCCCAGAGAGATTTTGTCAAGGCTCTCCATGACAAGACATTAATATTTATTTTTCTATGAAGCTGACAAAAGTAGAAAGAACAAAACCAACCCCTCAACCCCCTTACCAAACTCTGCATTCAAAATCAGTTGAAAGAAAAACTACAGAAATTCACTTTCAATTATATTAGGCAAAGTAGCTTTCAGTAGCTGGACCCCACCCGTGTAACATCAGGAGGTGAGTAGGGTTGCTTTATAACAGTTATCCAGGCTAAGCACACCATGCTTGCAAGACTCTTCAAGGCATGAGTCAGAGCAAAAGAAGGATAATAGGTTAGCACTACAATAGGACAAGAAGCAGCACTGAAAAAGGGAAATGTGCAACAGCTAAAGTTTCTACCTGTCTCTGGTGACAAGAAAATTGTCTAACTTCTAGTGTAGCAGAGACACTTAAAAATATCTATCATGTTCATGGTACCATTCTTGAAAATTATGAGATTTGCATACAGTTTAAAATCTGATGCACAAGGGTTTTCTGTTCAAGCAGATGCTTAAGATAAGCTTAATTAGACAGAAACTACCTAGTTAAAAAAAAAAAGGAAAAAATATTTTTGCAATTATTTCTTTCCATTTTTCTCCGGGAAATTTTTCCTTTGACTGAAATATTTTGATTTATTAATGAAATATTTAAATATCAAAGCGAATTGACATGAGATGTCACAGTCTCAAGGTTCTTTCCTTATCTATAGTCCAGATGCACTGGTCAGATCGCTTTGCTCTAGCCTAGGTAATGAAATGTTTCACAAAAAGTCTTCAACCAGAAGCACAGATAAGAGAGATGTAATCTAACAATGGAGTTTCATCCTGAGATGGGAAACAGCATTTGCAGTAGGCAGGATGATAACTCACTACGCAAGTTTCAAGGCTGAATTCAGTGTTGAATGTTAATGTATGAAGTGAAACAATTATAAACATTTTGTGCAACATTTATTGCAGTACTGTTTGAGTTTCTTAAAATCTTATTAAGAATGTAAACAAACTCTAAAAAAAAACCCAACTTGCCCACAGACCAAAAATTCTAATATATACCTGCCTTTTCACTTCATAAAATTTCTTGCCTCTCAACTTCTGAAGATTTGAACATAAACTATGAGTCTGGCTTAAGTCAGAAGACAGTCCTTTTAATTGTCTGCAGATTGTGTATTATTCCAGTCCCCATAAGATGGAAAACATTATCAAATCGTATTTTTTTCATTCATTTACAGCAGTATAGCCTTCCTCCTTTCTACTGCACTAGCTGAATCAGGACAGCAGACACCAGAGAAAATTTTGTACTTAACCTCTGAATTTTTGTGCTTATAGATATTAATTTTGCTCTTATTCAAACTATTTTGAACTTTCTAAACACAAAAAGCTCACAAAGAATTTAGGATAGACTTTTACAACTCCTAAGGTTTCTTTTGATACTTACAATTTATTCTGTTACAAAAATAGTAAGTGAACCAATTTTTTATATCAATACCTGCTGTTACCAGGGCAAAAGCAGAGGTGGGTAAATAAATTGACCCATTTGAAAAGTTTAAAATATTTTTCTCATTTTAACTGAAGAAATTACTTTTAATAAAATAGTGCTGATGAATCATAGAAAGGTGGGATTATACTATGGTAGGGTCAAACAATACTTATGCAATTCCCAAAAAAAATTTTCTAGCATTTTTCAGGGCATTTCAGTGATTAATATTTTAGAATCTCTTAAGCACCAAATCACCACACCATCCCCTACATATTTAAAGTGTCCTCCCCATTCAGCAGTACTTACACATCAAATCAGATTTGCATCAAACTGCCCATTTCACTACCAGCTTCTACATTCATCCCTGTTTGGGACAGCTGGGTTTTTCTTTGTGATCTTATGCACTGGAAAGGATTGTGAGAACATGAGGACTCTATAGTGTTTGGTGGGTCCAGACTAAAGAAGAACACTCAGCAATTGCCAGACAAGTAAAATTTTCGACTTTGACACAGGGTTAATTTCCTGAACCAGGAAATTAATTAATTTTAATTAATTAAAATTAGGGTTAATTTGCTTTCCATCTCCAAAGCTGGTACTAACAAGAAAGCTTCAGCCATAACAGTACAAAATAGAAGTTAAATAATGCAGTAATTTAACTGCAAAAATAAAAAAAACTGGCCCTCATGTAATTCTAGACAGGCTGGTATTCCTCAACAGTAGCACACCCTGTCTCTCTGACATAAAGACTATGGGTTGTCTACACAGGGACCATACTGAACAATAATATAAAGTGATATTAGATCAGAATGGTTTCTCTGATTTGGAAGTGAATCAAACAAAAGCAAATAAAGGTGGTTTGTTTTCTTTCTTTTTTTTTCCCCAGAATGAGAAAGGCTTTGCATGACTTTAATGTTGTTTAATTAATCCAACTTACATCAATTAGCCTGGATTGATTTCCCAGAGACAAGTACAAAATTCAGGTTTCACTGAATCAGCATTTGTACTAGCACAATAAAAGTAGTTGATTTTAATCATATAGACTATGATGGTAAATCCATCATAGTAACATTCATTATGACTGTTCACATACCTGAAGAAAGACACAGTTTTAAGTACCTACAATAAAGCAAAAGCATGAGGGGATAAAAAAAGATTTTCAGAACGGGTCGTCTAAATGAGCATAAAATAGAATTGCCATCAGACAAATGAAATATCAATATTGCTTTGTAAAGTAAGTGTTTCTTTATGACAAGATGGATCAGTTCCATTAACATATGAATAGGTTTTCATAACATTACACCATTTAAATAAAAACAGTCAAACCAGTGGAACTTACACGCTCTCTCTTTTAAAACTGAACCACATTACTTCAATTTGCATCGTCTGTCAGCTCATGTGCAGGTGTTCCCTTTCACACCCAAGCTGGCTGGTCAGAGTAGTACTTGTTCCACTTGGAGGTCACCTTCTCCCAGAGAGCGTGGGTCATCTGACAGAATCTTGGTGGTGTCTGCTTTAAAGATGATTAATCTGCTTGAGGCAAATCTGGCCTTTACCTAAAACACTTAAATCACCCAGCTTGTGCAATTATTTGGCCCAAAAGCAGATTAGGGCACATTTCCACAAACCTCCTACCAGGAAAGAGAGAAAAGAATCTTTAGGCAGAAACTACAGACAGTAGTTACTGGAGGTTAATCAGTGGAGTCTGGAGGGAATAATGTCTTCACGTGGCCAGCACCAGTGAAACAGGATGACAGACCACAGCCTAGCCAAGCAAGGGCAAGCCAGAAATCAAGATAGAATCAGACAAAAGGTTGCACAAGTGTTTCTGGTTTGTCCAAGAAACAAGCACAGAAACTACATGATTATGAACAGCCAAAACATGCAACATAAACCTATTTACAAAGGCGTAGTACAGAATGATGTACATTTAGTGAACCTAGACAGACCTTCTCCATCCAACTGCTTCTCTCCTGCTTTTTTGTCTCCCACAGTGTGGGCAAGAGCTTCTGCCAGCTCTTTCTCTGATGTCCAAAAAACATCTGCCTTTTTGTCCCCTCACGATTTCACTTGGCCTGACTCTGAGGCAAATACTTTAGTACTAACTAAAGTCAGTTCCTTCTGAATTTTTCCTCGTGGGGTTTTCCACAGAAAAGCAACTTCAGAATAAGATAAGCAGTGAGAAGGGCAGCACTTTAAGCAAAGGGAGTACTTCCCTTATATTTCCAGCTCCTAATACTTGACAAGTTTCTGCTAGTTCAAAGGATTTGTCTTTTCCATATCAGTCCCCTTTAACCACAAGGCAAATACGTACCAGTGACAAAATGAGAGCAAGAGCAAGTTGAAGATGCTAAAGAGTCTGTGGAGGGAGGAAAGACAAACTCTTGAGAGCTGAGGACAGCAGTTCCAGCATGATTAATACGTGCATGGTCTTGAACGTAAGCACTAATGGCATGCAATGAAATTGAGCTGTCTAGGGAAATCAAGGATGACACACTTTGCAACACCACAGCCTTCCTCTAGAGTTTAATTTTCATGGTTACCACTAACAAAATCCTTTCTCCAGGTCTCAGCAGTTTCCCTTGGTTTTTTAACAGTTACTCCTGCAGCTCAGGTGGGACAAGTAATTTTGAAATTTATCCAGGGACCTGCTTACTGAATGTGGGTGTAGCTCTACAGAAACCACAGTTACTTCAGCTTTCACAAACATTACATAATAGAAGTTAGAAGCATTTTTGCTGTCTTGCTAAGCCATGCAAATATGGGCTGTGCTTTTGTCCTGCCTGACGTCTGCAGTTCAGCTCTTGGGGAAAGGAGAAATTTCAGAAAAGAATTGGGGTTTATGTAGCATTCCTTCATGACTCAAATTTTAGTATACCAACAAAATTACACTTTTGAATCATGATGGTGAAAAATTTTAGGAGTCTTAGTGATTGACTATTTGCATGTAGAAGCTTTAAATTTTCGACATTTATTCATGAGGGGGATGTTTATTCCAAAAAATTCAAAGCTTCCTTCCCTCAAATAAACAAAAATTAGACCTTTTTTTTTTTTTTTTTTTGCTATCAAGTGGCAAAACCACTTAGCAGAACACTCACTTAAACCTCTTAAGGTATCACCATTTACACACAGTTCCAATTTATTTCCTTTGTGAGCTAGTTTATGCTTAATAGAATTTGACACCCCTAAATGCTCTGCTGAAACACTATCAAAGTATAGAACTAATAAAAATAATTACCCTTGCAGAGTGGAAAGCACTTCAGAATGGACTCATTGAACCACACTATATCTGTTGCAGAAGACTTTTTTTCAAGCCCAAACAAAATTGTTACAGAATGCAGGCTATTAGGAAAAAATACAGTATAATCCCTTGTAATTTTCACCTTCCACATAATAATTTAGTCCAGGAGTTGAAGATGCAGTATTGAGTATGATTTAAATAGTTACAGAAGTTTAAATATAACAGGCCATGTATCCATCCCTATATAGGAAAAGAAAGGAAGGGGGAAAACAGTGTATCAATTTGCTTTCTAAATAACTCGAAATAAGAGAAAAGTACACATCAGTATCTTGCACGTTGTCCTGGGATATCAGAGAACTGCCATGGGCTGATTTGCAAGCTATTAAAAAATGACCTCTTTTAGTCACATAATGCAAAGAGATGCCATCACCTGCCCACCAATTCCTGTCAGGGTTGAACTAATTTATTCTTCCTCCCTCCCTGACAGGTTGTGTTTTTCTTCTAATAGCAACCACTAAACATGACAGATGTCGTGACCCTCCTTGCTTTGTCACTCATCCTCTGCCTGAACTGAAGTTTGCCACATGAGATGAGCAAGCCCAGCCTGATGACTGGCACATTTAATATATGTGGTGGTCAAAAAATCTGCAGCTGGCATGAGCTGCTTTAACCTCACAAAGTTAATGGAACTAAAACATTTTCCATGCCAGCTGACAACTGGCCCACTTTCTCTGTAATTATTCGAAGCAGTCAGTTTTGTGAAGAGTGGTAAACTATTTTGCTGTACCAGCTGACTGAGTCAGATAAATTGGACAAAAAACCCCAAACTACAAAAAAAAAATTGTTTACATTTAACAGCTTGTGATTTTGAACTGCACTTGTCTATATTGATACCCAAATTGACTCAGCTAGTCCTTGTGTATGAGGTTTACACCACTTCTTGCACCTGTACTGAGCAGAATCACTTCCCCCAGGCCTTGCTGGCTGCAAGGGATGCACTGCTGGCTCTTGTTCAACTCTCCCACCAGAAACCCATTTTCCTTCAAAGCTTCTTCCTGTTGCAGCTGGCTCATGGCCTCTGCAGCAGCATGGGATAATGTTGCCCCAGGTCAGAATTTTGTTGTCTTGAAATTCACAGGACTTCTATCAACTCATTTGTCCAACCTGTCCATTCCCCCCTGAATAGCAACTCTCCCTGCCAAAATATTGATTGCTCCTACCAACCTGGTATTCTCCCCAAACTTGATGGGAGTTCCCGCTCTTCCATTATCCAGTTTATTGATAAAAACACTCAATAACATTGGCCTCAATATTGATTTTTGAGGGACAGCACTGGCAAAAAGATGCCAGCTGGGGCTTTGTGTTGCTGCTGATAGTTCAGCCAATTTTCCTCCCACCTTATTATCTGCTTATCTGCTCTACATATCATCAGTTTGGCTGTTTGGAGATTAGCAGACCATATGAAAAGACCTTCTAAAATTAACATATACACAGCATCCATGGATCTCATCTTATCTACACAGCATTCCTTCATCACAGAAGGTTGTCAGTTTGACCTGACAATAATTTGTAATTGTAAATCCATTCCTCCCTACCTCAGTCAGATTTCTCCCTTTCTTACCTGTGGAATTGGCTTCCAATAAGGATTTGCTCCATGACCATCACAGGGCTAAGGTAAAGCTGACTTGCCTTTAGTTTCCTGCCTCTTGCTCTTCTTGAAGATGAGGGTGATGCCTTCTTAGTTGCCATCATCTTTTAAACTTGTTAGAGAGTGGCCTTAAAATTATATTGGTGAGCTCCTCAAATATATGTTATCTAGTCCCATAGACTTGTTTACAGTCAATTAGTTGAAGTACTCCTTACTTTACTTTCTTGTAGTGTGGATAAGGCTTCACTTCGGCCCTGCTAATAAAACAAAGAATTTTAACGGCCAGTGGACAGAATATACAAGTGAAAAAACATCAAGTCAAGGACTGAACATCTTTTCCCTGTCTTTTGTCATTATGTACTCTGGTCCACTGAGTAGCAGGTTCACAATTTTCTTTGCTTTTCCTTTGGTACAGAAGCACTGGGGAATTTTTTGTCAGTCTTCACATCACTTGCTAGTTTCATGTCCAACAAATCTTATTCCATCAGAGTACATTGGGGTGTTTTTTTATTTTGAGACTAAAGGACATGTGAGCACACATGTTTGAATCAGTGTGTAAGTTCTGTTTGTTCAAGAAAGGAAAGATTTTCTTTATTTTTCATATATAGTTAAGAAAAGCTCTTCCATCTGCCCACTCCTATTAGACCTCCTTGGTTTTCTCTGTGGTCGTTCAGCTTCCTTTTTGGCCAGCCCAGTAGAAGGGTGAAAATGGAAAGAAAAACTCCCTAAAGAGATGCAAAAAGGGACGCTGTTGCCAACCATATACCACCATTGTGTACAATAGGGAATCAAACAGTTATCACTTATCTCTTCATTTAAATGATCTTTTAACTCATCTTAATATTGACTTTTTCCTTTTGCAGTAGGAAAAATTTGAAGGAATAAGATGATAATGCAATGTGCCCCTGCACACATACACTTCACATCAATGCTTGACGTCCTACATTATCCAAAGCTATTAAGTAGAAGCCTGAAACCGTAGTCAATCTTGCATAAAGAATTAGAAATGCTGTATTCTTTTTAAAATCACTTTACCACTGTGCTCACCATAGTCTCTGGAGAGAGACATTATGCCAGCCTCAGAAAACGTTATTGGATCATTGTTTTTCCAACAATGGTTTTCAATTACAAACAAAGTGAGGGCTCCATTTTGCAAATCCTTGCTTGTGGCCTGTACACACATGCAGTACTGCACAGAGAGGATTAATGGAAAGGATTACCAAATAACGCATGAGCTCCTGTCGACTTCACAAGGGTTAGGCACTTGACTTAACTTCCACGTTTCCTGGCTATGCCCTTCAGCAAGTAGAAGGAAAAGACCCAGAATTGGATCTCTGTGACTAAAATAAAGCAACGAATGAGTCAAATAGTATTGTAGTCCTAAGAGTGTTTAGGAAGGAACACTTCACACTGCACAATGGATTTAATTAGAGGAGTTGCCTCACTGGCTTTTTTGAAAATGAAGAGTAACCATGTGGTTTGTATAGCTGGGGGTAAAAAGACCCATTCAACAACTGGAGAGTAGTCTCATGTTGATTATTATTGTATCATATTGTTCTGGTGCCTAGAAGGTGCATGGCCCTTCAAAGAAAAGTGAAAACAATGCTGAAAGATGCAGAGGGTCTAAATTAAACTTCCACAATGGATAGAAGCACAAAAATATCTACTGCAAATATTGTTATTTAGGCAGGTTTGTGTGCCTCAGAAAGTAATAAAGGGGAATGAGCACTGTCTTGATCTGTCTACCAGGGATAGATATCTGTACAAGAAATAGGCAAGGAACTGTCTGTGGAAAAAAGGCCTGGGGGACAAGCGGCAATTCATGACAGATAATATAAAGCAGCAGTGTAAGAGCATCCTTGCCCATGGCAGTGGGGTTGAAACTTCATGACCTTTAAGGTCACTTCCAACCCAAACCATTCTATAACTCTGATAAGTCTTTTGATGAGGCATTCGCATACAAGGAATGTTAAGGAAACCTCTCTCTGACCATTTAGGAGGTACACTGACAGTCACACTCCCACCACCAGATACTTTCACTGTTAAGACTGAAGCCCCTTTGCAGTGGGTGGCTCCAGAGCTGATGACTGTCCCACCTTACTCCCTACACACCCTACTCTCATGCAGGCAGGCCAGGCTTCCTCACTGATTTGACCCCAGGCTTCCTACAGCAAAGCCTAAAATCTCTGGATCCATAAAGCAATTTATTAATGGCATAATAACAGAGTAACAGCTCAAATTGTTCATCCATGCAAAGTCTGGAGTCTTCCTGCTGAGTCAGCAGCTCCTGCTAGGTCTCTGGCTGTCATGTCTCCTGCTAGTGACACAGGTCTCCATGCCATTTGTTGTGCAAAGAGACAGCAGCTCGATCTGCAGCTTGTACATCTACCTGCCTGCACTCAGTGTACTCCTTAACTAGGAGAAAGGTCAAAGCAGGAACTAGCCACAAGGGAGTTTTAGCAAGGTATTACAGAAGTGGCAGGGCTGGAGGGCAAGAGGAGACACTAAAGACGAGGTAACAGCTCTAAAAGACCATGGGAACAAGATGTAGAACCTTCAGAACCTTATCTCTACCAGAGTTTATGGTTTAAGTAAAGGTTTGTTGGGCAAGACTTCCTTCTAAACAAAAAATGGGCTACATGGCACAGGGGCACTTGTCCCATGACAGTCAGCAGAGGCAACAACCAGGGAGGGAGGTCTGGAGGACTCCTGAAGCCTTTAACCCAAATAATGGAATGTATCAGCTAAAAGAGGACAGGTATACAGCACTGTTCCCTTTCTGAGTGCCCAGCAGGGCACTGAAAACGAGCTTAAGAAGGGAGTGTCACACTGAGGGTAATCACAGATAGAAGTTCTGTTCCTTCAAAAGGCAGAGGAACTCTAGCACAGATTACACACTGAGCCTGGCAGAAGTTCTCCTAAAAAAAAATACCACAGAAATCATGTTCTCAGTCTCATGTACTGCAAGTGGAGATATGTGAAAAGAAGGAAAAGAAAGGACAAAGACTGGGGAGTAAGGTGGCTTTTTTGCAGTATTTTACCTAAGCACAGAAGTGAAAAAAAAATACAGGATGTCATGACTCATGTGGTCATGAATATGTTATAAGGGGACACTTTCATTAGAGCAAATCAAATCTAGAGTTTTCCTCAGAGACTGCTTAGATGGAAGAAAAATATGTCATAAAATACTTTAATAAACAAACTCATAGTGAAATTATATTGTTCCATCCCTCTGTGGGGTGTATTAATGTCAAGCCCATTCCAGGGACAATGGAAAGGTTCACTTCAACATCTCATCAGTCTTACAGAATAACAAAATCAGTCGAAAAACTTCCACTGGTAATTTAAAAGGCAAGGGGAGGGTGGGTAAAGGAGTTGGACAACAGAGAATCTTGAAACTGTAAGATGTTAAACAAATAGATGCATCCTACATGCTGTTAGGATTTTACTGGATGTTGCCTGTATGGTTTAATTAACAATAACTCTCCACCCCTTGTTTTGCGGCTAATGTAATCTCAAAAGCACTACACTAATTCCACTTGCAGATTATATGGTAACGTTTAAATTAAAATTCTCTGAATACATTTAACTACACACCCAATGTGGATTTAATAAGGTGGTTATAGGTTCATTAAGTAGCAATTTATTATTAACTCTTTGCTGGCCTACAGATGTGAATATTTGGTAAAGAATAGTGTATTATAGAAAAGACAATCTCCCCAGTACGCTAACTTCTTAGCTGGCTCCTTAACTCATCAGGCTAAACCATTTTGTGTATTCAGTAGTAAACACAGGGTCAAAGCTGTGGCAAAATGCCCTTCATCTTCACTATGAGCAATATGTTTTATGATATGATGGTTTTGTTGTGAAAAGTGGTAAGCAGATTTTGTCCTCACTAGGAAAATGGTTGCTATATTAAAATATATTGGTAGCAATAATATTAAAATTTATTCCATTTTATTGATCTTGTGGGCACAGCTGGAAAGACCGTTGTCACTGTGGGACACGTAAGGACACACACACCAACACTCTTTGACGAGAAGGTTAAAAACTATTTATTAAAACATCTGACTTTAAATTTATAGTATTTCCACACAGACTAGGGATTGGAGGAGAAGTTAGACACCTCTCCCATCCCATTGGTCAAGACAACTGCCCATCAGTTGTTTTTCACTCCAAGAGAAAGTATGTAAACAACTTTGTCTTAATATAAACATGTTCTAATTATAACACTTGCGTGTGAGAAAGAACTAAGAACTATGAAAAACAGTTAGAAAGTGCATCAGAAAAGCTTGAAAAATCAGGGCTACAGACCCTCTCTAACTCCCGTCTTCAAGAAGTGATTCAGGAAGCATAAATCTGATGGAAAGCCAATAGAACATGTTTGATAGCACTACTCGCCACCAGCAGACAAAAGCAGTGCTCTGCCCACACTCATCTGCTCAGCTCAGGGTGGGTTCCACACTTAGTGACAAATGACAGGGGAGGCACTTGTTTAAGATCAGGATGATACTAAGGTACACTGAGAAGTGGGGCCAATGTGGAAAGTGCATTACTGCCCGTCACATCCTCATGTTACCTGCAAGTAAAAAAAAAAACAAACAAAAAACTGTTCACTTTCTCCTTAATTGTTAATAGTACTACTTTGCATGTCTTTGGACTCCTTTACTATTGCCACTGAACTGGAAAGCACCACTTAATATGTCTGTTCTCAATATTTTTCATGAAGAGGGTTTGGAGAATTACAGTTTCATCATTCAGACTCAACAACACTTCAGATAATTTCTTCACTGTTGCATGATACTAAAGTTTACCAGGCTTCAAGGCTGATCAAATCTATTTTAACAAAAAAATTGGCAAAATTTTAAGAGAATTTTTTACACCAAAAAAAAGCATTCACCTGACCTTTTAACAAGATACTTGCATAACAGGTGGTATTCTTTTAGCATTTCACATTACAGATAACACTGTATGTTGAAAGCAGCTTATTACCAGTGCCCACTATGATCCGCAGCTATATAGATAATACTATTTTTCAATATTGCTTCAAGAACTGAATAAAAAAAAAAGCAAGCAAACAAAAGCCAATTGCACTGAAAAGAACATGCAATAGCTCCCAAACACTGCTGTATATTCCCCAGGCCTGACATGTTCAGAGACAGCTAAGGGACACGTAGAGTTGCTACCAAGTAATTGAATGGCTCCCCTCTAAATTTTCTAAGAACAAACTCTATTGATTACCAGTTTAGCCAGCACAGCACCAATTTATTTTGTTCCATTTCATAAGAATGGAAACAAAAGCCTTACTCTTACCCAGGTGAAGAGGTGCAAAGGACAGGGGCTTCAGAGCTTCATCCTCATAACCTGCATGCTCCAGTCCAGAGATCTGAACTCAGGCTGTGTCATGCTACTGATGGAATTACCAGGCCACTCACACCTAATAAAGTACAACTTTATTAACTTAATTCAAGTAATTCCCTTGTGCATATGCAATTCTTGAGCTCAGTTATAACGACTTTAGTGAAGAAAGCAAATCTTTTGGTAGTTAAATGCCAAACGTGCTTTTTCCTTCGAGTTTTTCTTCTACTTTCATTAACAAGCTCCCTTTCCAAACAGCTGTGCATGTAGACAGTGAACTGGGATCCATATATCCAATTAAACTACCTCATACAATCACAGCATGCCTTGGGATCAGCAGTTCAGACACGTTTTTTGAGATTATTGGTATAAAGCCTAGTTTCTCCCTCTGAAAAAAAAAAAAATCATTTTACATTCCAGATAAATTAACTCATTGACAGAATATCCTTCTTAATTTTTCCAATGATAACAAGCAGGACAGATATCCCAACATGCTAAGAGACTCTGCAAAAATATAACCCATTCTTTGCATTACATTTACTAGGTTTGCTGAACTATAGAACACTTGTAAATACTAACTGGAAGAAAAGCTCTGGAAGTAATAATGAAATTTGGGGTCCCGATACAGACCTAAGTTTCTTGGCTAGCTGCAGTTAAAACTGTGGCTTAAACTAAAAATGTCATACCCTGCTTTAACAGTCAGTAGGTTTTCTGTATCCCAATTAAAGTAAATATTAAAAAAAGAAAGCTTTGTTTATTAACAGAAAAAAGGCACCCAAACACGACAACAAAGAAAATAAATAACCAGCCACCATTTCAAATATATTTTGTCTAAATGGATGTCCTAAATTTAACCATGCTTGATGAAAGAAGGCATTAGTCCTTTTTTATCAATTCTTCTTGGAAGTAAAATCTGGGGTTTTAGCTGATCTGACATAGAAAGAAGACTGAAAACACCTTTATTTTGATCCTGGCTCTATTTCGTGTTTGGTGGACACACGGTTAACACCCCAAAAAACTTCTTTGTCTCACACTTCAATAAACTTGAGATCTGTAATAATGCTTAAATTATACTTTACTTCTATTAAAATATTTTTCTCCTCTCTGGATCAAATCAGCCAAACTCATAGATTAGTGTAGCCAATATGTCTATTCTGCTATATACAGTAAATGGAATTGGTAAACATTCATCTATCATATTTGTATATTTCTGTTAATAACAAGACAGACAGTGCTTACTGAGTATCTCAAAGAAAAGGACTTAAACACATAAAGAAACTTCCTCTTTATTGATTTCAGGTATTAGCTTAACTGAAAATCCTTCAGAAATCACTTTTTGGCCTGATATTCTACAGTAGCTCCTCTGAATTCCAGAGGCCATGTCCTCAGCTTGTGTGATCACCACTGACGTCAGCTGAGCTTAACAAACATGCAGAAGTGGAGGAGTTCCCCCAGGGGCTGCTGTGCTGTCAATTAGGGTACATACTAGCAATACAAAACAAGAATAGGAGGGCTTTACTTCACTTTTCTCCATATTTTTCTTAAAGTTGAAAAGGTGTTTGAAAGGCCTCTTGTTAATGAGCAGATTTTATTAGAATCATAACATGGCTTGAATTGAAAAGGACCTTAAAGATCTTCTAACCCTCCCAGCCTATTCTCTAATATGTGATCTAAACTATTCTCAGTTTGAATCCATTCTCCCTTGTCCTGTCCCCACATGCTGTTGTAAAAAGTCCCTCTTCATCTTTCCTGTAGGCTCCCTTCAGGTTCTGGAAGGCTGCAATTTGGTCATTCCTTAGATTTTTTTTTTTTCCAGGCAGAACAAATCCAATTCCCTCAGCCTTTCCTCATAGGAGACAGCTCTCCAGCCCTCTAATTGTCTTGGTAGCCCAACTCCAGACTCATTCCTACAGGCCAAAGTTGCTTCTAGGCTGGGGACCCAGAGTTGGATGCAGGTGGCAAAGCTACCCATGCTGCTTTTGATGTAGCCCAGTATACATTCAGCTTTCTGTGCTACCAGTGCCAGCTCCTGTCCAGCCTCTCATCCACCAGCACCTCCAAGTACTTCTCAGCAATTCCAGGACTTCTTTAACGACTTGGTGCCCTTTAGCAGTATGGATGATCTTCTGTTTAAAATTACTGTAATAAATAAGCCAAGACAAATTATAAAAAAACCCAACATCTTTTCTTTTGATCGAGTGAAAGATTTTTTTCCCACCACACAGGATTTCTTCCCTTCTCTACCATCAGCAAGTTTAGAGATTAGTTTTCCATGAACCCATCATGGTAAAACTAAGATTTCAGTACCAAAGTGTTTCAGTGAGACTGACAAAACGACATCCATCAGAGAGGGATGTTTAAAGGTATGGCAGGTATATTAAAGATCCCATTGACATCCGTTTGGATGATCTGCCTAATTTTGTAAATAGGCTCATTCCTCACAAGTAAAGCAAATGTTCCAACTGCATGCCAGTATTTGCACAGCATTGCCTCAGCCTACAGTACTTCACATGATGCTGAAAGAATTATGTTGTGTCTGCAAAACATAGCAATCAAAAATGCAGGATTTAACTTAGCTCCCTAGTGTGCATATACTGTAACATAGCTTTTATTTACCTGATTCCCCTCCCCTGATACTCTTCACTCAGAAAACATGGCAGGGAAATCATTAAGGGAAAAATGCATGTGAGTAACAGCGTCCCTAATTCATTTTATTCAAAGCTGGATATGCCTAGGGCAACTGTTCTGCACCTAAAGATCATATGCAGCAGGAACAGCTCTAATGACCATTCTGAATACAAAAACTATTTGCATTGTTTTAAGGAAATGGATGAAATGTGATCATGAGAGAGCTATCCAACAAAAATGGTGAACATGATTGCACAGAGAACTAAAATCACCCAAAATCAGAAAGATGAGTCTATTACCAGAATAGATGCAGTGAAAGTCTTCTAGTACAATCAGAGAAATTAGGAACCCTTTTTTTACATAAGAAGACTAAAAAACTCAGCCAACCCACTCTAGTCAGAGAAAGGCTAAGGATTGCTGCCTATGAATATATCTGGGAAAGAGAAAAGGAATCATAGAGAATTAAAGAATTAATCAAAATCAGTAAATTTGTGCAAGAACTAATAGGTATAAAATTTCAAAAATAGGTTTAGACTGAAGACTCTAAGAATTTGTCCAACCTCCTGAGTTAAGAGATTTTTAAATAGTAATGAAGGCAGAATAATGAACCACTTTCTAAAATGGAGCTTGAGAGGTTTCTGTGTAATGTTAGGCTACAGAGCAGACTGTGAGGCTCTGGAAATCACAACTTGGGCACCTAAATGGGATTGCGCATAGTCACAGGTATCTGGGGGAGCTGAAAACTCAACTTCTTTTCCTCACTCACCTTGGAGATCTCTTCCTCTTTTACTCTCAGATTGCTTTGTGTTCCTAACTTGCAAGAAATAAACAGTTACATATTAGTGTCACACCTGTATTTATGTTCTCTTGAATCAAGAACAACACAAGAACAGGTGAAGATGCAAATGCAAAAGATAGTCAGAAATCATAGACAAAGAAAGCCTGCTGACACTGCAACACTCAGAATTCAAGAATGGATCAGAGCCATCAGCCTCTGGAAGGAAATCATACTGCTAATGTTCCCATTCAATCCGACAATGGATGTATTTCCAGCTCAATTTGTTAAGTTTGAGTAAGAAGAAAAATAACAAGGACTAATGTTCCTGAACAAGGGAAATGAAGCCTAAACTTCTCTGCAGAGGCACACTGTGGGAAGACAAACCACAAGCCTTGCTCTGAATGCTGCATTCCAGCCATCCTTGTAAAGACTTCACATTTCTCCTGACCTTAAAAGAAACATTTTCCTCAGGAGGAAGGAGCAGATGGAGTCAGGCTTTCCACAGCAATGGGTTTTACCAAGAAAACAGTGGGCAGAAGGCCCTCGGGGGAATTCCTCTGCAAGCATGAAGCAACACCTCCCCTGCTGGGACAAGGAAGCCCTGGAATCTTCTATAGCATGGCATAAGCCCCAGGAATATTTCATAGCATGGTTTAATCGGTGTGTTGCTTCATAAGTACAACATCAATTTAAGCTATTCCCTTAAATTTTATTTGAATGTTGCATAAAGATGACAGAATCACAAGCACTGTTGATAACAGGGCAGAGAGGGGCCCTGTACCACACACTTATCTTGGATGCAGAGCCCTTCACTTTTGGCACATTCAGACGAAGACAGCTATAGAAAGGTTAAAGCAGAGCAGCGGGAAACAATCCTTGTGGCTCTTACCTCTTTGTTTCCGAAAGTTAGTCTTGTACTTGCATGCACAAGTCTGTAGATGTTGTGGTACACATCTCCTTCTCTGCCCTTACACTGCATATTACCAGCTAAGACTGAGGAGTCAAGTGAATCCAAGACCTGAAATTTGGGAGTTTACAAAACCAGATGAATGTTAGAGCTAAGTAACCTTACGTGCCTCCTAAAGTACAGACTGCTGAGTGAGATAAACGGGGCCAGGAGACCAGGCTCCTCTTTGTATGGCCTTTATTAAGAAATCAGCTCGGGNAGACAGCTCTGCCTTTTCCTGACACAGTCCTGCTGTTGGTTTTGCAAACTTGGGCTCGTCGTTCTAGGGGTATTTCCTTTTAAATTGAGGCTTTTTGGCGTTAATTTGCATGTTCCGTCTTTCTCTCCGTTGCCCTTTTTTTTCTTTGTCGCTTTTTTTCCCGTCGCCGTTTTTCCCACCTCCTCCGCCGCCATTTTGTGGGGGCAGTGGCAGTTTTACCCAGTGGAATGAGGGTAAAAAGGGATTACAGAAACACTGAGGATAGGGGATAACAGGATTGATAAACCAGGGATGTAACAGGGGGTTTTACAACTTTTTGGGTAACACATTACAGAAATAATACAACACATTACAGAAATTGTGAACTTTTACCATTAAAACAGATAACATTAACATGAGGAAATAATGAGATTTTATTCATAACATGAGCAGGCACTGCTGATCCTAAAATGTTTATTAATGTGCTCTGCCAGGATATCAAGTAGGTATCTTCTCTATTCATGAGGTCACATTCTTTTTTACTGTGCTGTCAGACAACAAGATTAGCTGAAAAGCCTGTAGGTATCATGTCTGAATTCGTACGCTCAAATATCTTACAGATGAGAATTTCAAGAGCAGGTGGTCAGCTCATTAAATCCTGATTCACATCAGCAAGCCCTCTCCTTCTTTGAGATTTTTCTGCCCCTTCCGTCCTCCCCAGCTCTCTGGGCTGGGGATGAGTGTGCCAAACCCTTTGAAAGCATACCAAATGCACTCTTCAATGTGTTTGGTCCAGTCTCGCAGCACAAAAATCTGAAGCTGTTTCAGAGATGATAAGGCATACTTAGGGCAGAGACTAGCCAGATCTGAAATTGTTGTCATCTTAATATACAGGATCTTAATCATCTACATGCAAACCCAAAGGACTACAGGTGGAGGAGTAAAAAAAAATTAAAAAGCAGGGGAGAAGTGACATCAAAACGCTCGGTTATTTTCTCCTTCATTTTTTAATTTGATTTTTTACCCAAATTAATTTGATGTTTTACCCAAAGTAGTTGGGATTGGCCACAGTAACTGATGGTGATCTATGAATAAGACTGTGCTGTGCTGAAATTACAATGGTTGGCCCTTTTAGATAGTAATTAGAAGAAAATTGTCATTACAGAGCCCTCTGTGACAGAACTTTGTGTAAGTGGCCAAAACCACAGGATACATTTCATAATGATCCCAGCCATTATACGAAAATGATTTTGGCATTGAAAATATGGACAAATAGGGAAAAAAAAAAAAAGTAACTGATTCTTAATATTTTTGTAGGTTTTGGTTGGTTATGTTTTGTTTTGTTTCCTCCCTCCCCCTATTACCACGGTGAGGAAGCATTTTATTTAGGGGGCTGAATTTCCAACTTTTTTTAACATGCTTTGCTTTAAATTCAAGTTTGAAAGAAATACACAATACTACTTCTTTTCTAAGTCTGAAAACCATTCTTTCTCACCTTGTCTTCCCTTCCGGAGGGAGAGAAAGTAGAACAGAGAAAGATTGCTTCCTTCCTGATCCCTCTATAGGGTCACTTAATTCTTGCCAACAGCTCATAGTCAAAAAGCCTTTGCTCCCTCTGCTGGTTATTCTGTCCTGATATAGCATCAAAATTAGGAGTATCTGCGATATCAGTGACAAAGTTTCAATGCAGCAAACATAGCTAAATACAAAATCCACAGTCATCCTCTTCACAGCCTTTGAATAAATCAAATTTGCACTTTAATTATCTGACAGAATCACTTTGTTCTGATTAACTTTCCTGAATATGCCTTTGTCTCTAAAAAGATGTAGTTACAATACCACTTCATATTTAAAATTAACCCTGTTTATTTGCTTTTCTTTTGATATTCACACCTGATAACTAGTCCTGGGCATGTACAGTTGGAACATGTACATGTTCTTGTTCATCCTCTGTACTTGTCCAGAGGATGCATTGAGCACAGTTGGATGTGGCCTGTGATAAGTGTCAAGGACCCACCACAGGGCCCAGCTTCTCTTTCAGCTGTTTCACAGTAAAATAAACCGGGAAAACTTTTCTCTGCTTATGGGCAAGAATCATAATTGCCCTATGAACTTAAGTTTAGAGGGAGAATTTGGCTGGCAGTAATGAACAGGATTTGCAACAAAAACATTCTTTTGGCTTTTATCAGGTGTAAGGAAAAAAGTAATTGCAGTAGCATCCCAAGGAAAAAACAGAAGAATTGTTCATAAATGTTCTGATACAAAATGCAACTGTGTTGGTGTGGGTATTTTCTTCCAGAACCAAATAAACTTCTCTTTATGTCATGATGTGTGCATGAATGTTTTTGTCCTGGTTTTGGGCAGTTTCACTTGGCATCTCAAATTTTTCAATCCATTATTTATTCCTCTTATTCATGAAGATAATAAGAACCTGCATCAAGCAACAACATTTTTAGTTGGAAGCCAGCGTGACTTTGGAAACTGCTTATATGTTCCCAAATGAATCCACACTACTTTAACCACAGAAGTTGCACTAGGGGCTGTGTCAGAAGTAGTACTGGTTTCTGAAGGATGCCATTGTGGGGAGAGTAAGGCAGAAAGAGAAGAGAGGCCTCAAAGCAAAACATTTCATTATCTTCCGAGGGCAAATCCATCTACACAGGACTCAACACAACATAGATTAAGCCTTGACAACTTTCTGTTCTGGAGAGGGGGGAAAAAAACCCCTTTGTCTACTAGGACACAAAGTTTCTCTTTATCTGACAACCATTGCTGGAAGGAAGTGTCAGCACCAGTTCGACATCACAGATTTATGTTTCTGAGTCTAGAATAATCACTGCTCAAGCACCACTAGATTTCTTTCCTCCTTCTTGTTTTGATAAATAGACAAGTTGAAAATACACTTGACTTTTGTCCACAGACCCATTGTATTGGTAAGAGGTTCAAGTACAAATAAAAAACAATAAGGCCCTAAATAGATTTTTTTAAAACTTTATCAACAAAGCACCAAAAAAGTGCATGCTCTCTTTGAAAAAGAAAAAGACAGTCTGGCAAGATTTTCTCCAGGGCACTGACAGGAGTTGAGCTCCTCCTAACTGCCCGTACGTCACAGCAAAGTCAAGGGATGTTTCAGATGAAGATTAAAAACCCCGGCCACTTCTCCTAGGCTTCCCTCAGACCTCTCCCCTCACTGAGGGAAGTCAAACTGGATTCCACAGAACACTGTAAAACTTCTGCTGGAGTCACAGTGTGGGCATGCTTGAGCCCCACTCCAGCACAGAGCTAAAAACAAAGAGAAAGAATTTGGCCTGTTATCTGCTGAGCAGCTCGTTCATTTTTGTGTGTTGTGGTTTGCTGCATTGCTGACAAACAGTGAAGTTGGTCTAACCACAGGCCGTGTGCTGTGCCACCTTGCAAACTCTGTGGAGTACATACCTAACAGCAAAGCTGTACTTCAGGAGATTTTAAACAAAGGATGTATGTATATACATACATACATACATAAATACATATATATATATAGCCACACACATATATATTTATCTATATGCCTACACACACACACGTAAAACTCCTAGAAGGTAAATTTTAATGATGTGTATTACAAGACTTGCTGGTCCTGAAAGTTGAACAGAAAATATTGAAATAAATCCCAGAAAAGATAGGGTCTAGAGTCAATAGTAAAAGATAAATGATGCAGTCACAGGATTACAATAGATCTATTTCTTCTCAGGTACTCTTTTTCTCTCATATTGTACCCACATAATAAACAATTTTTATGTGTCACAGGATAACCTTGTCCATGGCAAAAGAAAACACATAATGTGACGGACTAAAAATGAGCTTGAAAAATCCCACACACAACTGAAACAAGATTTTGCCCATGAAAAAGTAGGGAGAACTTTGAAAAGCTTGAGAAATGGAATGACCCAGTTGAGATTTCTCCACAACTGGTGATCTAACGCACTCTGTTTCTACAGGAAGTGCACTGAAATCTTTACTGTTTCTGTGTCATCCGAGCTCTGCTTTTAAAACAACCTGAAGAAGTTGAGATTGTGTTGTATTTTAGCAAGGTCTGTGTTCCCTTCCAACTGTACTAATTCCTGCAGATCAGTGATGTTAGCAAGTCCTTTAGGTATTCCTCATACCTGGTTGTCATACCATTGAAAAGATATGCTATTTACACACTATGCATACAAGTACTCTCAAAGATAAAAGCTTTTCCTCCTCTATACTCCTATTTAATCTTAACATTTCTCATGACAAAAGCTATTAGTTCAGCCTGTTGATGATAAACAATTCTAACTTGTGACTTTACCACTGAACTGTTTCTGAAGACTTTTTGTTTCAGTTTTTTGACACATAAGAAGCCAGGCACTGCTCTCTAACATGTCTGCACATAAACCATGAGCAATTCCGTTAGCAGTTAAGTGTGCGAGGCTGTGGTACATCAGCAACCATTAAGAGATGCACCGGAGGAGTCACATAAGGCCATGAAATTCCATCTCAGAGCAAGGAATATGTATGCAGAGAGAAAATCCACATCTGGAAATGCATCTCCCTCAAAACAGTACCAAATCTAAGTCAAATAAAACCATGTGTCCTGCTCAGAAGTGAATGTAAGGGCTCAGACAAAGATTACCTCCTGTGGATGTAAATGTACCATTAGTTTCTTTAGCAACAGTATTTAAGCACACGTCCAAGAAGTATTTCTGTATCAGGGTATTATCTATCTATCCACTTGCCAAGTATGCTGCAGGGCCATTCTCTGAAAGCGTCTACATCCATATTTTAACAGAGGTTTAAACTGAGCCAAGCCTTTGGGGTCAACATGTACAAAGTGACACTTTGCCAACTTTTTTTTTTT
>VYXF01010833.1:147391-194011 GCA_013397295.1 Polioptila caerulea | reverse complement strand
TGGTGTAATTACAGTGATTCAGAGCAGATGAGGCTGGAGTCTCTTGACTTCAATTGGAGCTTATATTCACTCTGAGTGTTTTGGTCATGCCTTTGGCTGGATGTGGTCCACACTGACTTGTGCAGCCCAATGGAGATAACATTGCTACCACAGTATCTTTTGTATCCCTTGATTAGTTTTGGTTTTAATACTGCAACTAGCTTGTTGCATTTCTGACTTGAAGGGATACATTAACGGGTTAAAAGTCCACACATCCTAATCTGGGCATGCATGAAATCCACCAGAATTAATTAATATGCTAAAACTGATGTATTTTTTAAAATGTCTTTCAAATAACTAAAGTCTTCCTGATATCCAGTAATGACATATGTGCCCTTACTTTACTCCAAAGACATTTCTGCAGAGAAATGTGTGCTAGTTTGCAGGCAGTTCTCCCCTAGCAGGGAGTCAGATGCTTGCTAATACTGCATCAATCCATTGACCAACACTTGCGCAGTGAAGCAGACATCTGGGTGGAAGCCAATATTTCCTTATTACTTCAGTATTTGAGTTATGTCAGGACATTCACATGTATACACACAGGAAATCACTAGCAAGTTTAAGGGCAATTTTCCAAAAGGCTGAAGAATGGCTTCTGAACTCCCTTACCTGATCAGCAGGTCAGACTCTTGAGTCCTCATTTTATCTATACAGGGCAGGGCTGAGTTTAAAACATGGTGACGTCAATACTGCTACCGAACATTTCCAGTTACTCTAAAAAGAAAAAAAAATCAGGTTTTTATCATGCTGGACACAGATGGATCAAATTTTGGATCATACCCTGAAAAATGTTCTTATAGAAGAACTATAATGCTAATGTTTCAGACACTCATTCCAGAAAAAAAACAAAACAAAAAAAAAAAAACCCAACTCTTAAAATATCCCTCTAGTCAGAAAATTTTCTCCTAATTTTAATTCAAACTTTGTTTTCAGCCATATAGTACTACATCTATTTTAACTATTATTTACATTTATATTTCCTTTAAGTTTATTTGAGTAATAATTTTTAATTGGAAAAATAATGGTTTGTAATGCATTGAAGCAAGATTTACTTTTTACCTGGTTAATATAGTAAACAGGGGAAAGTTGTTCATTTCAACCACATATAATTTTTCATAGGACTTAGGATGATTTTAAACTGAAAATTTAATTATTTCCAGAAAGTTGAGCTAAGTGTCCACAGAAAGTGGCCTACAAGAAAAATCAGTTGCTGCCTCAAAGATTTTGTAATAAATTACTGAACAGGTGAAAGAAAAGAAACACTATTCTCTTGGCATTACAGCTGACTGGAACTAAGCTCAGAATGATTTACTGAGCTGACCAAAGTCACACTGGAAAGCAGTGTTACAGATAAGAACTGAAACCAGTTTTGTTTTGTTCCAGACAAAGATGTTTACCACACAATTTTTATTCTTTATATAACTCCCAAGACACTTAGGTTTTGAATTTAGAGATATGGGAATATTCTCCATTTTGCACCTTAATGGCAAGGAAATAAATAAATAATAAGGAAAGAAAGCTTGCAGTTGGTCATGGTTTACATCTCAGTTCTGAGCGAGACTTTCTGATCAAGTATAATGTCCTAGAATATTCAGCAACTACAGCAACAGAAGGGCTGCTCCTGCAGAAAGCAGCCTTAGGTCTGGCTGGAGTTGATTAAAAATGAAGAGGAATTGAAGGAGATATTTTATATTCAGCGGTTCCACAGTTTCTGTCAAATCTTTGGGTTTCCATGGAAGACTACCAATTGGGAAATTTCTTAGAAATTAGAAAGAATTAAATTTATTTATACTTAACAAAGAGTGAGTTACAAGAAGAAATATGGTACAAGGGGTGAGATTTCTATGAAACCTCTGCACAGCTATCACCATAAGAAATAGGAGCAGTTTAATATCAACTAAAGCTGTACAAATACCATTGTTTTCCACTTGCTGCCTGAGTTTGGCTTCAGGTTACCCAAAAGGAAAAAAATGTGTGGGTTTTTTCTGAAAATGAGAGCATTGTTATGCAAACATTTGTGGTTATGTAAAAATTCTCAAATCACTCCATTATGTTTCTGAGTTATAGAAGCACTTTTTTTTTTCAAAACAAAACCAATTTTATTTAAAATCGAAGTAGAGACTGAAAGATTTTTTTTTTTCAATTAAACATTCCAGTTCTTTAATTTTTTTTTCCAGGTAAAAGTTGGATAGGGAATCAAAGTATATTTGGGTTCATAAGTAGATTAAATTAACCCAGATTTGTACTTTTCAATAAATAAAACATTTAACAATAAAATGTGCCCCATCCCAGTGTCTTTCTCATTGCAATATTTAGCTTCCATGTCTTGCATCCATAGGTATGGGACAAGTCCCTTTTGTGAAACATCAGTAGAAAGGGAACAAGATCGCAAAACGTTTCCCTTCCGGCTTGCAACACAACCAAAAGAATGAAGGAGTGAACAGCCCAAAATACAAATTTATCCATCCAAAGATGAATAAATGTAAATGTACTTTGAATATAAATACTTCAAGATATAAATCTGGGACTGGCCTCATCAGCTGGAGGCTTTAAGGAAATGCCCATAATTTACTACAGCTGTGAGAAAGTTAAGGTGGGTTTAGGATATTTTCGTAAAGCAAAATATTTATAAGGACAAAAGCATTTCTTACAGTCACAGTGAGCGAAAGAAGATGTTGCCGTCTTTGGGAACACTTGCTTAGGATAGTTGTGGTCACAAAAGTAAATTTACACTACAGTAGATAAAGAAAATGTATAATGTCCAGTTATGGGAACAATCATACAAAAAGACCTAACATGAAGTTACATGAGCTGATTGTCAAATCTATCCAAAAGCTGACATGTTATATGCTAAATCCTTAATAACATACTGTAGGGGTAATTATGAAAACAGCAGCAAAGTGTAAACCAAAAGACAATAACTAGACTATACTGGAGGTAAATGAATACAGGAAATTTCTAATCATACAGAGAGTGATGAAATTACTAAGAAGAGCCATCAGGAGAAGGGATCACTGCCATTTGAAGACGTGAGTTTTCTAAATTTATGAAAGAGACTGTTTACAAAATCCCAGCAATGAGAAATTGAGTTTATAATTTGAGTCCCTGATACCTGATGTGCTGATAACTTAAATGCCTTGGAGGAGATTCAATCATCTTTTGTTTGCATAATTTTTACAAGCAATTATGCTTGAACCTTCTACCCATTACCAGGAAAAAAAACCCTTCCACAACTAGTTTCTGCTGGTTTTATTTCACTTCCCACTGCAGCACTGGAGCATTCCACAGCTAGACAGAAAACACTGGGCTGTGTAAACTGGTTCACCAAACACACAAAATTCTTTTAGGCAAACAGTGGCCATTCATAAGCTTAGGAAACTGGCAGAAATCAGTCTATGTAAGAATTTTCCCTATTTGGATCTATTATCAACACCTGTAGTAGAGCAGGTCTGAAATAGATGGACTTTAATATCCCTTCCAACTCAAATCATTCCATGATTCTATGAAGAAGGACTGCTTTCACGTCCATTGGGGTACCTTCAGTTTCCTAAAATTATCTGAGAATTTTACTCAGTAGATTTCTTATGCAGATTCTAGCCCTTGACCATGACCTTGATCTCTTCTGTAGCATATCACATTTGTGGTATTAGTTTGTGAGCTGGGAAGCATTTACCATCCACAGTGAGTACAGGATATGGAATGATTCCTACTTGATCCCTCTGCAAGCCTTTATCTTCCTGTCCTGTGTTCCCTCCACTCTCCAGATCACCCTTAATTTTCCTGAAGCTTTTTTGTTTGGTTTTTTTTTTTTTTAGGTAAATCAGTATATAGGAGTTATTACCTGATTCAACCAACTTACATAGACTATTCGTAATAATTTAGATGTGGACTTTTTTAATTACTATGGTAATACATTTTCTAGTAGCCCTAATATGGTAAAAATGACAAAACTACTTTCTGAGTGAGTTGTTTGTATGGATTTTTTTTCCCTAGGTGAGAAATCTTCTGGCAACAAAACCTTAGCATGAGGGCCATTTCATTCCTCTGATACCTTGCAGAATTTTTGCTGAGTTTGCCATTCTATAACTCAGGATATATTTTTCAATCCTATGACAGGTGGCTCCACACAGGTGTGCTGGGATTGTGGAGCAGTCTATCAGCCTGTCAGCTGGTGTAGTCGTCCCACTAATACACTGCCAGGTCTCCTTTGTTATCCTGGAAACCTATATTTTTATTTCCTTTTTTAGTCCCCTTATATTTTTTTTTTATTTTGAGGGATTGTGCTCCTATTGTGAACAAAACTTGAAATTCAAGTTTCATTATTAATTCTTCAGCAAGTCTGTATGGGAAGTCCAGTGTGCTTTAAAATATCTGTGTCTCCTCATAAAGTAGCCCACATCTCCAGCCTGAATATATGTGATGCTCTACACATGCTCAAAACCTCAAGGACCTTGCTTAGTGAAAATAATTTTTTCATTGCAGTTTTGGTCAATAAAGGTTCTTCATTTCTCTGGAATTTAAAATATATATTATGCAGACACAACACCCTGATTCTCCAAAGGAAATCACAAGAACAAAAGAAAATACTAAGATGTGGGAACCCAGAGCTTGTCTTTGACTGCCCTGGGGGCTCAGGGACCTGGGCAGGGGGCCCAGAGGGCTCAGAAGACCTGGCACCAAGTCCAAGACACCTGTGGTTTGGATTTTAGTCCATGGGAGAGATTACCAGCTTTAAAAGAAAAAATACAAGTTTCACAAATTTAAATAGAAGAATAATAAGATTGTCACAGGGTGGAAAAGTAGATTTTGGGTTTTAGTACATGGGGCAGAGTGAAGCCAAGATGGAGGAACCACATGGCTTTTAGTCTTCTTCCTTCTTCTCCATGATTCTGCTGTGGTGGTGGCACTTGTGATTGGTTTAGATGAAGTACACACTGTCTAACGTAGATGATAGATATTGGAAAATAATTGTAAATAAGGTATACGTAGTTTTTAGTATAAAAGATAAATCACCGCCTCTCAGGTGGGGGATTGCCTCGGACTGTCGTGCTGTGAAGACCTCGGCAGGGACAAAGAGAACAGTGTTCTAGATAAGCTATAATAAACAATAATAAAAGTATCTGAAGACCGAAGATTCCATGTCTTTTTCTCCTTGGGCAAGGAAAAGGACTTTTAACACCTTGGGGACTTTTCCAGCAAAAGCAGGAAATCCCCACAACTAAGAGAGCAAAAAGCTTATATGTTCTTGTTTTGTGCTGCACTCTGGAGATATGCTTTAGCTACAGGGATTGCAGACAGAAAGCGTGCCTAGGTAAGCTCAGTATATCACCTCAGCCTGGCTTATTTTGTCTTCCTACAACCATATCAATGACTTGATAAAACCACACACTGTATTCCAGGGCAGCCTAAAAATTAAGCCTGAGCTGACAACAGCATAACATGAAAGCAGAAATGTGCTCTCAGCCAAGTCCCTGGTCTGGAATTCCTAAAATCATTTAATGTTTAAAACACAGAAAAGTTGAAGTATGATTAATCTAAAAATTACTGTAACCCCAACTGAGCTTGTTTGTCTTTTGCCCCTCTGACACAGTAAGATTTAAGTTACTCTCATAATTTAGCTTCTTTAAGCTCCATGACATTAGTTTGTCCATCAGTAGTTCTGTTAGTAAACACAGTGCTCCAATATCACTGCAAGTGAAAAAATCCAGCCAGTGCTCAGAGCAAAAAACCAAAGTCAATAAGCTCCATGGAGACTTGTTTCTACATCAGACTGCATGGCTTATTGCTTCTGAAAAAGACTTGCAGTGTTGGGCACGCCAGGCTGGTGACACTGGAATTACATAGACACTCACACAAAAATCAATTTGCAAGCAAAACTAGCTGAAGACTTTGTGTGAAATATGCCCAAAGCATATGGGAGGAAGTGGAGGGGGACATTTACATTGCTACATATTCAACTCTGGTCCCAGGTCTTTGCAATGCTGACAGAGATGGATGCTTTTTGGTATCTCTGATCACTGTATTCCAGCAGCTCCCTTTTAAGGTCCTGACTTTATAAACTTTCCCTATCCAGCAGACACTTCAACCTGTTCAAGTGGTGCATAAGCAGGTTCTAAAGTGCTTTGATGAGTAGCATGGATCAAAGTATGTGCTTAAATGCTTTGCTAAATAATTAAAAATTGGCTTGAGAGCTGGCATAAAGACACTCACTGAAAATTACCGAGCTTTATGAAAATTAAATGAAGCAATTAAGCTTAGCTTTCCTATCTATACTTCCAGAAAGGCCTATTAAGTCCAGCATACAAGCTCCAGTTGTCGGAAGTGTCAGGATCAGTAATTTTAGGGTTAGTTAAAACAATGCCTTTTTATAGAAAGGCCTTGATAGGGACAAGGTGCTTTGTATACCTCTTAGCTCAAGGTAAACCCTGAACAAAGGAAGGCTTTTGAGAAACAGCTTAACAACATAAAATAAAAATATGTTCATCTTCCTTAGGATTGTATCTTGCAATTGGCGACTACAGCTACAAAAACTATAGACTCTTGTGGAGGCAAGGCTGATAATCCCTACTTTAATTGCAACCATTCCCTTTTGCACTACTTCTTCAGAATCTCTGAGAACTTCACTTTGCCTGACCCTTCCTTCACTTGTGTTAATCCCCAGAGTGTAATCTTTCTAACCTTGAACAAAACTGGTTTATCTACATAGGATTTTTATTCAGGCAGCAAAGCTAAAACCAAAAAGAGATGAATAGGCAAAGTCTACAGGGACAACAGACAAATCCATTCTCCCTGCAAGGCTCTGCTAAGTATTACATTGCCTAAAAAGATCTGCAGAAACATTTGAATTCCATAAAAATATAGCCAGCTGAACTGAGAGTTTATTTTAACTTGTGAAAAGCTCAGTTCATCTTGTGAATCTTATATCAGTGTGTTTTGCTCAGTTATCCTTTACCATCAGCAATAAGCCCCAGAGAAGTTTGTGTTTTCCTTGTGTAAAACCACATCAAAATCATATGGTAAGAGTCCTTCGCACTGAAAAAGAAAAACCATACATGGAAGAGACAAACATTAGAAAATTTTTATGGCATCCCTCAAGATGAATTAAAAACACATTTGTATTTGAACATAAAGGAAAAATGTAATAAACAATGCATTGAGCAGAGTCCTACCACACTATGCAGTTCGAATGTGGAGTCTGAAAAGATGTGCCACAAGCGGATTCCTTACATACTCTTGCACCAGCACCCATCCTGAGAGCTGTTGCACTGGGCACATCATCCCAGCCCTGACACAACTGCCCAAAGGGGACCCCTGAGCCTTGAAGTCCACAACAGCCACAAGACAATGCTGAGGCTGTTCCTCCTCTCACCACCAAGGGAAATTTTCCACCCTTGCAAGGAATCTGTTCTTCCTCTGGCATTCCTGCTTTCAGCCAGTTTAACCCCTTCTTGTAGTTGGGCCTTCTTCCCCTGTGTGCCAGATCATTCCTCAGCCAAGTGACCACGGTCAATTACAATCTCCCCTTCACAGAAATCGATGCCAGCAGACAAGACTTGCCCAAAATTGTACACCCAATTAAAAACAAGATCAGAAGTAATACCAAGATCTCATCACTGCTAGAATGTCATCTGCTAGACTAAGTGCTAATGACCGCAAGACAGCTCTCACATGGAAAGCACATGCGCCTTGTTAAGACAGTTATTCATTGTATTGCTGTTTAAAGAAGATGAAGAAAAAGAGTATGTGGAATATGAAGAAATGGAGGTTGTGAACAGAGCAGCATAGGAAATTCAGGAAAAAGTTTCATTATTGTACAGGATGACACACAAAAGCAGAAGTTAAAGTCAAGGCTAGAATATGCTGGCCTAAATTATCACAAAGACACTCAGAGCAAATTTCATGCTCTAAAGTCTATGGAGTTTGCATGAAATGTCCTCTACTGTTGAGGTTTTAAAAATCGCAGTCTATTTAAAGTGAGAGGGTATAGATCAAATGACTGCTGCTGGGCTCCTGAAACTCAACTTTCAGAACCATGCAGTCTTATAATATACATAACTAAAATTTACCTTTTCAACCTGTCTGGAGTCGGATATTTGATTGCTTTTGCCAACAGGGAGTCTGACCTCTTGAAGCAATGCACATCCGTATCTGCCAACCCACAGCCATGAGGCGATGAACTAAACTCGACAAACTTGATTCTTTATCTGTCTTTCTTTTTATTTTTAACAAAGTGCCCCTGTGAACAATAAATATTTAATTTTCAGAATTAAAAAAGGGCTTTGTGTTTAGTAGGTGGCCTCAATCTAGTTATAGTATCAGCAGTTTTTCCCTCTAGGGAGTAATTAGGGGAAAGTTCTGGTCACAATGCTAAACTGTGATAATGACAGAATTTAAAATCATTTTTATACCACATGCTGCATTGCAGTTCATTTCCATATGATCTGCCTTCAATGAAGGTGTCAAGCTTATAAAGTCTCCTGGGCAAATAGATGACCAAAATCCCAATGCCTGGAAGGAAGCTCAGGGGAAAGACACACATTGTCATACTATATGTGATAAGGTCTCCAGATTATGAAGCTGGCAGGCAGGAAGTAAGAAGGCCCTAGAGATTTTGACAGAGATTTGTCTCTGCCACACAATTAGCACTTGAGATTGATGATATTTTGTTGGAGATTCACCTGGGCTATAAGTTATTTGTTAATGGTGGGCATTTAGTACACAGCTATTGCACTTACCCTAAAGCTGGTAAATAGTTATGGTGAAGCAAATTTCCATGGTCCAGATTTTACAACACATTATATCGAAGACTATCCCTTTACTGCAATGTCATATGGAGAAAAAAATATCATTATAGGCACATTACCTAATAGGTTACTATTAACTTGGGTGCAGCATTGCCTTGACAGTTACATTGACTCTAATTCCAGCTCTACTTTTTTCAGCAGAAATGAAAAGACCCTTAGGGAAGGTCATTTGCCAGACATTCCATCTTGGTCTGGGAAACAAAATTATTCACAAGAAAAATGGAGGCACCAAGAGCAGCCTACAAATAATATTTATATCTGAAAATGATACAACTGAAGAAATATTCTGTGGAAAAAAAGAAAAAAACAACAACCAACCAAATTGAAAAAAATAAAAATAAAACCAAAAAAACATACAAAAAAACCCAATTAAAAACAACTAAGCAACCAGCTATTTAGAGGCAGCAAATAGCTTTGTATAATTCATTCAAGTTTTCTCTCTTATTTGGATCATCTTTAAATTCACTAAAATCAGATCCAGCTATGTAAGGTAGTAGATTAATAAATATTTATCACACACAGAACTGGTGATCATACTTGGGAGACCTCCCTAGAGGAGGTAATATAATAGGAGCAGGGAAGGAGGCTGACAAGAGAATTGGGAATCAGAAACTTGGTTAGTGTGGTACATAGAAGTAGCAAGGAAGGGATGCATCTTAGAAGAGGAAGGAGTGGAGAGAACTGGGAGCATGAACTTGGTGAAGGGCATGGGGAGCAACACATAGATTGTCAGAAGGGAAACCTCCAGGCTCATAGGAGCAAGGCAAGGTTAAAAAGAAAAGTATTTAGCAGTGAAAATCACCCACTGATGAGTTGAAAATGGATCCCCTGTATACAGCTAGGCCAAAAGGATCGCGAGGTGCACCAGAGGAAGTGTGACCAGCAGGTCAAAGGTGATTTTCACCTACTTCACTCTCATGAGACCCTACCTGGAGCGCTGCATCCAGATCTGGGGGCCACAAAGAAAGGCAAATATGGATCCATTGAAACAAGTCCAGATGAAGCCACAAAGATAGTCAGAAGGATGGAACAACTCTTCTGTGAAAACAGAGAGCTGGGGTTGCTCTGTCTGGAGAAGAAAAGGCCTCAGGGAGCACATTCCAGTACAAAACAGGGGCCTACGAGAAGGCTGGAGAGGGACTTTTAACAAAGGCAGACAGTGAGAAAACAAGTTTTAAACTGAAAGAGGGTAAGTTTAGATAAGACATTAGGAATAAATTCTCTCCTGAAAGGGTGGTGAAGCATTGCAACAGGTTGCCTAGAGTAATTGTGCATGCCCTATCCCTGGAAGCATTCAAGGCCAGATTGGATGAAGTTTTGAGCACCTTCCACTGTTCTAGTGAGCAAGAAGTTGTTCCTGGGGTTTGGTACCAGATGATCTTGAAGGTTCCTTCCAGTGCAAATCATTCTATGATAAAGAATAAAAAGGAATCAGACTATCCAGGAGCACAAAGGATTGTGGAGGTATTATCTAGAGAAAATGAGCAAAAGGGCAGGTGGCACATTACTCTTCAGCATGGATCAGAGAAAAAGAATCCTGAAGCTCACCACTCTGAGACACCCACATATCCCCAAAACACAGAAAATGTTTCATTCCCCTTTTAGGTGCTCATTCACACAGGGAACAAAGATCTGACACTGCACCACCTGTTCTGGTACAAGGCTTTGGAGCCATCAGTCTGAAGAGCCTATTTCTCTTGATGTTTTTTATAGCTGTCTATCTGATGGTGTAGTACAAAAAAAATGAGAGAAGAGAATGTATTGCTGTTCTAAGCAGCTTAAAAACACACCTTAAATAACAAGGACTCTACTAAAATAGCATTATTAAGGTTAAAGTCACTCCTCATAACTCAGAAAGTCCTTAATTTTGGTAATTTCCAGTTTTGAAATGTTCCATTCTGCAATGTTCCAATTCTGAATTCTTGTTTTGACGTATCATTATCTGTCTATGGTAACTGTGCTTGTTGTTCCTGTGAAATCGTATTTCCTATTACTTTCCACCTCCTAGGGTAGCAAGAAGTATTGGGAGGGAGGGGACAAAACATCAAAATTTTGAGGAATAATGCTGAGGTATATGCATCCCAAAAGTAGGAAGTTTTGAACATATCTATTTTAAATTGGAAAATTATTCATTCAGTTGTACAGGCTCAGAATGTTTACTTCCAGGACAAAACTAGAAAGATGCTGGAACTTTTTCACCTTAGTCAAAATTTATATCTTGCTAATTCTTTGAGATTCTTCCATTTCATCTCAAATCATTCTTCTCCAAACACAGTAAACACAGCAAAACCTGTCACAGAGGCTTGAAAACTTATTTCCTTTGGGTTTTTGTTTGCTTGACATAGACTGTCAAGGAATCAATACCTATTCTCATATGCACACAAAGACAAGTAATCTTGAGCATGCATATGAATAAAAGACAAGCAATAGATTTTATGCAGTTGGGACACTGCATAATCTAAGTTTGTAAACCCTTTCAAAGACATTTACAGAACTAATTAAAAAGGTAGGAAAATATCTATTGCAATTAGGACCATACTTGCTTACATAATGTTTTTGTGCAAATATGGTGACAAGTTAAATTTTAAACTCTCTGTGAAACCAATATGTTGGAAAGGAAATAAAATGTTTTACATGCAACGGTTCAGGAAAGGCCTGGCCACTCAGGACTGACAAAGTGGTTGACAATTTTTTTCAAATCCTCTATTTTCTTCTGTTATCCAGAAGGATAGATTGAAATTCCCAGTAGCACTCTTAAGACATCTCACTGATTACAAGAATTCTGATAATATAGACAGGAAGTGGAAACAAGAGTATGTGATTTGTTGCTACCCCTAAATGAGAGATCAAATTTCAATTAAGTACATTTCAAATACTTACAATCAACATTACAACAAAAGACTTCAAACACTCCCCCTGAAACAAAAATAAAAGCACTTCTATGAGTATAAAGGTTACATTTATTGAGCATATTTTTGCATGCTATTATTCGCCAAGATCTATCTTATTTAGTAGAAATTATTCATTTGTATGTTCTTTATAAATTTTGTATTGAAGTCCAAGTTCATGCACATTATGATAACTAATATCTTCTTTCTACTCCTGGAAGAGAGACATCATAATTATACCATTAGCACAGTAAGCATAGTTCCATTTTTCTCCAAGAGTAATACTGCACACATAAGAGCAAAGTCTGGCTTTACTTCTAGAATCTCAAGAGTGTCTCTGGACAAGAATGACTTCTCATTACACAAATGCAGGAGAGGTAAAGATTATACAGAGATGCCGTGAGCTACACTAAGGTTAGGCTAAATTATTTCCTGCCAACAGGATCAAAACAATGAAACAGGAACAAACAGTGAGAATTTTCAGCAATAGACCTCCTTGGCTTAACAGGATATAGATGTTCTATACATATAAATTATACCCACTTATTCATGGGATGTTACTGGCCAACAATTGCATGAATAGTCTCAGCAATTCAGAGAGCTGGGGCCTTCTGCATGTCTTGCTATAACACATGTGGAGATTATGAAATAGCTGGATAAGAAATGAAATACACAAATAATTATTTCTCTCTTGGGGACCAAGAGAAAATTTTGTTTCATTTTGATCTTAACACACAGACATGATCCATGTGAATCAAAACAAGGGAAGAAGTTTACATGAATTGGAGAACCAAGAAGTACTGATGTTTTGCCTAAGTTTTATAAATTTGCCTTCTTTATGTGCTGTACTCCTTGATTACAAATTGTGGTCTGGGGACAGCTTCTGCAGTGGATCAGTGGTTTGGACTGTGAATTAGACTGGATCAGTGGTTTGGACTGTGAATTAGTCTGGTGACCCACAGGTCAGTAAAAAGCCTTTGTTGTCTATTAGGAATATTTTACTGAGACATTCAGCACATTTCCAGAAATAAGTAAATAAACCTTTAATTCAACTCCCTTCACCTTAGACCATGACAGGTGACTGACCAGCATAAAAGACATCAAGTTGGCATTTTATGTCAGACCCAGATGCAACCAGCCCCTGAAGTGACACACACCTGAACCAGATGCCACATAGGCAGCATATAGTGGTATATCACAATTGTTAATCAAGGAGGAGACAGAGAGCTAGAGACAGGAATGAAAAGATCTAAGTGCACATCACAAGCAGAATAAAAGGGGAGTGCAGCAGCCAGTTCTCATAAATTACCAGTAGTTTCATTATTTTACTTGGAAGCAGTGGATTCTGCTGCCAGAGTTTGGATCCAACCTGTTTTCTTGTTTAAAAGAGTGGGAAAGTTGTGTTGAGTTTACTGTAGCATAGCACAGAATGTAAATTTGTGGCAAGTGGCCTCAGAAAATGCCTGCATTCAATAGCTTGAGTATGGCTCCATGTATTTTCCCTCATCAAGGGTGAGTCCCAGAACCCGGGTGAATATTTATGTTTTGCAAATGCTTCATTTAGCAATGACAACATTAAAGCAAGCCCTTTTTATTATTCCCTTGCCTCTACATTCTCTCCTTTTCTGTAATTCATTAAAAAAAAAAAAATCAAAGCCACCAACACATTTCCACACAAAATTTTCCAAGAGTCCAGACTCTGAATGAAAGTCATCTTTCATATTTGCAAGGTTTCAAAGCAAATGTGCAATCTATACAGTTCTTTTATACCAGAAAATCTTACACTCACTGAAGGCATCTAGCACCTTTCCGTCAATATGACATGTGCCTTTCAGGTACAAACACAGCCATCAAAGTAGAAATGTGTGGCTTGAACCTTGCTGCTCTTTGGGCCAGGTGAACATTTTTAGCCTATGTCCTTCTGAAACTCAGTCTTCTAGTCCCTAAAATCCTCAAAACTACCATCAATAACTTGAAACTTAGCTTGAAAGCCCTATTTTAATTGAACTCATCATAAGAAGTCAAAGCTTTTAATTTAGAAAAAGACAAACAGCTTTTCAGAGTCTATAAGAACACAAGTGTGTGAGAACCATTTCCACAGACTTTATAATCTAATGTTAATTTAGAGAAACTGCTTTGAAACCATACTTTGAAACTGCTGCTTGAAAGCCATGGTCATTCCTTCTAATTTTTAATATTTAGGAAATATAAGCAAAAACCAGTACAAGCCAATGCAAGTGATAAGCCTACCAAATTTTTTAAATATTATGCATTGCTTTATATGGTAAGGCTGCCCACTCACCAGCTGCAGCTGAACAAGCCATGTGCTAGAAGAGACAAATAGACACACAATAAGATAAAAATATGTAATCCAACAATAAATCATTCCACCAAATCTTAAACCAAAATGTTTCATAATTTTTAAAACAAAGTTAGGGTGGGGAATTATTTTACCCACCCTCTTCTTGGGACATAGAGTCATATTGAGGCTTACTCTTGCAGAGAGATTGCCCTTTGAATAGAAAGGCATTTGTCAGCAGCTGAAGCTTCACAGCATTACTATCTAGGGTTTGGCACGTCAGTAGGATACTGACAACTGAGGCATCAGAGGCACTGGGAAGCAGCAGGAATACTGATTATGGCACAGCTGCATATGGAAAAAGGGTAAAAATTCTAGCCCATGGAGAATTTTTATGGAAGCTGTATTCTGCTGGACCAAACTTTTATTAATGATGTAGCCACAGATGCTCATTAGGCATCTGCAAACGACAAGGATTTTATATATAGCCCAAACAACAGGTAACTTTAAATTGCAGCATTTACCTTTCTATTGGGAAACTGGAATTAATTCCACTGGTCACTGAAAACTCAGGCTGCCAATCAGTTCTTGACCTCTGTCCCTTTGACCACAGCCATGAATAAGCCTTGTCTCTTTCTCTGGCAGCTTTCCATTCAGCCTAAGTGCCATTCATTACACAGAACTAAGGTTCAGCATCTCAACCAAGAAGAGAGGCTTTTAGATTTTAACCATAGTTTGCAATATTTAACAGAACCTACGTAATTTCTGACAGTAACTGGCTGCAATTGTCATTGCTAAGTAGAAGCCCATTTATAAATCGGCTGAATAAGGGAATAATTAACAAAACAGTAATGAAAATATGATGGTATGTTACTGGCAAAGGAACATGGAGAATTTCATAGTGGGTCATAATGGAAACTTTATTCAGTATGGGGATTCTTTGCAGTTTAGGAGACATGTCCCATTAAGAGATCATGATTTATTTCAGATTTTGATTGTCTTCTAACCTGTGACTTTTGTCTTGTCATATCAAGCCCACTGTCTGATAACAGAGAGGAACCAGAAAAGTTAATTGAACAGCCAAGTGATAAAGATTAATAAATCCCTGGATTTCTGCAGGGTGAGTACATTTTAATAGGTAAAGGGAAGTAAGCAAAAGCCAGGCAGGGTGACTCATCAGTTCTAGCAATGTAAGAAAATTAGATTTTAAGGGGAAAATGATGTTTCCTAGGAAACTGCATGATCTGCTTGTGGAACTTCAAACAAGAGCAATTTCCTAACAACAGCCGTGACTAAATTGATCTACTGCACCTCAAACAGCTATATCAGTGAAAGAGAGATTGAGTCTCTTTTGTATTTTCTTAGTTACCATCATCAATTTGCCTGTTATTTGACTCCTTTAACTGTTATCCTTCTGACCCTCCACAAGTACAAGTATGATATTGGCCATTATTTAATTGGAAAGCACGTTTTGCTTTCCCTCATCTTTTCTGTCTCTCTTTTCTTGCAGCTAGCTCATGATTCCACTGTTGCTGCTGCCACTGAGTCACAGAGATGTGAGCATGTATCATGGTATGCAGCAGGCATAAGTAAATGTTCTGTTTAAAACCCTCCACTTTGCAGCAATGGAAAGTGAGCTGCAACATAAACAACCTCCTGGGCTCCCTGCTCTTAGATGTTTAATATAAAGTACATTCAGCCCACCTATACAATTTATACTGGATCAAAATCAATGTCTTCCCCTTTACACTGTCTACATTTTCATTCCAATAAATTAAAACCCTCACATTCCTGTGAAAGCCTATAATATTTTGCATTAGGCACAAGACATATCAAGTATTTCAGATGCTAGGGTGGAGAACATTTGTTCTCCTTGATCATTTCCAATGCAGATTGTTCAATATGCATAAGTTATAGCTGATGCAATACAGAGATTGTCTTCAGAGCATGACCATGGATTTCTGAGCATAAATCAGTGCATGTGCTGTGTGCAGTAAGGGAATTCTAGTACCAGACAGCACCTCAGCACTCATGCTACACACACACAGCTCGCGTGTGTCCTGTGATACTGAGCAGAAAAGGCACATCTGCTCAGCAAAGAGGCTCTCAGAGCACTTGGTTTTTTGGACATGCCTCTGTGCATTTAATATGTCTGCACACACTGAATCCCAGGTATCATAACGCAAGCAAATTTACTCTAGGTGCACACATAGAGATGTATCCTATCCTAAAGCCAAGGCATTCAAATTGCTCCCAGACAAAATTTTCTGGCAGAAAAGTAAGATATGTCTGAGGAAATCAAATACCTGATAGCTCTAATCCTGGTCACTCTTGAGCTATCACAATGGATGAAGACAATTGCCAAAATTGAGAGTCAAAATTTAAGTAGGCTGCCAAATTCAGAAGTATTGAAACACTTTCAAGTATACTGATTGCACAGAGTTGCAAATGGAGAGAAAAATACATAAGACCAAATCTGTTCATGCTTACACATTTGTCTACTGTGCAACTTGTGAGGAAATAAGAAACAGACATTATACGTCTCTTGCACATCAGTGTTGCTCTCATCAAAACTAACAAAGTATTCTACCTAATATAAGCCTATTTAACCAAGGTTTTATTAATACTACTGCTATTAATTTGGAGATTATGATACAGACAGGAATTATGAGATTCGGAATTCAGAAAGTCTGTTCAAGTACTTGCACTGCCTAAAACAATGCAACCTGTTCTAGAAAATTGAGTTCTACTATGTCTGATTCCATGGCCAGTGGAAGCTGTCCTTCAGTGTGAATTTGTCCACTACCAGCTGTGCATCAACAAGGCACACATGGAACAGAAAACCATGTGAAATACAGAAAAAGTGAGAGAAGAGACTTTGTGTTATGAATTTGTGGCTCCAGAGTCCTGTAAAGAGACGACGTGGGGGAGTTATCCCATTGTAACTGATACTTTGGATCTGCAGCAATGATTTTATTGTCACCAAAACAAAGCTGGAAAGTCTATCCCTTTTCCCGCCTCCTAAATAGAACAAAATTCCCCAGATCTTGGTGAAGCCAATCGTAAACTGTTTAATATCAAGAATTACACATCCCCTACCACAATGACCACTCTCAGAAAGCTCACATAAAATTTTCTCAACAAAATTTTGATTCCTGAAGTGTTTTCCCTGCACCTTTGCAATGATAAAAAAAAAAATACAGTTCACAGCTTCATTCTTCGCTTAAGACATATTTAGGATTAATGCTTTTATTTTAAAGGAGTAAGAGTAAGTATTTTTAGCCCCTGTGAAACAAGATGATGCATGCTGCAATTGTCAAGTCCCTGTTAAATTGCATGTAGCATATTCTGTAGCTCATAAATATTTAAGATGACTAAATAATTATCCTAGACTCCTGAACTTGCCTTTCTTTATTAGTTCCATGGGGAACAAGGAAAACATTTGTTCTTCTTCAGCAATACAGACAATTTTATTGCAAAATATCCTCTTTCTGTTGTTGATGATGCTGCTACATGGTTCTCTCCTATTTTGGTGGGAGGGAATTAGCCTCTTTCAGAGGACAGAAGAGCCTCACCTCTTCCTCACCAGATCAATCCACCAAGTCTGACAACTTTTCCAAAACATCTCAATCAAAGCAAACCCCGTGTTTCTTAACTCCTCCTTTAGCCTCCTGTTTCCAGTAGCAGAGGGTAAGGGCACCCTGAATTATACAGAATTCAGAGTGCCAAGCAGGGAAGCATGTCTTTGCTTGGAGCAGCTCAGTGGGGAAGTGACAGGGGCTGAATGGATGCAGGTGTACCTATTTAAACTAGTAGTTGTAAGGACCTGGGAGAAGAGGAGGGTGAGCCAGCAGCCCTCTCACCATGGAAGAGCATTGAACAGAATTTTTACTGTTGCTTTATTCTCCTCTCTGCCTGTTTTTAATGCAGCCATATGGTAGCAAGCAGATACTCACAACCTAATAGGAGATGAAGAGCCCGCACACCCTCACAGACAGCAGACCATGCCCCAGCAGTTGGAGAGGCAACACCCACCAGCAAAGCCAAGGAAAAAGAGCTGTCTCCCAGATGGCTGGGATGCAGAGCTTTGTCTCAAAGCCTAAGCTTCTTGCTTCTGCAGCTGTCAGATCTGTCACCATGGTTCACTACCCGCTGCCACCCCCTTCCACGGCAGTGCAATGCAAGAGAAGCAGAGCAAGAGTGCCCTGCCTTTGGAGTGCTCTTGTCATGTTTTGCTGGGATTAACTTGCCTTGGAATGCCACTGTAAGAGAGGGTGCATGGCATCAAGTCAAAATAGACCAAGCAGTTGCTGTAATGTGTGTCTGTGCTGAACAGAAACCTAAAAATGTCTAGAAAAAGCATGGTAGCAGAGACCTGCCACTGCTCTGTTAAGAATTTGGTTTAGTCACAGTGCCTAGACACTGAGGAAGATGAGATGTGTAAGGACTGCAAAATTTTGAAGCACTTTTTCTAGCCTTACTTACTTTGTTCATATTCCCCTTCATTTTTAAATTCAAAATAATGAAAACAATAATGTAGTTGGTTCAGATCTATGTATGGGACCACTGAGAAGTTAAGGAGGCTAAAGGCGTGAAATTAGCATGCAGAAAACAAAGCATGTTGCATACCTATGGGAATGCTCTTATTCAGAAATATATTTGCTTAAAGTTCACTGTGGCTTAATACTCCCTGGAAGATCCCAATTTCTTGGAGACTGGGAAAACCGACATGTAAATCAGCATATTTTAGGGTGCAGTTTGACAAGATTGCAAACCTGTATAGTTTTACTGCTACCAACATAGGTACAGGAGCAAGCAGCTCCCTCCATTCCTCCCCTATCACACTTTGCTTCCCTTCCTTTGGTTCTGGCTCTACACCTCTTTGACCCCTCGATGAGCCTGTTCAATTAGTTGATTCAACAGAAAACTAATAAGCAAAAAAAAAAAAAAAAGGGAGAAGATGCAACAGTATGAAACTAATTTTGTATTCAACATGGGGAGTTTTATATCAGGTCCTTCTTATAAACTTTTGCTGGATAGGTTTATGACCTACAAAGTCTGCTGGGGAAAAAAAAATAAAAGGAAGAAACAAAAAACAAAACCAACCCCTGCATGACCACCAGTAAAACAATACCTACAAGATGTTAATATTTAGTTAAAGTACATCAGTCAAAAAATGACATATATTTGTGTAGAACAGTCTGCTTTCCTTTGTCTGGATGGTGGCAGGAGGATTCTGCCAATGTGGCTGTAATGGTGGGAAGCAGCTGGAGACAAGCCTTTATCATCCTATCTCACTGTTAATTTCCCATGGAATAAATAAGCTCAATGAAACAACCAACCCCAAAATCCACAAAGACAAAGCAATAAAAAACCAAAGGGAAAGAAAAATTTCCTCACAGATAATTCAAGATTGCATGCTAAGTTCAGTATGAAATACATGACATATACCATTCAAAAAGTTCTAGAATTAGGAAAAAAACAAGTTAAAAGTAGTGTCTAAAATTAAGGCAATAAAAAACACTCCTTTTATGGCTGTTGCTAAAACATGGGAGGAAAGCAGCAACAGTAACAAGGAAATAATTTGACAATGAATGAGGATTTACAGTGACACTATTCAGATATATTTTGATGAAAGGGAGTATAATTACTGGTACAGCTGCCATATAGAGGGCAAATATTTTGCATTCTCCTCATTAATATTGCTGTCCTTGTGCTCATATTAAACAAGACAGGACGGATTAATAGGCATAGTTTGAGACTGCAATATGTAATGCATAGAGCAAAGAATTGCAGAGAGGGAAGATTTCTGAAAGCACCAAATTTGAAAACATCAAAGTTCTACGTCTTACCTTTTGTTATAAACCTAGCATAGACTGAAAAAAAAAGAGCAAAACTTAATCCATAGAAACGTGAGATTGTGGATTTGAATCAGTCAAATCATCTGTACAAAAGCAGGAATAATTTTCTATACGACAGTATTACCTCTGCTTAGGAAAGCTCTTGACATCATAAAGCATTGGAAGCTAAGAAATTACCTGTGGAAAAGGCGTGAGGAGCAACAACAATTACTGTATGCTTGCTTTTGTATTGTGATTTTACTGAGGTGCTGCTACTGACAACTATTGGAGACAGAATCATGGGCAAGAGGGACTCATTGCCTGACCTTGACACAGCTGTTCTTAATTTCTCCATGTTGTAGCTGCCTCCATCATTGTGCTAGGGAAACAAAAGTGGACAAAGTCTCTTTTGAACATAGGATAGAAGAAACTTCTATAAATTTCAATAAGCCAAGTCTTCATTTTGCACAAATGTGTCAATCATACAATCCCTTGAGGAATATCTAGGCTGATTTAATGTCTTTGGATTGCCAGTGACTCTTTTTCAAAACAAACAACACATTGATGATGGAGATTTTGGTCTGTTTGACTATAAAATGTACTTTCATGCAGAACACTGTCTTGAAAGATTTCACCACGTGTCACAAATGACATAAATGGAAGATTGTTGCTGCCAGCTTAGAACTGTTTATGCTGTAGAGAACTTCTTGTTGACAATAAAGGGCCAAAATTAAATTTTTTTTTTTTTTTTGTCAGCAGTTCTGCATTAAGAGAGGCTGTTTCAGCTCAGACCCTGCAGAAGCCCAGTTCTGTTAATTATTTTCCCCAAGAAGCACACACAAAATGTACAGGTGACATCAAGCTGGAATAGTTTGCTATTACAGTAAAAGAAAGAAAAAATAATCCAATGTCATCAATGAAAAAGATGCAAAGTACTTTATTAAGGCTAAATTAAGTGCAAAACTGAGAAATGAGTGTAGGCAACTCTTCTGAAGAAAAGGATTTGAAGTGTTAGAGGAACACAGACCATTGACTCATTTCTAGGATGATACATAAAGGCAGCTATCACTTTGAGATGCATTAAGAGAAATACTCTATGCAAGAAAAAGATGACTGTTATTTATTCTGTTCAATACTGTTGAGATTTCAGTTGCAATGCAGCATTCAGATTTGAGTACGATGAAGCCAAATGAGAGAGCAGAGGGGAGCTACAGGAAATAAAAGATCTGAGAGGGAAAAAAAGGAAACTAAAGAGGATCACAGGAGAAGAGATATGATGACAGAATGTAAAGGGTTGCTTTGAAGAGAAAGGTAACCAGTCATCCCCATGTCTAGTGGGGAGACAGAACAATAAAAGATTAGCTAAATTTCAAGCAGATAAGGTTTAGGTTAGCTACTGGAAAAAGCTTTGTAACTGCAAGGATTACAAAGGTTTAAAAAAAATATTTAGGGCTCTACAAATTTTTACCTACAGGGATTTTGGGAATAGATTTAACAAATCTTTTCCAAGGTGGTATCAATTCTAAACACAACTGGTAGTTCCAGAACCTACAGAAGATTCCAGAAATCTCACATGGCTAGAAATCTTTAAATACTCTGTTTTCCCTGCTGGGTTGATGGAAAAATCTGTATTTAGACATTTGTGATTTTTAAGTAGAAAATGAACTAATAAAGCAAGCTTCAAATGTACATAGGAAAAATGTCACACAAGAACAATTTCAAAGAAGATGCTGAGAAATAAACATAAATGTGAAGCACATTATTTATGACAATCTAATTTGGTCTCCTGTGGATGATATGAGTCATCTGAGTGGGCTTGAGGAGTAATTTTAGGTAAACTCACAGCAATTTAGTCTGCAAAATAACGTTCATCAATATAATATTTACAGCTAGGTGAAAAGAGAAACGATATCTTGCTCTTTCATTTCTGATACTGGATAACTATGTAAGCAGAATTACATTTTAAATACCAAGAATAAAAAGACATTTGGTATTAACATCTTATAGGAAAAGTCAAGGCTTCCTAGCAAATGAAGAAGAGGCTACAGTAACAGTTTCCTTTCTTTAGCCAGTAACCAGGGCAGCTCTGCTCAACCAAGTAACAAATTCTCTTTCCAAAATTTAAACTTAGTCAGAAAATGCGAAGTGAGTGCTTCCACTCAAAAACTGTTCTAGAATGAGGTATGATCCTCAGATTGCCTACTTTGCCTTTCAGGACAGTCTGCTTCCATATAGACTTACATCTTTTAATACCAGAAGGTTAGAAAGAATCTCAGATCCCACAGTCAACTCGGGCTCAATCATACTTCTCATATTTCTAGCAGCCCTAGAACATAACTGTAATACAAACTGAAAACTCTATTTCTGGAGTTCAGAAGTCAAGCCAAGTTGTCATAAAAGCCCATGTACTGCTGTCCTCTAATTTAATTCTTTGTCTCACACGTAACAATTTATTAGGAAAGAAGTTAGACGAAGGGGGAAATGCCCATTACCACATCTTCTAGATTAATTACCAGATCGCTCCAGCTGTGTCTGAAACAAGTGGAGAAATGTCAATCCATTCTCAAGAAGGCCAAAGTAACATTTTTTGGAAAACAACAAAACATAATAAGCTCTTTGACACGTGTGTATGCATGAGTAATCAGAAGTCACTTATTACACTCAGGTGAGCAACTTCATATCCATCAGTAAACAAAAAAAAAAAAAAAAAGCTCCTCAATATAAAAATAATCATTAAAAAATAAAAACATTTTTCTTTATTTCTGTCAAAGAGTTTCCTTAGTGACTGCATGCACAGTTTTGAGATTGTCCCAAGGCATTCCAAGTGAATCATTTATAATAAGAAGGGTTAGAAATGTGCATATTCAAAAACAACCACAAGCTGTGTATTTGTTTAGAACTATGTCCCCCTTGTGGATGAGTCAGGGGAATACAGACATGGATCAAAGGCAAAAAGGTTTTTTAAAACATCGTGTAAAGGCTGGTTCATTCCATATAAAAACCCCTCTGCAAATTCGTAGCAACTTTTGTACTGGGAAATTCAAGCTCAATTCTACTTTGAAAGAAGTGTTACATTCTCAAAATTATGTTTTGCTCTAGTTTGGGAAGAAATTATTCTTCTTAAAATACAAACAGAATTTATGATCAATAATAATAATAAACACAAAATACACTCACACCAGGGATTCTACCAGTCAGATACAATACAGATAGGGTCCCCAAGAGCCACAGGAGAACAGAATCACTTCCTTCTTCGAATATTAGGGTTTAATCACAGGGTTTAACCCCATACTAACCTCTTATTACTAGTTTCAGAGATATGATCCCATCAGTTCCTTCTGAGTGACATCAGAGACATCAAAGTGTCATGCTGAATTTCCCTGCAGTTTGTTACACATCAAACCTAAGACAAGTAAAGCCCACATGACATATATGAGACATGCTCATGTGACAAGGAAAGAAAAAAAAGCAAACTTGCCCCTTAAACATCCAAGCCTTCTGCCCATAGATAACCTCCTCTTCAGAAAGAGAACATTAGACAACAACAGATTTGTCTAATACTGTCTCAATGCACCCTCAGGAAAACCCTCCCTTCAATACTACTACCACACACTAAATACAGACATGCTACTTGAACAAAATTGTGTTCCTGTCCACAGCAGAAAGATAAATTTACCTTTTTGACAAAATTACCTTGTAAACAACCTGATTTATCCAGGCGCATATTACATGAAGCAAGATAATAACCCAGTGTTTGCACGTTACTGCCCTTGCTACAGCATCTTTGAATGGTAGCAAAACAATATTGTGCATCTAGAAATGCATGGATTTTATAATTCTTGAATTTAATTTTTGCAATGACATAGCACCATATTAGCAAGATCACTTTTATCATGATCAGAGTTGTTATAAGCTATTTTATAATTTTCAAACAACTTCTCCAAATAAATGATGATTGGACCTGTTTCATGCTCTGACATTTAATTTGAAAGACCATGGTAGCATTTGTGCCTCCAAAAGCATTAGATTAGAAAAAAAAATGATAAATATTTGGTGTCTCGTTAAATACTTCTTGAATGAAAATGGATAATAATAATGGATATTATAACTACAATTATCAATTGTAAATAACATGACTGTATATTTTTTTTTTAATTAGGGATTTTATGTGCTTTTTCCTCTGGTTTTTCTTTTTTATGCATTCTACTTCACACTATATTTTCATTTAACAAAAATGTGTACAAAGTACAGCACATCTAGAACAGAAATTCTAGAGAGGGACAGATTGCTGTGAAGATGCTACCTGCATTTAGATCCCTCTGAAAAGGTTTGGAGAGAGAATACATGCTCCTATAGTTACAGTTCCACCTTTCCAACATTTATTAAGACTGTCTGGAGCAAGAACTTATAAGGAGCATTTTACCTTGCAAAATTATTCAGGAAAATTCCCTGCTCAGCTATGCTAATGTATCAACACAAATTCACAGGTAGGTAGGGGCTCCAAGATCAAGATCAGACTTTAGGATCCAGACAAAGAGAAAATGCATGCACTTGTACAGAGTTAGCAACCCCTGAGTGGGTCAACAGCCACGAGGAGAGAGCAAACATGGCCATATGTCCCTGTCCCGGGGCCACTTCAGAGCACTTGCATTGCTCTCTACAAGGAGGTTGTAGCCAGGTGGGGGTCAGTCTCTTCTCCCAAGGAACAAGTGATAGGACAAGAGGAAATTATATTAAATTGCACCAGAGAATGTTTAAATTTAATATGGAAAATTTCTCTGTGGAAAGGGTTGTCAAGCATTGAAACAGGCTGCCCAGAGAAGGGGTTAAGTTGCCATCCCTAGAGGTATTTGAAAGTCACATAGATGTAATGGTTTAGTGGTGGGACAGGGCAGTGATGGGTTAACTGTTGGTCTTAATCTAAGAAATCTCTTTCAACCTAAAAGATTCTATGTTTTCATGTCTATCCTGCATTGCTCAAAACCAGTGGCATCCCATGATCATTATGTGCAAGGTGTACTATTTTTAGAAAACTACAAAAGTGAAAAGTCTTTAACCCACCATACTGCATCTCTCAGAGTCTTTCTGCACAACTTTTTATTTGCTAGAATTGTTTCAAACTCAAGGAAAAAGAAGGAGAGTTTTTAAAAGTTTTTGTATTTTATGTCTTTAGCTTATTAGAAAGGTTATTGTTTCTAGATCTAACCCATAACTTCTCACTCTTTATTCAATCAAATTCTAAATATACATAGAAAAGCAGAGAGAAAGAGATCCCTCATGGAAACGACATTGTTGTTATTTATTTGATCACAGGAGTGTGATGCAAACTTCAACTACCTCACCTAACTTCTTGGAAAAAGAAAATAGCTTTTCTAGCAGTTTCGATCAAAACTCCTTTCCCCATCAAGAAAAACGTTCCAGAAGTCCCCTATGAGAAAAAAATCTCTGCTTGGAATACCACCTTCCCTATTTTTTGCTATTGCTATATAAGTACAAAATGCAATCTTACTATATATGCACCTATGTAGATAGGACTATCCAGGGGAAGATGGCTTTCATTTGGTTATTAGTAGAATTTTTGACACTTTCTCATACAACATTTTTGTTAAACAAAACAGGTTAAATGAAACTGTTATAACTATATACATATATAGCTGACATATATTGCATGACAGAAAACTGCCCTAAATTATTATCAATGGCTCAGCATTAAAACAAAGGATATTGAGATGAAACACCACAACAGTCTTCTGCCCATACCATTGAAAATCACAACTAATCAAATTTGTATGATGCAATAAGAAGTATGCTCGTTAAACATGCAAGTGAAATGAGTAGAGGTGATTTAAGCATGTTTCAATCATTGTTACAGTTCAAAAATATTGGAAAGCTGGAATTTAAAAACAAAAGATACTAATCAATAAAGACAACTTCCTACAAAAATAAGCAAACTCTGCAAACATAGAAAAAGTGATTTATTAGCTGTTTTGCAGAAGGGATGGAGAGGATGTCAGTAATTGTGAATTACAAGCTAGAGTAAGGCAAGAATGTTGTGCTTTTAAGAAAAAGATAAATACTATCTTGACATATATAAATAAAACTATTGTTGGCAAGTCATACTCAGTAATCATTTTGAATCATTTTGAATCATTGGCAGCTATTAAGATCTCTATTATATGCTCCAGCTGACAAAGTCCAGAATAGATCAATGAGAAAGTGAGAGATCTGCAAAATATTGTCTACATGGAAAGAGGGAAGGAATATTAGTTATCTAATCTAGAAAAGAGAAGGTTCGAAAGTGGGATAATGCAATAAGGATAGCAGAAAGGAAAGAAAAAATTGTTTTCTTATCCTTATTGCAGATGGGGTGAGTGAAGAATTTAAATTACAGTGAAAGAAAGGGGAAAGAAAAAAAAAAANAAATTACAGGGAAAAAAAGGGGAAAAAAAAAAAAAAAAAAAAAAAAAAAAGGAAAAAACCCTTTGTAGCAAAAAGGGTACTTACAGATTTTACAGATTGTTTCAAACTGTGCTAGTTTAACTTGATTGGATAGTTTTGTGGTATTGACATGTGAGTAAACCAATGAAGAGGGCTGATACACCTTCATGAATACACATTTTTGGGTGAGATTCCAGAAATCTTTATTTTTTGGTTTCCGGTGGCAGAGAGGTAAGAGGCCCGGCCAGACTTCTTCCCATGGCCAGGCCGGGCCGAGTTTCTTCTCCCCCCCTTGCCCTGCCCCGGCACTCCTGGCCAGACAAAGCACGGAGGAGAGGGAGAGAGAGCGAGCCAAGGCCGGCTGGTGCTCAGCAGCTGCCGACATGAGCCCTGCCGAGCCCTGGGAGCAGCCGTGGCCACAGCTCGGCGGGGAGGGCCTGGCCCAGCTCCAGCTCCAAGGCAGGGAAAAGGGAAGCTGGTAAAACCTGAGCTACCTTCTTTGGCTGCAGCCTGTACAGAGAGTGACCCACAGCTGGAACTGAAACCAAAGCCAGCCTCTGGAGATCCTGGCACAACTCCAACACAGCTGCAATTCCTCACCTGACTGCTTTAGCCAGGCTGCTGCCCTCTGTTAACCCTTTCAATGCACAAGAGACCTCCAGGCGTCATTCTCCCTTGGATGAGAGACAAAGAGGGGACAGACACATCAAAAGAACCGCATTAAGACATCAAAGTCAGTCAAGGAGTAAAGTTCCTGATGGAAGGAGTATGGGAAGTTGCTTTCAAGCTAAAAAAAAATCTCTTTTAAGCTATGATGATTGATTGTAATACATTGAAGTATTTCCTTTAAACCATAGAGAAGTATGGGGAGATGGGAAGTTCAAATTGTAGACCTGAGCAAAGGAATGCAGTGTTAAAGTGAGCCAGTGTGGAAGTGTCTGTGATTCCATGAGAAGTTTGAACAGAGAGATGAAGTGATAAAGACTCTTTGCCCCCAAAAGAAGAAGAAAATAATCTTTGTTCCATGGAAGATGACCTCAAAGATAGACAAAGTGAACCTTTGCTTTGAACAGTCTGTTTTTAAAAATAAACCTCATACATCGATGTGGCCTAGAAGCACAGCTGTAAAAGAGACTGTGAACACTGGGAGGAGCTTCATGAATGTGGATTTTCCAGGCAGCAGTTGTTCATAAAGATTGACACCAAAAGAGAACTGTTTTCTTGTGGGAGAATTTTCCATAGCAAACGAGTGATGCTTCCCTCCCTAAGTGAACGGAAGAAAGAATATTTTAGAGGTGGAAAACTGACTGAGATTTCTAAGTGTTGTTTTCTGTATGTTGTCAGTCAGAAAGAAAGAAGGGGTGGGGAGGTATGAGATGTGTTCTGAAAGTTTCATTCTGATTCTTGTGGGGTTTTTTTCTTCCCGCTTTAGTGTTAATAAAGTTTTATTACTTTCAAGCTTAAGCCTGCTTTTCTCTTGATTGAGAAATTCCAAATTAGCAAACCTAAACCACAACAAAAACTTTACGGAATCTCTAGCTGGAAGGGTTCTGGTCTTTAAAAAAAAAATCAGATAAAATTCATTCAGGAATTATTTAAAATTTTATTGGTGGACTTTGGGGATAAAGGGATGAATTAGATAACCTTTTTAAGGTTCTTTCAGTTCTTTGATTCTCCTTACATTGTTGTTGTGCTGCCTTTAGAAACTAAAGGCGAATCAGAACTGGCAATTTCATGCACTACAGTTGGGACTGCAGCTAAAATTTCTAGCGGATAAGCAGTTGATTTTTCAGCACTTGTTACACAGACACATAGGAAAATGGTGCCTGTTGAACTTTTAGCTGCCTGCAAGGCTATCTCTTTACATCTATATTGCCTTTTCACATCTTCCCAGAAAGAGTCACACTGGGTTATGGTGCTATGTACCACCATGATCTGTGTACTCTTTATAATTACCAGTTAATTTCATCAGTTGCACATCACTTGAAGTAGTACTTCAGTTTGCCCTTGAAGTGCTCTCTTCTCCTCAAACACATGCATTGTTCTTCAGTTTATCATACCACATTCCTTAACATTCAGGTATTTTCCATTCAGCATGCATAACAGGCCCAAACAAATGAGTAACTACAAAGTTTGGCATCCTAGCAGAATAGAAAAGCATCATCTTCCTGTCAATCTTTACTAAGTGTAGGAACAGCACTAGTAAGTTTTCTTCCCCGAGGAAATTCTCAGCTTAAAAAAAAAAAGTTTAAATACCTACACTTATTCACAGAAATTAAAATGCTGTTTCTTCAAACTGTGTGTGCTGCATATTTAATGACGAAATCAGTCCACAAAAGTATAGGTTTTCTTCCTGCACAAGAAATAAAAATATGGCATATCACAGTATAAATACAGTTATAAAGACATTTTCTCAGGCAAGTTTCCCATTCAAATAATTGACTCCAGATCTTTTTGATGTGACATAATATGATTTATCACATTGGAGTCATATTGGTACATAAACACCTAGATTACCAGAAGTATTTATTATGTTTGGGACTTTGAATTTATTATGTTTGGGAAAGGAGGAAAATAGTTTTCTTACTAACTCATTTCAACAAAGAATGAGGTCTGTACAGTTAACCCTCTGTCCTGGTTATAACATACAGCACAATAAATTCCTAAATTACTGGCAGCTGGAACAATTTATAGGAAATGTGTTACAAACAAAACATACTTTAAAATGGATTTTAACTTCAAGGAGCTAAAGTTGCATATCCATATTTTCTTCTCAATAGGAGAGTGACAGTTCATGATACATTACAGCTATTTCCAGTTCATCAGGTTTATTTGCAGATTCCGATTCTCCTCTTGGAGTTTGCACATAGCTGGGGTTAAAAACTGGAGCACTTTTGATGCATGGACAATGGAACTTTGATACTGAAGAAAGGATGATTCCAGTAGCAGATATTTAAGATGTTAAGGAGGGGCTTGGACAAACACAGCATAGATTTGCCTGCAAGAGTGTGTGAAATAAACTCATTTCACATTAATCCCCGTACCCAGTCACTTACCCAGGGTGCAAAACCTGGTGTAACTGCATTTTTTAGAATGACAGTAGGAGGTCTACAGTATGTCATGACTAATTCTGACAATCATAGCCTACCTGCAGTTGTCAGAGAAGTTAATGATGGATTGTTAGAAACCACTTCAGCCTGAGGCAAAGCCCTGGGAAGTTAACTACTAGGACAATCTCTAATAAGCTGCAAAAACCAGTTTATGGGCTATTTTGGGGATTAAATTTACTTTTTCTAATAAAGAGAAACTTTACTAAGACATCACCCAGTTTTAAAACCAGGCTCAAGAGGTAGTCAGAGATCTCCATCCATCACATAATTATGACATGTCTAGAACACATAGGAAACATGTTACAATTCATATTTATAGTTATTTTGAATTTGTTTAAATTGCTGGAAATAGTAGGTGACTTTGTCAGAAGATTTTACTGAAGGTCATATAGAAATACCACTTCACCTCACTATACTATGACTTCTTACTGGAAACCAGCTCTGTGCTAATGACTCTTAACATCGTTAACTCTTACTGGAGACAATAACTCTCTCTAATCACAAAACAGAGTAGCCTGGTTTAAGTCATGATGTTTTTATCTGACTTTAAGTGTTGGCAGTCACTCATAGCCAGAATTTGTATTCACATTTTTTAGCTTGCCCAAGCTGTGAAATTTTTTACTGCTCTAACATATTCAATAATTACATTGTAAAATTCCTTTGATCCACAATGAAGACAAGTGGCCAGTTGTGCAGATACTGTTGAATAGTCTGTAAATGCACAGTATTTTCATAAGGGCGTATAGTTCAGTTTGTAGAATAAGACAGAGAATCCCTAAACCCTACTATAGTGACTTCAAAGTCAGTCATTTACATTGCTTACTTCAGTTGATACAGAGGTCAACTGACAGTAAATGTGCAAAAAGCTGGTGTTTCTCAGAGCTGCCAGCACTGGGCTGCCATGCAGGTTCACTTTCTGACTTCGAAAACAGGCTCAGCACTATGAAGTTATTTGTTTGCAACTCACTCCTGTAGTTTTTGATCTCCAACCAGTTCTATAACTGAACCTGCAGAGTACATCCCCGTGAGGAAAAGGGCCTGAAAACTATTAGCAATTCAAGGTGGCAAGAAACTAATCAGCAGAACTCCAGGAGCAGCTTGGAGACACTCGTCTGCTATTGGCTAATGAGGAAGGAAGCCCTGCTTCTGATAATGAATAGAAGGAAAATAAAAACCAAAAAACCTAGAAAAAGAGAACTGCCCATGATTTGTCTTTGGTTTGGTTTTTTGTTGGGTTTTTTTTTTGGGAAGGGGGTTTGGTTTGTTTGGGGTTTTTTTGTTTTGTTTTGTTTTGTTTTGTTTTGTTTTGTTTTGTTTTGTTTTGTTTTTTTTGTTTTGGTTTTGTTTTTATTGGAAAACCCTTATTACTCTTATAAAAGCCTAAGTGCAGCTTAATCCTATAGTGAAAATACTTTGAAGGATCGAAGTTTATCTGGTATCAAACCAGATTTACATTTAGTGTGCAAGTCAGGTCCTCTTTTCTGCATGGAAACAGGAAGAATATCTCAGTAGATATATTATTAAACATCATTCTGCAGATCTGGGCTAATTTCAAAGTTCAGTCACAAGCACTGGGTATGGAAGAAAGATTCTGGCTGAAAGCTCAAGCTAATCACTGTTCATAAAACCTCTAGTGTAAACTGAAGTGCTGTTAATAACTATTTTGTGAGCTAGTAAAAAAATAATCTAATCTTGAAAAAAAGTCCTTTTGAAAAGCTCAAAAGCAGTACGTCATAATTTACCTTGAATTTTTTGTGATATTGCATTACTGGACAAATATTCTAAGAAATCAAGGGAGTTATTTTGGACTCATGTTGATAGAACTGAGGGAAGACTTTAATTCTTTATTAACATTCTGTTCAAATATTAAGAGGTTTAATCTGATTAAATCAGATTATCCATATTTTTGAAGACAAAGAAACATATAAAAATGAATTAAGCCAGAAGTTTGTAACTGAGCTAAAAATTCGAGAAGTTCTAGTTGCCTGCTCCACAACAATGGAAAGACTAATTCCTTTTTTATTTCTCTGTTTTCTCATATGTTTCCTTTTTGTTCACATTCCACACTAAGTCTACACTGTCGTGAACTTCAAAGCTGAGTGGAAACAAAGAGGAACAAATCTGAATTACATATCTTTGACACTCTCTTTATGACTGGAAGATCTGTCAAAGGCAAATAAAAGGGGGGGAAAAGCACAGGTCCTTCCTCATTTCAAAAGATATAATCAAAGAATAATTTAAGCAGAGAAAGACGTGTAAGACTAAATAAAACTGTAAACCTAACACTGCCAAGTCCACAATTAAACCATGTCCTCAAGTGACACATCTACATGCTTTTTATTATAATTTACAGAAAGACTTAGTGAGTCAGACCTACATTTTGCTGAGAGATTACCATAAGCAATATTTAAACAGATGATGCCATGAACATCACTATGCACTTAATAAAAGTATCAATTAAAGTAAAAAAATATCTTTGAGATGTACCTACACAGTAAAACAAAATTAGGTAATGACCAGCACAAGATTCCCATCATCACTCGGCACTGAATACTTAACTTTGGGTTTTCAAGGCATCTCCAGTTACAACACTCGAGCCGGACAATGAAAAATGTACTATTAAGAGATTAATCCATTTCCTATCACACACGACTTTTATCCATGGATCAGGTCAGGCATTGGAACAGGCTGCCTAGGAACATAGTGGAGTCACTATCCCTGGAAGAATTCAAGAAACTACTCGATGTAGTTTAGGTTGACATGGTGGTATTTAGTCAAAAGTTGGACTCAATAGTCTTGGCAGTCTTTTCCAACATTAATGATTACATGACTCTGGCAAGATACTGCTGCCCAGGGGAAAAACCTGGTACATCACATAAATGCTCATGTACAAAGACCTAGGCCATTGAAGAACATCATACTAACCAAAAGGTAGATCAGACTGCTAAGTGGCTCAGATGTATCATAAGTGTGAACTATTATTAGCTCAACGGGCCCATGATGTCTTGGGACATTGTCACGGGTTGCAGTACAAAATGTAACCAAAAAGTGTGTATTCCATTACCATCTGTTGGAACTGGGGTGGGGGGTGGTGTAATCTTCTGTCAACAGGCCAGCTGATAAGAAAACAGCTAGATCGGTTTCTTTATCTCTTCTACAACCCATCCTCCCTCCAGGGAGAGATCTTCTGCTAATGGGCCATTGGGTCTCACTGATAAAATTTCATCATCCCATTGGGAAGTGCTCCATCCAGGGGGAGGAACCAAGTATCCCTACCTGGATAAAAACCTGAGATTTGAGACACCAAGTTAGCCTTTCCCACTGGACTCCCAGAGGAAGACCAGGCCCACCTATCTCCACTGGACCTTCAGTAGGGAACTACACCTTTCTACAGGATCACTGCTTCAAGAGAGCCACATGTGCCCCTCCAGGAGGACTGCAGCCACCATTTAATCAGACTGCCACCAACACCCTGACCCACAGGGTGTCAGGTTGTATTGTGACTCTGTCAGTGGGTTTGGTTTTTTTGTAGTAGTGCATGCTTGTTTTATTTTAGTTCTCCTAATAGAGAACTGTTATTCCTATTCCCATATCTTTGCCTGAGAACCCCCTTAATTTCAAAATTATAATAATTCAGAGGGAATTATAATAATTCATCCATGAATGTGAAACATGAGCTGCAATCAAGCAGGACAAGCTTGTGTGGAGGATGGTGTCTGCAGTATAAATGTGGGAAGGCCTGGCAGCTTGGCTATAACATGCTCCCATCCCCCCACCAAGGCCAGGGCCATGTGTTTACACTGTCCTGGGCCTCAAAAAGCAAGGATTATGGTGACATGATACTCCAGAAAAAAAGTGAGACAAAGGTACTCATTTCTGAAACAACTTCATGGACACCTGGGCTACAGGACATGGCATGGAGTAGGTGTGTTACACACACCAGCCTCCAGGAAAATCTAATGATACGATGGATTGCTAAAGATGACACTGAAAGCTATGGGAAGAAGGACTGTTAAACATTGGGGTACACAATTAACAAAAGCCATTTGATTAGTCAACACTATAGGATCTGCCAATCTGGCTGACACTGCCCAATCAAGATTTTCATATACTGCAGGAGAGGACAAAGTTCCTCTAGTACACATATGCTGGGTTGTATGCTGGGTGCCTCAGGCAAAGGCTGCCCATTCATGGGATTCCTTTTTCTCAAGGACCTTGGTGCACTAGGTAGGTAATGTGGGAGGACAGGATTCCAATGTAAGCCTCAAGGTGATTTTATTTTGGGTGAAAATAACCAATAAACTAAATTATATTATATTAACTCCTATATGATGCTACATGTTATCACTTTTATGGGGACTAGTCGCCCATCACTAAACTGGGCACCTCATAATACTTGTCTCTGATAGATAGAACATGAAGTCATGGACTACATGAACTCAATGAAGTTTTCTAAGGATGGTCCATAAACTAAGGGAATGATACCTGTGTACAAATTAAAGGACAGTAAAGGTGATGGTGTACCAGAAAGCATGGAACATGGCATGACACAAGTGGTATGGAATAAGAGGTCGATACTGTTGTGGTTTTGTCTGTAATAGAGTTGACTTTTTTCTTAGTAGCTGATACAGGGCTATGTTCTGGATTTAAGATGGGAATAATGCTGATAACACGTTGATGGTTTAGTTGTTGCAGTGCTTACCTTAATCAAGGATTTTTCAGCTTCCCATATTCTGCCAGAGAGCAGGTGCAAAGAAACTTGGAGGGACCGTGGCCAGGACAACTGACCTGTACTAGCCAAAGGGACATTCCATAGCATAAAATGTCTGTTCAGTATAAAAACTGAGGGAAGTTAGTTGGGAGGTGCAGTCTCTGCTGTGGTGAGGGCTGAGAAACCATCAGTGGGTAGTAAGCAACTGTACTGTGCATCACTTTTTTCTTGGATTTTCATCATATCTCTTCCTCTCTTTTTCATTAAAATTATTATTATATTTTACCTTTTCCCTCCCCTCAGTTACTAAACTATTTTTATCTCAATCTGCAGGTTTTACATTTTTCAGATTCTGTTCCATATCACAAGGAAGGGTGGGGAGAGAGGTGTGTGGAGCGAGCAAGAACCTGTGTGACCTAGTTGCTGGCTGGGGACCCAATGATAAGATAAAGTGTGCATTTTTGTGTCTGACCTGTTTTGAACCCATATAGGGAACACAAGAAAAATAAAAAGCTATAGTCCAGGAACTTGTGGTAAAGCTACTTCTTCCTTAGCAGTTCTGTTCTTCAGCATTCTCTCTCTCTTGCAATTCCCTGTGGCTTAATCCTTTTTTTATTTCCCTCTTTTTCCAAAAATACCCTCCCATGTTACCAACAGTTGGCAAAGGCCAATTGTACTGAAAATAGAGGCTATTATTCTCAGAGGGAAAAACGAAAGGAGTTGTTTTCTCTAACACTGCTAAATTAGCCACGTTTTTTTAAACTGTTTGACAGATTTCATTCCCAGTGCATGACACTGAACTTCAATCACTAAGTCTCCAATAGGGTAAAAATAGCAGCCAAAGTAAGTTCAGGACCCTTGGGGGTCATCTGTCGTTCATGTTATGGAGGAGTCTAGATGAATTTAGAGGAATGAAACAAATAAGGTTTCAAAGAATTTACCCCACAATCAAGGTAAAACTGGAGAGTCATAACTTTTAATTGGAGAACTAGAAATAACTTTTTTGTGGCATTTTAAAAGTGCTTTAGCATTTTACAAGATTCTACATTACATTTTATGATGCTTTTTCATAACAATCTAATCACAATAGAAAACATATCCTTTTACATAAAAGAGGCTTCTCTGCCCTTCAGAGCTTGCTCACTGAAGACTGAGACTGTTGCAGTTTACTTTTCAAATTCAGAAATTAATTTCAAACCATCTATCTACGTCCACCACTTGCAATCTTGAGGAGAAACATTTTGACCGAACAAACTCTAAGTACAGTGTTAACATCTGCTAGCTCAGTTCACAAGGAAGACAAGGTATGATAAAATTAAAACCTCACTGAAGTGTGTCTGTCAGAGACAAAGATTCATCTCCTATTGCTAAATTGCATATGCCCCTAATATCCAGTCCCATTTCCATATCTGAAAATCTCTCTTCTAAAAGCTCTGATAACTACTTTGTAAAAGGCAGACTGGTACAAGCTTGCTAACTCCTTGTTACAGTAAGGTTTTCTCTCAGAGGCTTACCTACTGTGCACATCAACCTTCTCTTTCAAATACCATCTTGTATCTAATGACAGACTTCAGGGTGGATACACTGAAATAATAGTAATCCTCACTCATAACCACATCTGCCATTTTCAACAAAAAAGCAACAAGAAGCACACTCCTTGCCCTAGAACTCCTGCAGTTCCAAATCCTTCATTCCTTAGCACCACAGCATCCACTCATTTCACAGCTGCCAGAATGCTTACACCTGACAATCAATACAACTTCACAGATCGAACTTACAATGAAGGCACTGTGAAGTTTTATTTACTTCAATGCTGGAAAAACAGGGAACCTTACAAAAACAACAACCACAACCCAAAACAAAAACAAACCTCTGCTGCTTAAACTAACAAATGTAACTATAGTCTTGCTGTTATCACCTGTAGCCACTACAGAAGAGAGTGGCTTACAGAAATAACACAGAGTCCCATTGGTACCAATCCTATACTTAGTGTGGATCCAAAAGTCTCATGCAAGTCACTAGCAGAGCTATGGAAAACCAGCAGATTTGGTTCCAGAGAGCTTACTCCAAGGGTGGGATTCTGTGTCACATAAACAAATACAAAACCTTATTCATAAAATCATCTGCAAAGGAAGCACCAGAGCCATTGGTAGAAACAGTAGCATTTATCAAGAGGGCCTTCGCTGAACTAAAACTTAATGAGTTCCAACAGAAGATATTCTCCATTTTAATTTCTTTATGAGGTTCTTAAATATTGCAATGTTCCAGCACAAAAAGTAAATATCCATCAATATATTTTCTCACTGGTATGTCTGGGTTGGATAGCTTTAAGTGCTACCCTGTAGCTCTTAAGGAGCTTCTCTAACTCTTAACAAAAGTAATTTTATATACCTATATGAAATTCACCTCTTGTTTTCTTCCTGAAGACTTTTGTAACAGGCTTCAGTAAATTTTTCATTAGGTTGATTAGTAGTAACAGCTCAGAATTCATTCAGTAGTGCTGCTGAAATATGACTAAAGGTGGTTAAAGGAAACTCAGTCCAGGAACAATTAAATTCTATTCACAATTTTTATGCAGAGGAAAGCTGTTGAACATTCCCTGATACTTGATTATACATTACTTCAATGATCCCATTGATTAGGTGACTTTTTCAATCAAGTAAGGATGTCCATTTTCAACTGTACTTTTCTGCACTTGATGATTCTCTCTGTGCTCTGATGCATTTATTTTAGTTTAATTGAAGAGGAAGGTTGTTAAAATTCTGGGAAAGTATTTAGACTATATGAATCTTTAACAATGGTCAGTGATTAGCAAGGCCTTTACATATTTAATGATACAGATTCTGGTAATGATATGCTGTTCACCACACACATTGAATGTTGAAGTGATTACCTGCATCTGATATTGTTTTCCTGGTGAATTCAGGGTGATTCGTGCAGTGAGTGGGCATGACAAAACTCAACAATCAAGCTTGGTTTGAGTGGCTATTGAAATTACTGTGACAACTCAGAATCACAGAACAATTTTAGGTTCAAAGAAGGAGACATCCAGCTCAAACCTTCTGCTCAAAGCAAGGCCAGCTTCAATTTTAGATTCAGTTGCTCAGGATATAGTCTATCAAGTTCTGTCAAAACTCTAGTACGAAGATTTTGCAATCACTCTGGGTGCTGCTCCAGTACTTGGAGATAGTAATGGAGAATTATTTTCTTTTTAATGCAGATGACAACCAGTTAGGCCTTGAAATACTAGCACTCCGCTGAGGCTAGTAAGCCAGCCAGTTTTCTCAGCCACCATGTAAGTCCACCCTTACAACCCATGTCTCCTTGGTTTGGCTAAAAGTATGAGAAACCACAACAAAAGTCTTGCTATGGTATACAACTTCCATTGCTCTTGCGTTGTTTGCAAGAGAGATGGTCCAATTCCTCCTCAGAAAGCAGACGTGTCAGTCAGGTATAATTTGTCCTCATTACATCAATGATAGATGTCCCCAGTCAGTCCATCATGTACCCAGAGGTGGCTTCACTGAGGACATTGTATTTCATGGCATAAAGGTGAGGGTATTTGGGCTGTTGTCATTCTTGCCTTTGCTGAAGACAGGAGGAACATGCACCTTTTTCCAGTCATAATGAACTCTTTTTTAATTTGGAATGCTTTTTAATCTCCCAGCTCTGAAGAATTCTAAAGAGTTCTTTCCTCCTCGCTGCACCCTACTTCCATTTGTAAATTGCTGTTGAAAGAAAAGCAGTGTCTTTTTTCCACCCTACTGTCATATTTTCTGGTTTTTGCTTCATGTTACCTATTGTCTATCACCTACTTATTTCTTTACAACTGCAAAGATGATCTTGCCTTCCCACTAGCTAATTTCCTTCTTCAGTCATTATTTATGAGGAACAAAACTTAAGTGTTTTCTGTGCAATATAAGCCCAAATTCAGTAAATATGTGGGATCTTGGGACAGAACAGCCTCTCACTGCTCTGGAAATCTCAGAATCACAGCTAGCTGAACTGTTTGCTCTCTGATAAAGCCTAGCCTAATAAAAAACGTAACAGACACACAAAATGTCACCCATAGCCTAAAATAAAAATGGTAATACAAAGCAGCACAGTGTCTATCAATGCTAATTCAGTGCTCAACTCACAGAAATAAAATAAAATCAAAATCTTCAGATAATTTTCTAACAATGAACTAGTGAAACATGTGGCATATTATGGATTTAAATCTAGTGCAAAAGAACAGCAGTCTGCTGACTTCTTTCTGTGGCAGCCCCTTATAAAAGAATCAAACATGATCATTTTCAATGGTAAGTTGGTACTTTGGGGAAAGCAGAATCACATGTGTCATGGCCTGATAAATGACTTCTCTCAGATGAATACTATCCTTTCACATTATGACTGGTCAAAAAGCCCCCCTCACCTATAATAAGACCTTGAAGAAAGCTCTCTGTTTTCACAACCAGCTTTCATACATGAATCACATCTGCCTTCCTTGCTATGAGTGTTGTCACCTACTCAAGGATTCTCACTCTTTTAGAAAAGTCTTTAAAAGTGTTATGCTTTTATGAAGACCAGATATTTATTTTAATAAAGAAGATTCATGTCTCAATAATGTCCTACTTGGAAAAAGTAACATTTGAAATGCATAATTCAAATATATTGAAGGTTGTCTCCCGCAGCCTATACTAAAATATCTGACTGATGTTCTGTCCCTGATATCTAATAATCCTTTCAATGGTCAGCAGCTAAACATATTTATTATGTACCATTGAAACAAAGTCTGTAATTAGAACTGAATTTTTTCTGTGGATTTCAAACTAAGCAAACAAGGAAAGTTATTTCTGGGTACATTCTTTCTATGGAAAGAAAAATTCAAATAAACCTCTCACTATGTAATCTAAAATTATACTAATTAGACAATTACCTAGCATAACCTATGAAAATATAATTCAGGAAAGATTACAAGTCTATTGCCAAAACTGTTATGAGGGAAAACTCTTGAAGGAATAACTTGACACACAGGGAAATGATAAGGTTCATTAATTGAGAGAGAGGATTAGTCTGTCTTGGACAGTGCAGATGTAGAGGGGACTTAATTATTTAAGAGGTTATAAAAAGAACTCAATCTCTATTATATTCAATTTGCCCCTTTTTAAATTTGCCAGAAGGTATGACAAAGAAAAGATATTGAAACTTATAGAAGGAAAGGTCCTAACCTATGAGGAGGAGAATATTCTTCACATTCACAGGAGAAAGACCAAGAGTAACAGTGAAATAATGTACATGTATGTAGGGAATTTTTTCTCACAGAATCTTTCAAAACATTGAAAGCTCATCATTGTATTATGAATAGCATAAACAATGTGAGGCGCAAAGTAAAATTAAAATTTATAAGAATCATAAACATCAAAATATGCATATATCACAAACACCTCCTTGGTTTTAGTAACCATGATCTGTAGTAAGTGTGAACATGGCATCCTATCCTTGGATAACCTCTCTGAATTTCTTTTATGAAATGTGGTCAAGAGTTTCACAAATCTGTTCTTTATTCCTATTTCTGATATCAATGCAACCCCATTTTCTTAAAATAGCATATAAAGCAGAATTTACTGTGCTGTCTTTAAGGTATTTTAACTATCTAATTTTTTTTACTTCACTGTTTCCTAATCTCAGATTTAACTGCATATTTTGCTATATTTGTCTTCAGTGCAATAGTTCAATCTGTCTCTACATCACATCTGTACAACTTATACAGCGTATTCCACAATGTCCTGTCATACCTTGTGCAGTCATGCATGAAGGTACCACGTGGAGCATCTGACACTTTCCAATTCCATTCCCAAGTTCATTGCTCCTTTCCATACCAGAATTCTCAGCTCTACGTACTTCGAATCCCTCATATACCCAGATAAATACTCCTCTTTATGTTTTGCTCTACTATCAGTAACTTAAGAATCCAATCTCACAAGAAACAATGAGATTAAGCACATGGTGCATCTAATTAAAGTTAATTTGGAAAGCAATACTTGAGCTCTCTGAAAATATTTTAGGCATGCATGCTAATCACCCTACTGCAAGCAGTGTAACACTTTTATAACTATTGAGAGTTACGAAGCATCATGCTGAGTAACTCAGACTTCCTGAACATCTTCTGTATCTGTAAAGAAAATCTTTACTGCTTTTCTAAATAATTCATAGTCCTTTCTTCAATCACCTTCTGTTTAAAAAAATGAAATTATTGAATCTTTTTAGTTAAGTGTAGCTGCACGCAAAAGGTAACATCACAGATATCTAACTGTAGCACTGAAAAGCCAGTATTTCTAATATTCATACAGAGGCAGAAAACCAAATCGAAACACCCAGGATCTACTGTCAGCTAATATTGCAGTTGTATTTTCAGCAAGTCCTTGTGTATATGCTCATATATGAATATGTGCCAATATACACTTACATAAATCCTTCCTTAGTGAAGAGGGAATGTCTAAAAATTTTCCTTCAGTTTTTCGCTGCCAACTGGCTGGGTGAGCTGAGGACAGCAGGGAACATACCAGGAGTTTAATATTTTAGGGACCTGTCATTTCAAGGATAAACTTTTCATTGCAGTATTCCGAGAGCCAAAAATGAGATTGGCCCTTATGCACGCAGCAGTCAGAGCAACAGCACCTCAGCAGAACAGCCTGATCCCTAGCCTGTCCCATAGTTCCACAGCCATAGTGTTGCTCCAGTAAATCCCGATTCTTAGAAGGGACTTGAAAACCTTTCCCCATATATTTGTTTGCATGTACAGTCATGGGTAGTTCTAGATTCAAGTGTGGAAGTTTACAAGAAATCATGGCTTAAGTTTATTACTATTCCTTTTAAAGTATAATCAAGAGGACTAGCCCATAGGTCTGCCATTAACAGAAGATTTTATTGTGATCACGGAATGCACTTGAGCTGCAAATTGTGATAATTACATGGACAGTGGAGCTAGTTCAGACCTCTCTAGTTCATAAAACAATGCAATCATACCCCTGTGGTGCAATGTCCAAGGAAAAATGTACTGCTAAAAGGTAATATGAAAAGATAAATATACCTATCTATCTGGAGGGTCATTTTGGAATCTGCAGACCACTGCTTGGATGCGCAAGGATTTTGCTGCTTTGGTTTAACCCATCTCAGGTACTTCGGCATGATCCTCCCTTGCAGAGTGCAGACATTCTGAAAAAAAGCTGCTGTGTAGGACAGTGAAAGAACTGAAGCTCAGGGAACTGAATTGGCTGCTAGGTGCAGATTTAAAGCCTAAACAGGATACTAACTGGCTAGTTTGAGACCGCTTCTTAGAAAGGAATCCACCTTTTGGAAGGGAGTTGGTGGCAGCCAAAAGAGACAGACTGACTGGAAGTCAGAAGGTCAGTAGTTTGGAAGAGACTGACTGTCAAATGAGGTCAAGCTCTAGGCTGTTTGTTAAATTAATTTTAAATTTTTCTAAATGTCTTTCTCATTTAATCAGATGGTTTTCAAATAGCTTTCACTGAATTCTTCAGTGACAAAATTCATATCCACTGGTAAAACAAACCATTTGCAATTTTCATTAAAGATTTACTTATGCTCCCTTATGCTGAGCACTTACCAATTCTGATTTAAAAATCCTTTACTTATAGTGACATGATGAAATAGAGTCTCAACAGACCATCCACACAGAAGGATAGCATTACAGCTTCTAACTTTCCAACAGAAACTTTAGGGAAAGTTCTAACCTCAGATTATGCAAAACATGAGACAGCAGCCTGTCTCAGAAAGATTGCCACACTGGGATATTTCAGCCAGCTTTAGATCAGGACAGGAAACTGGAAGGTTGCAGCCATGGAGCATTCTTCCTTAATGAAAGTCTGATTTTAACATTTGAGATTGTTTTGAAGCAGTTCAGTATCCTTGGATGAAAACTGACTTATGTTTTGAAGGATCTGGTTTCAGAACTTGCTCCTGCAAATCCATTCAAATCAGTTACAATGACATGCTATCAAGAAGGAGACCTTTACCAGAACCTAAGTATAGGCTATCAGGAACCCACTGGGGGCACCTCAAAGCCAACAGACATCTACCTACAAACCAGACATCTCATATTTAGACATGTACTGTAACCACTGCATTATGGTGACTTGGTTTGAATAACAGGTGTCTGCTAAGGGAGGCTGGAGCCTCCCTTGGAATGAAGAATGTAAACCCCCTCCCTCTGAATTATTATAATTTTGAAATTAAGGGGGTTCTCAGGCAAAGATATGGGAATAGGAATAACAGTTCTCTATTAGGAGAACTAAAATAAAACAAGCATGCACTACTACAAAAAAACCAAACCCACTGACAGAGTCACAATACAACCTGACACCCTGTGGGTCAGGGTGTTGGTGGCAGTCTGATTAAATGGTGGCTGCAGTCCTCCTGGAGGGGCACATGTGGCTCTCTTGAAGCAGTGATCCTGTAGAAAGGTGTAGTTCCCTACTGAAGGTCCAGTGGAGATAGGTGGGCCTGGTCTTCCTCTGGGAGTCCAGTGGGAAAGGCTAACTTGGTGTCTCAAATCTCAGGTTTTTATCCAGGTAGGGATACTTGGTTCCTCCCCCTGGATGGAGCACTTCCCAATGGGATGATGAAATTTTATCAGTGAGACCCAATGGCCCATTAGCAGAAGATCTCTCCCTGGAGGGAGGATGGGTTGTAGAAGAGATAAAGAAACTGATCTAGCTGTTTTCTTATCAGCTGGCCTGTTGACAGAAGATTACACCACCCCCCACCCCAGTTCCAACAGATGGTAATGGAATACACACTTTTTGGTTACATTTTGTACTGCAACCCATGACATATGGTATAGTAAAGGACAAACCTGCATTCAGGAATGTTTTAAACAAATGGCTTATATTTTAAATCCCACACCTTTTCTATGATATACTGTATGGATCTTGCTTCACGGTGTGGTACACAGACTCAAAGTTCAAAACATGAATTCCTTGTTTTACAGAGCATAGACAAACAGGTACCACCACCCTAGTGCTTGATAAAGCTTCAGAATATATTATTTCCAGAGTATGTGGTTTCGGTGGACACGGTTAATAGCCAAAACAAATGTATTATTCTGTTAAGTTACCTCAGCTATTTTAGACAAACATAGTTGAAAGTTTCCATGAAAAGACAGCCAGAAAGATACCTTCCTGCTAGTCCACCCTGAGAAAAATAGGACTGCATAAGGTTGGTCTCAGAACGCTACAGTGGGATGACAATATATGTTTTATTACTATGAAAATTTCTATCATGTTTGGGGTTTGTTTGCTTGTTTTGCAGAAAAGACAATCACTTCGTGATAAAAACAATCAGGGTTTTGCCCCAAGGAAGACAAAATCTAAGTACAGTGAATGAGAAAAATGCAGGTCAGGCCCATAATCTCTGTTATTCCACCTACATTGTAAACTATTTGTATATTTATCATCTATTTGATTATTTTCCCAGGGATTTATTCCTGCTGCCAAAGTTGCCCAGGTACTTTAGAAAGCCATGGGATCAAAACTGTCAAACACCCAAAAAACCCACATTAAATTTCTGGGTCCCTACATGTATGACAATGTACACAAAGTTGCACAAACACCTCTCAACTGTATATCAGGCATACTTTTGAAAATCCTGCTTATAAATTAAAAGACCACAAGTCGGCAAATAAACAAAAGGCATGAAGGGTGTTGTAGAAGAGAGGAAACTTTTGCTACTCCTGGGCAACTGCTAATAAAACAAAGGATTAGCAACAAAGCCAGGCATTTCTTTGCTTATTCCCCCTACACAGGCATTTGTCCCTTAGAGGAAATTAAAAGGAAATCTTACATGCTGTAGAGTTTGTTCAATATACCTGTGAACATCTAACATCAGACCCACTGCTCCTACCCATGGTGGTAAAATAAATCTTTTTTAAAAGTCAAGAGCAGGCTGGTGACAGATAGCTGCTGTTTCCTGGTTCTGTGAAAAGATTTTGAGAGGCCAAATATATTTGTAGGTTTTGAAATGGGGTGGGATCTACAGATGGGAGTTTTCACATGAGAGTGTATCTAGGCAAGGACGGACACTCACTGTTCAGGAAACAGAGGAGAGCTGACATAAAATTACTTAAAATAGACTTTTAAAATCCTATAAGGCCTCTCTTGATTTGTTCCTTTGTGTCTGCTTTCTGCTTGTTACATTAATTCACTGTGTCTAGCCTCTGCTGCCTTCTCTCGGTCCATGGTACCAAGGATTATCTGGTTTCTGTTTTTATCTTCTCTAGTTTTGAAATATAATCAAAGCAGAGACACTTTGTTTCAACAGCATCAACATGATTTATGCTGCAGTATGTGTCCCTCAAGATAGGCATTCAGACTGACAAACCTCCTGCAGCCAGGCAGATCAAAAGAGGGAATGGGAAGAGGGGGAAAGGATGAGAAAAGTAAGTAATTTTGTTCAAAATTTGGAAAAAAAAGAAGCAAAAAATATATCAAAGAAAGTGTCAGATTTTATATATCTTTTACTTTGCAACTACAACATTAACTGGCAGAGTTATTTTATAAGAAAGACTGTTTCAAGATTTCAGCAGAGTTTTACAACAGATAATGGAAATTACAATTAAAAAACCTATTGCAGTTTGCATATAGGAAATACAATTAGTATATCCTAACTTAAAAACAAATTGGGACTTTTTTTTTTAAAAAAAGGCAATAACATATCCTCCCCATTAAATAGGAAATAAAGTTTAATTCTTTTCAATCAATATAGACACAGAAACACTAAAGAAAAATTCCAGCCCAGAAAAATAAAACCTTGCAGACAATTTACCTTCCTTGAGAAAAGATTTTCGTTCAGTACATTTCCACTTGTTTCCCTGTCCTTGTACTCTGTACTATCATCTTCATTCTCAGTAGACAGTTAAATCTCAACTATCATCAAGGGTACAAGGAATCAGCTAGAATAATTTGAGGACAAAAAATGTCAATGCACTATGCTTTGATTTCTCCTTAGGGTAGCTAAACATTCATAGATTCTTCAGTATCTGCTTCAGCCCCATAGCAACAAAATTAAAAACTAAAAACTTTCTGCAAAGTTCCGAAGTCTAGTTTCTTTTGATTTTTTTCAGAAGCAGGCTAGTCTTTGCTGTATGATTAATATAAAAGGGCTTTGGAGGTATTTTGGGATTCTTCTTTGTGGTGCTGGTCATTGGCTGATTGGTTGGTTGGCTTTGGGGAGGGATGCTTACTTTTTGCAAAAACTGTTAACATTTCCTACACATGAAGTTTCTAATCAGTCAGTCTAAGGTTTCCTCTAAAGTGGTGGTTTTGTTTTTTGGTTAAGTTGTAATGCCAAATACTTGAAAATGTGGAAGTCATTAGCCAGACGCACCTTTTCTTGATATGCGGTTTGGCAAGTGAGGCATTCCTCATTTCCATTTAAACGGTCTTCTTCCTCATAGCAACTTAAAGAAGAACAAAGCTACAGAAATCTGCTAAGCCAAGGTCTGTATTGTCAAATGTAGAGAAGAAAGAACTATACTTAAAATGTGTGCAATGTGTGGAAGAATGCATCTCAGCTGCTCCTTCTTGATCAAACACAGCCAGTAACTCAACAGCCTCCATCTGACCTGCACAGCTGCTTTACCTCCCAGAGTTAGAGCAGTTACTTCTGCAGTTCAACCTGCAGACATCCATGCAGCAATATTAAAAATTCAGAGCTCAAGATCATCTTCTGAAGGAAGATTTCAAGGAAAGGGCACCAATTGCACAGTGAAAAAGGTAAAAACAAGCAGATGATGTTCTAACTCCCATAGGCATAAATTATATCTGAAAGCTAAAATAAAGTAATATTGAAGTTGTAAAATCAGGGGTAAAAAATTAGGGATTGTCCATACTAAACCTTTGTCTCCTTATGACCCATTCTGTAATTCCATGATCACATGTCATTTTCCTGTCATAGTAATGGATTCATACAAAACTCCTGTTCAGCCTCCAACTGCGAATCTGCTATTTTGTAATTTTTGGGTTCTTAGTTTCCTAACCCAGATAAGGCTTTTTTGTGACACTGCTTGCTTGCAATCACATCTACATTGCCAGGCTGGAGGTGCATTAGAGACAGCAGTTCAGGGCACCTACATAAAGAAAGCATGTTTACACATAATGCTACCTGGAGCAGCCATATGTGAGCCAATGTGTTTGATTTTAAATGCATGAAATATTTAAATGCATGAAAAAATGCATGAATATTTGCTCCTCCAGCACCTGCTGCTGACTGAGCTACGTAAAAGCAGGGCCACAGGAGTTACCCTCTCAAGAGTAAGTAATGTATGATGACATCTCAGCAGTTGCCAGCCAAAGAAAAGAGTGAGATGAGCAAGGGGACTAAGAAGAACAGTTACTTCAGCCAGAAAAATTAGCAGAGCAAGAAAAAAAGACATTCAAAACTCATTTTTCAGGCCCCACAAAAGCTCTGTGTGTACCACAATTGTCTTTTTT
>VYXF01010833.1:60707-147335 GCA_013397295.1 Polioptila caerulea | reverse complement strand
TTTTTTTTTTTTTTTTGAGCTCTGAGGGTTTAACTCACAGAATTTGTAAATTCATAGATGAAACTAAAGATGTTGGGGAGGAGATGGAGGGTGTAGAGGAAGGAACAGCAGGAGAGGGATGACACTGTGCTCACCCACCCCCAACAGCACAAACCACAGAACTTGCCTGAATGAACATTTCTACCTGAATTCCTTGTACTATATTTCACAATAAGGTGTTTAAGAACTTGTGCCATTCCTGTTTTTTTCCACCTAACATTGCTTCTACTTGTCTAATTCACAGTGCAGTGCTTGATGAATTAAGCAAACAGCTGATTAAAAATTAAAAAATACAAAGTTTGAGTACTGAAAACACACAAATAAACAAAAGAGTTTATACAGATACTTCATCAATTTTCACATATTGTTCCCCCTTTCAGGGTAGGGTTCATGCCCTGTCTCAATTTCTGGTTTACCAACATCTATTCTTTTTAATATATATTTACTGTGTCTTGGAAGTAATATATTCCTCACAAGGTTTTGAAAGCAACATTTGCTTCTCATTCCCATGGCTCACACTTGATTGTACTGGCAGGAAGTCAAGACTCACAAAGCAGCCTCCTGTCTAATCAAAATTAATATACAGTAATAATTGGAAGGGCATTGGAACAAAACACTGAATAATGCCAATAAGTAGCAAATATCACACTGAGTGCAACGTGTATGTTTTAGAAAGGGTTGGGGAGTGCGGCTTTATTCTCTGTGTCAGAGCAGCAGGCTTCTTTTCTGAAGAGGAGCAAGAAAAATGGCTGTAATGCCTGTCCTTCCCTCCCAGGCTGCTGACTCAGAGGAGAGGGTGTCAGTGAGGCAGGATGCATACACATATGGGGAGCCTGGGGCAGTAAGAAAATGCAAAACTCCATGCTGATCATGCATGTGTAATGAAGGGCTCTTAGGAATAAAACTAGAATAATTGTCCGCTGCTTTAAGGATTGGTTGAAGTATTTTTTTGCATGTGTGACACATGCCAGAATGACTGCTCCCAACACTGAGCAACTCTGTCTCTCCAAAGGAAAGGTCCAGATGAGGAGGTAGTCCATGACAGGAGAGGTGTAGCCAAAGCCAGTAGCACCACCAGTGTGCGTTAGCCTTGATCTGGAGGAAATTGTACCAGCAGTTTAATAAAGAATTAGCAACCTCCACTGAAAAAGAAAAAACACTCTTTTTCTGATTTCTAAAAACAAGGGAAACGTGCCTCCAAGTTTCCAACAGGTCACATCCCAAATGACTTACTGACCAAACTTTGTAAGAAAGCTTATGAAAGTATCCCGATCCTTGATTCTCCTCCCTTCTCAAGGGTGTGTGTCCCCTCAGAATGCTAATGATCTAACACAATTTTGTTAAAAGTGAGACAGTTAATGGTCACTGCTACTCAGATGGGACATTCCTCCATGACAAAGGGCAAACAAAAAAAACAAGATGGAGACTATTAATAAAATGTACCACTCTCTCACAAAGGTGCCAAATCTGCTTTGTTTTGTTTGCTTTTTATTTTCCAAGAAAAAAATAATGACTTATTTTGTTCTGGAAAAAGACTTAACAGATATTTCAAGAGTTAATTAATCAAACAGTCCAGTCACTTCTATAGCCAGTATCAAATAACTCACTTCAGCAAACCTTGCAAAGTCACCAATAAGAGATTTGCACCAAGCACGAGGCTGCAACACATAGCTGTGGGTTTGGGAGCAGGACAGATGAAGAAATGAAACCGGATGACAAAGAAATAAATATAGCAGTGTTCATGAAGTACAATTGTCCATTTCTTTACTTGTGTTTCCTTGAAAGCGTGAAAGTATCCAGAGAAGTATCTCCAGAAAAAGAAAAATTGAATGAACAAACATACACACAAAAAAACCAAATCAAAAAAACACCAAAAAAACCTCCAAAAAGCAAAAATCTCCACAATCCACAGTAATTTATAGCTAAACTTGCTGCAAACACTTTATACTTCTATTTCAAAACACTTAAAATCATTATTAAATGTTTTATCCATTAAATATCACTTTACTTCAAATGCTCAAAACTAGAGGCAGACTTTTACTGCGGCCTCGCAACTTAGGCGAAGATGAGCTTATTTATTACTAAACCACATGTATCCACCTTGACTGAAGAGTAACACAACACACAGCGAGTCTAAAAGCATACAGCTAGTCTAACACAGCGCTTCAAGAAGGATGTATTAGCTCTTACTGCCAAAATAACACTGAAGCTTTAGTATGTCTTTAATGAAGACATTTTATGCTTATGTAATCACGTGATACACTACACACGTGCAGAGTCTCATCTCTCCCTTTGTCACAGACTTTGGATCCCTGACCCTATATTTTTAATAAAGTGGTAATTGTCTCAAAGATAGCAACTTTCTTCACATTTTTTGAAAACAAGGAAGCAAAAGTGTTTTTACTACCCTTGCCCAAGGAAAGACTGAAGAGCGAGAACAATTTATTTTCCACTGGAGAATTCTCACAAGAAAAATCACGAGCCATCTAGCTCCAGGAAAGCTGCAAGTTTCCTTTACTTTAAACTACAGAGATATTCCAATCACAACCCAAAAAGAAAATTCATAATAAATTTGACTTTCTTATTTCACTTTTTAAGCAAAATGTTGATTTCCAGAGAGCACAGCCCTTGAAGGAGCAATATACTCATAACTGTGAAGAAGCTGGTCAATTTGCCCATCATTTCTCCACCCACCCACCAAAATCCCTCAGCTCTCAGACAGGCTTCTTATTTTTCAACCAGTATCTACATGCTTATCATCTTAGGGAAAAAAAAAAAAAAACCAACAAAAAAATCCACACAACCAAACAAAAAAATCCCACCACACAACCAAAGTGTCCCTATTTAAAATCACTTGCCACAGGATATTCTCAAATAGCAAAAAACTTCCAAACCATTATTTTTCCTGAGTGAAAACAGCCACATGTTGGTAGCAGCCTGTGAATTCAAGGAAATGAGCTGATCCCTCTCAATATTATTCTCAACAAAATCAACAATTTATTTCAGTTATAATGAAGCTTCTTCAGTTTGTTTCCAGGGAGATTTCACTATATGGGTGAGTACAAAGCGTGAAAACAAACATTTTTTGACCTTTTTTGGCAAAAAAGATTAATATCCAAAATGAAAAGGAGGTTGTTTGGTTTTATTTTAATTTAAATTATATTCCTAGAACACTTTGATTTTATATCTCAAAATTTACAAAAGTGTTCTCCATTGATTAATTTTGTTCTCAAAACCAAGATTTTGGAGTCCCTTAAAGTAACAGTTTTAAATTAAGGAATCTGGCTGCAGTATTACCTATGGAGGGCCTAGTTTAATAATATTATTACACTAATTAGTTTGTAACCTTTAGCTAATTGCTTTCAGTTCTCCATTAATTCAACTAACAGATGTTCCACAGCAACAAAAATTACTATTAGTTCTTATGTGTTCAAATGTTAAATGCAAGCTCCAAGCCAGACTGCAGCTATTTGGAAACCTCACTTCAATAAAAATTGTATTTTTATTCTCCATTCCTCTTTCTCTCCAAGAACCAAGCCATTTTGGCTATGGTAAACTCCCCAAGATACTGCAGCTAACACAGCTGATAAGACCACAGCTGGTATCTAGGGTACATGATCCACTGAGTGTCAGAAAAATGTGTCTGGAAGACACAAAAGGCACCTCCTTGCTTTTCCAGTGGTTTTGGATGGCTTAATCAGGACCAAAGATTCAACATGGCAGGGAAGAAATCAAAGTTACAGGTAAGACTCAATCTCACAGTCATCTCTGACAATCATTCAGTTACATTATTATGTGATCTAGTCCCACTGAAACAAGTTTTGTGCAATAGCTATGTCTCCTCTTTAAATATTCTTAATTTATTAATAAATAAATAAAGGAAGGGTGGTAGAAGATGTAGGGCAAGCAGCAATTACAGCAGCAACAAGTTGGTTTAGGCACTGCAACTGCAAGAAAAAACATACACACTCAGTTCTCAATTACCATTCTAATTAAAACAATATAAGTGAATACAACTGGACATGATAAACTAATTAAATGACTTGCATGCTACGTTGACCTCAAGCACATACACTAGCATTGTTCATAAATAATTAGGATTTACTAATATTTTTGAAGGATTATTAAGACTTTTAGATGAGCCTCATTACACATAATGAGGCCACTATGTAAGGGACAGTTCTCTCTAAATTAGTGTTGTTCCACAGCAGTGTCAATTATGGAAACAAGCACAACCCCTACCAAAATATGCCTTCACATACTACCCCTTCCCAAAAAAAAACCATTTTATAGTAAAAATATCTAGTCCTATATCACAGAATTTTGATTCCAGTTCTGTAAGCTGGAGAAGCATTATTAGTATTTAAGCATTTTCAGTTAAAATTGAAACTTTATTATTTATTAAAGCAAGATTACAAAACAAAACAAGTATTCAAAAATTCGGGTTAGATGAAGAATTCCAGAGGGAAAAAGAGTTTTATTTTTTCCCCATTTAATAATTAACTACTCTTTTAGCTTTGAATTTCCAAAAGAAACATCCAACTTTCCTTTCAGATTGTGTCAATTAGTTCTCATAAGCTTCTCCCAGCTCAACTAAGTCAATTTGAATGCTATAAGCCAGTATAAAAAGATGCCTACTAGAATGAGAGGGAAACTTCAGGACATAGCTATAATACCAGCACCTAAAGAATGATTTTTAATAGATCTGCTGTGTCACACAAAACTCGTTAGTTTGGGTTTTTTTAGGAAATATTCTTATTATATGAGATAAAATAAAATGTTGGAATGGTATATCAGCAACACTTACAGCTCCAGCAAGAGCAGCATTTTAAATTTAATATTTTATCTTTGTTTCTAATCCCGTATCCTGGGAAATTTAAAAATTGCTGTATTTGTTGGGAAACAGTAACATTTTCACAAAGGCCTCCAAATTCAATCTTAGCAGCCACAAGAGCTTTGGAAACTTTGATGAAGAAACAGAACAGGAAGCTCTGGACAAGTTTTATGGTTCACAGTTGTTCAGAGTGGCCTTTCATTTTCCTGCTAGGCTTCCTCTGTTTCTCAGGATGCCACAAGGAGAGGAGGAGACAAGTAAGGCTGCAAGGAGCCACGCTTCATCTCACTTGCTGTACTCCCATTGTTGTGTCCAGCTGGCTCCACTGGCCCAGTGTTAAGATGAACCTGTTCAATATATAGAACTGACATTTTGGATAAATGCTGCCCAAAGCTCTGTCTGCAGACCTTTACAGAGCTAAAAATTCCACTCATTACTTTGCCTCATTATTTCTGTTCTTGGTTGTGACTATGCAAGAACTATCTCTTCCAAGTTTCTAATTTTATATGTGCAGGAAAGCATTTGAAAGCTCAGGATGATCTCTAAAACAGTAGAGGTCATCCAGGTCAAATAGGAATAGATACTAAATCCGGTGGTGGTTTTATTTCATGCTAAAATATGAGGGAAAAAAATATAGTATAGGAATAGACCTCTGTGTGGAAAAAAACAATTATATAGTGACACTTATAACAGCATATGACTGTTGGAATGCAGTCTATGCCTGTCCCTAGAAATGTGAAACCTAAAGTAGGCAGCATAAGTTTACATCCAAAACAATCAGCATAAGAAGATAAAGATCTAATCTCTGAGAAGGACACGACACTCTTTCATAATTTAAATCAGAAGTAATATTATGGAGGCTTAAAAAACACTCACAGACTTCCTGGAAAACATGTTTTAAGACTGATTCCAGACTGTAGTTATTTGAGAAGAAAAAAATGAAACAAACAGCTCAGATATTCCAACTTAGATATATCTGTCCCCCTGAAAATCAAAACACAAGATGCTCCCAGGTAATTCAATTAATGGTGCAGGAGACTGGGAGAAAAACACAAGTTGAATTACTCCCAGAATCTGAGCAACAAAAGGTTGTGAGTTTCTTCTCACAGAAACACAGAGAAGACCAGGGGATTCTCTTTGTTAAAAAAGAATTCTTTATGAAATACAGGAAGGGTAACTGTAATCCAACACCATACCAGATTAAATTTTCAAGGCAATTAGGGATAAAAGTTCTGAACAGTGAAAAAAATAAATATACCCGATTTAAAGAACAAAGATATCAAAATAACTGGGAACTTTTAACATATGTTAAATTGGACATTAAAAAAAAAAAAAAAAAAAGTAGTCCAAATTTACTTTCTTTTCGTGAGATTTAAACTGGAATGCTTGAGTACTGGGAGAGGATTACAATACATGAAGAAGACAAAAAAACATAGGAAAAGCAGGGAGCACAAATCAACTATAATCTTACTAAGCTGGCACAGAACCTCCAAGAAAACATTGGAAAGGCCAAGCCATGGTAAACAAAGCCATGCTGAGAAAACACCCATACATTCTCTCCCATAATCAGAGGATGATGGCAGGAAACAGTAGTATGCATCTATTGCAGGTAAATATTTTCATCATGAAAGGAGAAATGAAGTGACATATAGGCAAAACTAGCTAAAGAAAGTCCAAATACCTTTGATTGCTGTGTTCAAAATGTTTATCAAAGAAAATAAAAATAAACAAAAGAGAAGACAAACCCACTCACCTTCCTTGATCCCCTCTGTCTCCCTCTTAATCATCTTCATTTATTTGACAGTTTGTTCCCATGGGGTTGGTCACTTTCCTTATGGTCTCAAATGACCCTTTTCACAATGCAAAAGAATAGTCATCTCAATTTTGTATTTGCATTTATTGTCCATCTTTATTAATGCATTTAGTTCAAGAAAGACATATTGTGACTACTTTTTTTTAATTTATTGTTACATTTCCATTTGTTTCCATTTGTGAGAGAACTTTTTATTCAGAAAATTAAAGTCAACCTCAAAAGGGGCACACTAACATCCCATACCAGTGAAAATTAGGGGGCAAATGACAAATCATAGTTCTAATGTCAAGGATCTCTTATTCAGAGCTGAGTGAAACATTGAGCAAGAACCACAGATTCACTGCTGCTTGATGTCTATTGGGTCATTAAAATAAAGGAGAAATTTGGCAGCTACATGTGAGGAGCACTGGCAATCCACACAGCAACAAAGTGTTCCAGCTCTGTCCCCTCCTCATTTGTCAAACTGCCCTATGTGCAGCTTGTGTTTCCAAAGGGAGTTTTGTTGAAAATGCCTCCTTTCCTTACAGATACCTAGCTGGTCCCTTTTAGGGTCTTTGTAAAGCATGGAGTTTTCTCCACTCCAAAGCGAAAGAAATACAGGAAAATCTTCCTTATCAACCCATCCAAAGTACTGAATGACTGGATTGGGACCTGAAAAGTCTCACACTATAAAAAAGAGAAACTTTTCCTCTCCTGCTGCAGCTATATGCTCAGGTTATATCTTACTGCCTTATGTTTAAGTCCTACAATTCCAGCACTGCTGATCTCTTGAGGGATTGTCCTCTCTAGAGCTGGTCCCACATGTCATCTTGTTAGGTAGCCAGTACTGTGTGATTTGATCTGGGAAGACTCATTTTGAGACTCCCTTGTTCTCACCAAGGGTCCCATATAATATTCAGAAATCATTCTGAAAAATTAATCTGAGCCTACTAAGACACTCTTCAACAAAGCAATTCATCTTAACTCCTTTTCAGCCTTATGTAATTAACACAAGGTAGATTTTCAGACTGAGCACAAAGCACAGTATTCAGCAAGGTGTGCAGATCACCCCTCTCAAGTCTGACTACTGAGTGAAACAGTCTAGGGCTAATTTCTTGGTAGAGTGAGAGAATAAAAGTTTCACATGAAATCAGGTGTGGATAATCAAAAACTCAGAATGCCAGTTAATTTAAGGCACTATCAAAAGCAATTGCTTAAAGAACTAGATTGCAATAGTGAGCATCATTATAGGAAATGGTAACAGATAATAGATAAATCTTTAAACATCTGGTGGTAGTTGGTGAATTAGAATTTCGAGTATTAATTGATATCACCTAAATTTTAAGCAAGTAACCAATTATCAATATTTTCATCCTCTCTCCTCCAAAACAGTCTAATGCTCTCATCAACTCAGAAACAATGCAAGGCAACACTTTGTTAGATCTGGTCTGCTCCTTCATACAAGAGACCACTCAAATTCTAACCCCAAAACAGCTTATTTGATACCTAAGAACACCAAACTTCTCTTGCCTTTCATATTGAATTTTTTACCTACTCATTTTAGTGCTTAGAGTCAGCACTCAATAAAAACAAGAATTTTATAAGATTCAGATCTTCCAGTTCAACGGTGTGGATCAAACAACTTCCAACAATGTCTGGAGAGCATCCAAACATTTGCTCACCAAATTAAGAATGTTGGGGGTTGACTTGGGTGACTAATACACTGCAAATTTCTAACAAGTTGAGACAGAATGATCCTTTTTCTTTGCTTTGATTAAATAAGTAATTTTTAAATTTAGGATTTAGAGTTATTAAGTTGGTAAGAAATAGATAATCCATGTCTTAGCAGTGTCATTCATAATGGCCTACACTCTTTGGGCACTCTTTATGCTGCTGACACTCCTGTAATCAATGTATCTGAAAATTTACGCTGGCGGAAACTGGTCCAAGATTGTAGATAAGCATTAGTTAGAATCACGCTTTCAAATAGCTTTGGGGAGGGCAAAATTAATGCAACATTTACACCTGTAGTTAGCCTCTAGGATTCATATAAAGTGGGATAAACTTCAGGCTCTCTCTTATCAGTGCAGAATAAAGCTATTTTTCTCCAATATACTGCCATTGTTGTTTTCAAAACAAAAATACTTTTGTTAAAATTTATTTCATTTTTAAAGGCTTACCCAATTTTAAGCAAACTTCAGCTTTGTAGCCTGAACACAGAAATGAATAGAAGAGAAAAATCAGTGTAATATTACTGAGTCATTATCTTTGAATACTCTTGCTTTGTTTACAATTCTTAATTTATTTTGATCACACACAAGATGGATGGGAATGTCACAAGCAATCTATAACAAGTATTTTAAGCCTTCTAAAAAACAACTGCCTTCAAAAGAGATTTCAAAGGATATTTTACTAAACTCTGCTCGGTTGCAACAGGCTGATATTGCAGGCTACTCAGTATTACCTACTGATCTCTCTTAAGTCAATGCAGGTGCCAAAAACACCTCAAGACCTGGTCCAGCAAAGAATCCACAATATGTGGTTAAAAGATGGCCACCCACCATTGTTTTCCTGCAGTGAGGGAAAACTTAAACTGGCATCACAATTTTGCTCAAACTAGAACAAAGTTGTTGGTTCGTGTACCTCAATGATCAATATAAGATCAATGTCAATCCCTTGAATATCTATCCAGTCAATAACTTGTATTCCATTTTGATTTTTAATATACAACACTGTGCTATTTAGAAATACATTCTTGATTAAAAGAAGTCACAATTATTAGTTTCTTTAATTAAAAACGTATGCCTCATGCCCACAGTTACTTTTGTACTAAAGAAATCGTGACATCATGAACTGAAGCTTGAAGCTGCAACTTTCAAAGATGATTGTAAAGGTATCACTTCAATTATAATTATCTGTAAACTGATATGGTCCAAATTTAGCTCAGACATCCATTACACCCCTCCAAAAAATTGTGCTGCTTATATTTCTTTAAACTTGCTGTTATCTGAAATATTAGAAAATTTTTTTCAGCATCTGACTAATATAATAAATTTGCTAAGGATACATATATATTCATAGCAGAAGCATGTTCATGGAATCTACAAAAATTTTCCTTATTCAAGCATACTTGAAATGCAGAGAGGCTACCATATTATGTGCATTTGTCCCAGGATGCCTTGCTTTTACAGGTCCTATGGGGAGACTGTTGTAAGAGTGGCATTTGTAGCATGCAAGATCTTTTGTGTATCACAATTTTGTTTAGACATAGAAACACATTTGATTGGCATGGGCTCAGGTAGAAGCAGTATTTTTCTTCACACATATGAAGAAAGATCATTTTACATTTCAAATATAGGATAAATCAGAATTAAAACAAATAGTAAGATAAACTCTAATAGCATGGTAACTAAGACATCCTTGAGTATCTCTCATCAAGCCAGTAGTTCAGGACATAAACCAGACGTTACCCACATCTAAAGCTGAGGAGACTTATTTTTGCCAATAAATGAAGGAATACCAATTGCTTCTGCAGAAGTGACAGTTTTAACATACCCAGCAGATCCCTCTGTGAGAGACCATTCTTACACTTCTCCTAAATGCAAGCAATGCTTATTGAATCTTAACTCTTAGGATATACTCAGGATAAAAACCAGGCAACGAAGCAATACCATGCTCTAAAAGGTTACCCTGTATTCCTCTTCCCATAAACAATTTGTACAAGTGCTTGGTAGTCAGTCTTTGCCACAAAGAAAACAAATACCAAGCATTATGTTATCTGTAGCTTCCTGAAGTTAATTAGAATCCCATTTGTGCTTGGTTCATGTCATAGGATAGCCATTACCTACAGGATCAGTATGTTTACATCTAATAAAGTAATAAATAAATAAATTAAATTTAAAAATAAATAAATTAAAAGAGAATTTCTATTTACAGCCACACAAACACCCACACAAATGCACTAATAAGAAATTAACAAAAGAGAAGGAAGGACCCTTTCCTGATTTGGAGAGCCCCAGTTGAGCTGGTAAGAGGAGTTGCAAATTGAACCAAATCATAGTATCTTCTTTTCATCTTGCTTCTCAAAATAGGGCACCAAGCTGCAGGGCTAGGATGCAGCAGAGAGAACTACATCCACTCTATATAGCACAATAAGCAGTGGGAATGAGGGGGAAGGGAAAAGAGAGAGTGAGAGGGAGAGAGAGAGAGAGGCAGAGAGAGAGAGAAAGCACAGAAGACTTTGCTCACTGAGCAAAATGGGAACACTTATCATTCCTAGTATCATTTTCAGAAAGCCCCCCAGCAGCTGATTAAGAGCTTTGAAACTCAAGTCCTTTCTTTTTCTCACTCCTCCCTTCTTTCCCTCCTATAATATGGAAGGGTGGAAAGGCGCATTTTACCTTCACTATGTGCCAAAATGATCTCCTGAAACAGAATTCAGGACCCCAAAGCTATTTCTACATCTCCTTGGTTGCAAATTGGAAGGACCTGTGGCTGTCTGAAGGGTATTCCCTTGGGCTCCTGCACTTCTCCAAGCTGAGCAATGCTGGTATTTACATTAGAACATAAAAGCAAGCCCCAAGATGGATAACTCCACTGTTTGATGTCCCAGGCCAGGCAGTGCAAAGAGACTATTACTCAAACCCATAAGGCAGGCAGATCATATCCCACACTGGATTACTTCATTAGCGTTAAAAGGAAAAGTGAACTTCAAGAAAGGCAATCCTAGGAAAAGAAATCTAGGGAGAAACTAGATAGGCGTAGAAACAGCCAAAATAGACTGAGGTTTTTGGTTTTGTTTTGGCAGGAAGAAATTGTATTTCTTAGTTTTTCGTCAGACTTGTCAATTATGATTATTTGTTCATCCCCATTTACCAGCTATGCAGCATCTTAATTCATTTATATTTTAGATTTTGCCAATTACTTCCTCAATCTCTACTGCTCACCTCCAACTCCCTCACCTTTAAATGCTTTATTTTCCTCTGAATTATATCCCCTCCTAATTAAATTTGTTGTCACTATTTTTCTCACAGCATCTTAATTTTCTTCCATTTAGCAACATGCTACAGGCTCCACAGTGCATTTAGTGTCTGCAACTTTGTCCTTTTAGAGGGCCAAGTGCAACAACTATTCCTTAGGCACTGTTCTCAAACACCATGAAAACAAATGCCATCCACAGGAGTCTCTTAACACGCATTGAATTCAAAACAGCCTTTGACATGCTGACCGTATAGTATATCTGAAAACATCCCTATTTGCTTGCATCACATTTGACTAACGGAGCTGCTCTTGATGAAGAATGACATTTCAAGAGATGGAACCAAAACTACCAGGGAATTCAGTTATTACTAAACATCTCTAAACAAATTGTTTAACTTGCCAGAAGTATTTTTCTTGAACATCTTTAACATGAAAAAAAAAAAGAAACATTTTGAAATTAAATTGTCTGGGAAAAAAAAGAGAGGTTATGACAAAATGGTTAAACAACTGCAGAATAAAATGTTTCACTTCATTAGGCAAAGGATTTCAACTTAGTCCAAAATGGGTTGAGGAAGGAGGTGGGAAGTGGGAATTGAGCAAACTGGAGCAGCTATTATAAATGTAGTGGATGTTACTAGCACTTGATTGACTTGTCACTTCCATGTGGCTATCTGGTCGTACATTCACACATTTTTTCTTTGCTGACATCTTCTCTGGAGAGCTCTCTAGATCTGTTATCCAGGAACAACTGGCTTTGCCCCTATAACAATTCAGGTCTCCCTAGTACAAATCTTATACATCAGTTAGATGCTGTCCTCGATATCCTGCTTATCTATTATCCTCTAAATACCAAAGGCTTTGGGAAGGAGATAATGGAAGTTCACAGCTGTGGCTTATCTCTAAAGGCAGTTTCAGATGACAGTTCAAGGTCTTGACTTTAATCTTCAAAGCAATTAACAGATGAGCCTCTGCTACACAGGAGACCAAATTGCTATCTATACATTTCCTAAACTGTTGTGCTTCTTTGGGACAATGCTGATCACAAAACCCAGACCAAGCTTCACAAGAGCTATAGCAAAATATTTTCTGTCACAGGAATAAGCTATGAAACAAGCCTCCATGGGAGAGCTTCACTCCACTCTCCTTTGTACCACTGTAAGCCTTTTGCTACAGAAACATCAAAATATTTTCCCTATCCTATCCCTAAATTAAGTGGGGAAAAAAAACAAAACAAAACATGGAAAGTATTTTATTCAGACAGAAGAAGAGCAGAGAATTATTAAAGCATTCAGGGGGGTTTTAGCTAATGTTGTTGTTATAGGAAAAGGTACAGGCAACAATGTGAGCTAGTCAGGATTTTATGGTACACACTCACATGAGCCAGTAGCTTTGTGCTAGCCTTGCAAACCTTGGTGTTAGCCTTGGAAAACACTGTACCAATAAGTAGAATCATGAACAAACACACTGGAGCTAAATTTTCTCTTCAAAACAGAGGCAACCTACCTCAGCAGAAAAAATACATTCTATGTGGCCACCCCATCAGTGCCTCAAAAACATCTTCTGTCCTATGCCAAACTCTCATACATAATCAAAATTATTAAACATGAAAAAATATGCCTTTAAAGCATTAGGTTCTGTTTCTTTTGATACACAGTCCCACAGAGGCACACCCAATAGGGCACAGAGAGTTAGACAGCTGCAGTCATTGCAAAAAATGAGCTGAAATAATGAGCATGAACAGGAAGGAGAAAACTGTGTGTCAGTGCATGGCTGAATGCCCCAAACTAACCTCCTGAACTCTCAGGAAAAAGTCTGATATTTGCTAGCTGCAACCAGTATGGACTGCTAATAAAGAAACATGAGATCAATCCACCAATTAAGAGGCTGCTCCTCTGCTGTGCTTCTGCACATACTCCATTTAGAATGGAGAAACTGGGAGGTTATTCCCAGCAATAAAGATAACATGCCAAGACACGGGGCCTTGAAATGAAAACATGGTATCAGGAAGGTAAAGATACTGGCCCAGGGAGAGGTCTATGGGAAAAAGAAAGGTAGATGCTGGAAATAATGGAAATGTAGAGACCAGTGCTAGGGAATTCCCATAAACCTGGGACAATGGTACCCAAGACCAATAGCTACAAAAAGCATCATAGCAGGAAACACAGTTTTCTGTCCAACCTTCCCAGGTAAGCTGTGCCCTTCCTTCAGGGCATAGAGGTCAGACCATAGGACTGTAACACGAAGGCTGTAACAGCCACAGAGAATAAACACCAAATAAATGAAAAAATCCCACTGAAGTTTTTGCAGAGGTGATACTCCCTGCCTACTCGAGGATTCTGGATGAACCTTAGAAAGAGCGGTATGGGATGAGAAGGAAGCAGGGAGGAAGAAGTGCTGCTGTTAATTTGGCATTCATTTGAAGGAGCTGAATGGAAGCCAGAAGTAGTACAGATGGCATCTCAATTCCCCTTTCTTTAGAAAAAAATAATAGTTTTAATACAGTAACTTTTTGTTTCCATGAAGGCATTTTTAGCTGTGAAGTAAGGACAGCTAAGAGCAGTAGTTAAAACCTCAGCTTTCAGATGACAGTTCTGAAAGCCATTTCACAAAGTGATGGCTAATGATATGCACATATAGTTTCTTCAGAGCCAAAAATAGCTGCTGGGTAGTAGAGATGCAGAGGGTCGTTGTCAGGCATCCTAGGGAAGGACACTAAGCATTACAAAAGAGACAATATTGTTGCCTTTGCACAGAGCAGGAGGGAAGTGTGGAGTTTATAAAAAATTATATATTCTGCTTTGTTCTTTGTAGTGAATACTAGCTCTAAGACTCCTCTGCTATACAACATTCCAGGCAGCTGCCTGGTTTTCAGACAGCCGAATAAAAGTCAACCTGACAGCCATCAAGGCTTCAAATCTGTAATTTTGACTGCATCTCAAACAATGATTCATCTCATGAAATAAGTAGCACAAGGTCCTGCAAGAGACACAGGTGGAAAAAGAACTATGGTGGCAGTTTTGGAGTTTGTCACCTTGTGTAGAAATTCAGTCTGTGTTTAAGAGCGACATTTTGTTCTGACTAGGAAAATCAGTGAAAACCACAAGCAAAGATCTGCAAGAACAACTAGCAGGAAAAATTGGGCAAGAAAAATGACCCAGCACAAAATAGTGCTGGAACACTGCCACATTAAAAAGGTCACATTCAGATAAGATATGAAGAACCTCAAGGCATATTAAAAAGCTTCAATTTCAGTTCCTATGGTAAGATCCTCTTTCTAAAATTGTAGTAGTCAATTCCTTTGAATTTTGTTAATTTACTTTGATTCCCAGTGGCTAAATCCTAAGACACCACAAGAGAATGGAATGCAAATATTTTGTGGGGAAAGGTGAAGAGGGAAGGGAAGTAGCTCTCAAAACACAGCAGGTATTAACCTAAACAATAAATTTTAACAGACCAAGTATTTGGGCTCAGTGCATACCCATGACAAAATGTGGCTGACTGGTCTAGTTCAACAGGAGAAGGGCCTAGACAGTTTAAGAGATTAAACTTTCTCAGAGCTGGAAAGAGGTAGAAACTCTACCAAAGCCTGGTGGGTCTTGAAGCACACAGAAACAGGTACTGGCAGTACTGCACCGCTTTATCAAGACCCTGTTTCTCTCAGCTTCCATGTTCAGTTTCCCAAGCTACAGCCCTTTGTCTTTGGCCAGTTCTGTTTATTCCCAACTCTGCTGCAGTCTATAGCAGGGTCAAACAAAGAACAGCATGAGGTGGTAGAACCCAAATTTGACACCAGTCCAACACAAGTGCTAGTTCTATTTACTAGCACAGAGGCTTCTGTCTTTTCCCTTCCTTCTTATATGAGGAGGAATCCTCCAAGGAACAATGATTCCAGAATCATAAAATATTCTGCCTTGGAAGGAACCTATAAGGGTCTTTGAGTCTACCTCTTAAATTAATGGCCTATAAGGGGATCAAACCCACAACCTTGATGGTATTAGCACCCTGTTCTAACCAATGGAGCCAATCAGAGATACCTCTTGATGTCCTTAAAATAAAAAAACAAAAACAAAATACAAGGCTGAAACACATCCCACATTGCTGGATAATTTTTCTGCATGCCTCACATCCTTACAAAGTTCATGTCAACACAATAATCTCTCACCCCATGACTGTTTGACATAACCATCTCTTACCCTCCCATAGATGCAGTGAGGTGGCAAGAGTGTCAACAAAAATGCACATCCATCATGAGTATGATTGACATGTTTATGAATGACAAGTTTAGTAAAATACTTTAAATGGTACTGTATCAGTACAAGGTGTTCCAGATTCATCTGAACTTTCTGGCATTCATCAGTTCCCCTCAGCTCCTATTAATTTTAATGAAAAGCAGCACTTCATAAACAAGGTCTGCAAGACCATAAATTGCCATTCCAGTTAATTATCAGTTCTACCATGAGCAATAGCTGATATTACCAATCCATATGTGACGTTATTATAGTTGCTATGCTGCTTTTTGATGGCTTTGGCTATGGTTGGGGTATGGACCTTTGAGCTTATGGAGAGAGATAAATTTCCAGAATGATTCATTTCATTTGATGTGCATCATTGCAGCTGACCAGTAACAGTCAAGCCTGCCTATAAACACTGTGCACTCAAGATATTTCACTTGGCCAAGTTTACAGAGCTGCTGACATTGCAAATGCCTGTAGTTAAAAGCCAGCTGCAACATACAAGGTAAGGAAAAGGAGTATGGCAGCCTCTACAGACAACATATGAAGTGGACAGCTAAAGAGCGGGGGAGCTACAGGAGACAGGGATTTGCTTTGATTCTCTGCAGGATTTATTAAATCCTTATCTTTATTATTTATTTACACTCCATGTGCAGTTTGTGAATTCTATCAGGCAGTCACACCCCAGTATCTCTCTCCTATTTTTAAACACAGTTGTGAATAGATACCTAAGTCAGCCTAAACTCTAATGGCAAAAAAAGAAGTGAATAAACACTCTTATCATACAGTCAGAGAATTTGAGTGCTAATTGGTAAACATACATACTGTTGGAATAAGACCTTCTGAAAATCCTTGATTTTGTTATCTAGCCAGAAGTCTAATAATCCAAATATAAGAATATATAGAACATGAACGTCTGTCTTATTCTATAAATGGTTGTTTCAACTATCAGAATACAAAAGTGGACCAAAATTCTGAATTTCTAGTTGTGGGAAACTTCAAACCAAAAAATTTTCATTTGTGTGAATACATGTAATGGCAGCTCATAACAGAAAACTGTGCTGATCTTTCAGAACCTCCAATTATTTCTTTCACATTTGGCGGGGATTCCCATTATTTCACAATAAATAAGTAGTACTGTATAATTACGTATTACTATTATAGACATCAGTACATGGATGTTCCATTATTTCCAACATTCTTTAGGGCAATTTGTAATTAGTATTGTTTGAAGAATCTCAATTTTTTTTCCTATTAAATTGTTTGGCATAAAAGCATGTAAAATAATATTCCCATATCTGGAGTAGTAGACAATACATTAAGAACAAAAAAAAAAAAAGAACGTGTTTCAGAAGTTTATCAATTTTTGTTTGGCAAGTTTCATGGGTTTTTTTCTCTAATCCATAATTAACAGATGCAAAATGTTTTCAGGAAAATTAATACCAACAAAATAAATATTTGTTTAGGCAAGACTGACACCTAAATAAATCCAACAGTATACACCAGTCAGCAATGAAAGCAGAGATGCAATCACATCAAACACAAATGAGACATCTCAGCAGGTGCTAATAACCACTGGGCAGAAGGAATTCTCAGGCATTTTACAGACCAAGGGGAAGACACCTTCTCAGGCACGTTCCAAAACCTCCTCTCCTTCCAGTAACTGTTTGTGCAGCCAAAGTTATCTTCAAAATACTAAAGGAAGATAAACTCTGAAACTATATGCCACTAAATATCTTCCTAGTTATATGCAAGCTGCCACCTACTCAACTAGTTTAAAAACACGTTCACAAGAACAGTACAGTGCATGCGACTGGGTAAATGACCAAAAGAAGCTCAGGTACAGCTTCTTTTCTTGTTAAAGGTTTAAGCAGCAATGGGATAAAAGCCCAGAGCTTAGATCTTTAGCCAAAGTCTCTACTCGATTTATACAACACTGGCTCAGCACAAACTAAAACCCCACCTCTCCCTGGATATTGCTCTGCATATGAGGCACAAAAACCAGAGGTAGTTAATGAATATGATGCATTATTTTCTCTCCAGAATCAGCACGATGTTGCTTGGCACAGATGTACATTAACAATGATGAATCCAAAAAGTTCACATTGATTAATTACTCTGATTTTAATATTCACCACCTCATACAATAGGAAGGCTGATGACGATGTTGGAAATATTTCTCCCTTTACCCCCTGGATATTTTGTGCTACCTTTTTTTTTTAAAGGAAACCAACAAATAATAAAACCCTGTTTCTCAGCATCTATTTTTATCTGTAAAGTTTTGGGACTTAGAAAAAGAATTGGATTATCTTAAAACATAGCTCCAAGGAAGGCAAAAAAGAACTAGGAAACAGGCAAAGAGTTGTTGAAAAAAAAAACCACTTCCTTATCTATCAGGGATATGTAGACACAATTATTGCCAACAGCCTTAATATTCTTCACAGAAGTAGATATTTTTCAAGTCTCAGGCCAAGAGTACGAGGAGCAAGTGATAAGCATTTATGCTGGAACACTTTCCCAGAAGCCAAAGACTTAAATGGTGTCCTTAAAAGGCTTGGATTCCAGGGAACTCCGTATGAGATCTAATCCACCACAGGTTCACCAGGCCTGTGTGGTATCAAGCAAGTTCAAAATTGTAACACAATTCTATCACAGTTTCCACAAAATAATGTTTTCAGTATGTAAGCTAATAATTTTGAAACTGCTGTCAAAACTTAGACCTGCAAACCCATGGCCTACACAACACAGACTGAGTCCAGAAATCAGACCTTTTGACTCAACTGTTTCTAAATTCAAGGTCATCTACATCTGGGTCTGAGGTCATGCTGTCATCCTCTATAAAATGAAGAAAAATTTCCATCCTGCATGGAATAGAACACAACAATGGCTCCTTTACCACTCTCAAGTTCAAAATAAACACTCCACCAGAGTAAGACAAATGTGACTTTAAACATAAATAAAAACACAGATGGAAAGCATGCTTGCTTGAACATCACCAGCATCAACTAGGTATCCTTAAATAAATAAATGTGGTTTTCTCATACTTTGTGCCATTCAAGCCAGCCAAAAGTCATCAATTGAACCACAGGAGGCTGGTGAAACTGACAGTATCATTTTTATTAGCAAGGTTACTTAGCTACCAGTACCAGAGCATCCTTGCTGTTGAATCACACCAGGTCCAACTAGACATTTTGGAGAGGGATGTATTTTGACTTCCACTATCAGCAAAAGGGAAAGTGAGCTAGACACAACTAAAAGATTTCCTAAATTCCTAAACTGCACAACTAAAAAATTGCAGGAGGAATTGCATAGTATATATGACAACATATAGACAGTATCACCCAGGCAATCCACATATTTCTCTCTAATTAGTTTCTTTGGAACAGATTGCTTGCAATAGGCTCACAAAAATTAAGCATGATTCACTAGAGACATTCTGAGTTTAGTTATTAACCTTTTAGCCCTTCAGGAAAGGTCTTTAAAGCATACATTAACAAGTATACTTGTCAATAGAAATCAAGGTAGTATCAAGATGTGAATTTTATTTATTTACTTCTAAGTAATAAAAAAACTCAAAAAAAGGAAAAAAGAAAAAAGGGACATATTTTGTCACTGATTAACAAATTCAGTTATAATCTACCTTAATAAGTCTGCAGCAGAGATATCAAGTTTTAGAGTGTTGCAGAAGTTCCTAAATTTGGATTAAATTGACAGTACTATTAAACAAGTGCAAGATTTATCCCAAGGCCCCAGGGATACTGCTGGCCAGCACTTGGCTGGGGAAGGAGGTAAGAGAGACATGCATCGCACGCCCGTGTGTGCCCAGTTGATGTGATTAGGGCTAGTCAGCCTGCCCATTCCTGCAGAGGCTGCATCTGTTCCTGAGAGCAGTTGCCTTAACACATGGAGTCATATTCCTGCTTACCAACTCCAAGTCCCTTTCTAGTTGAGGTGAGCCAAGTCCTGAAAATTCTCAAGCATCTCCAGTGTTGCCTCAAATGACACTAGAAATCAGGAGAATACGCCTGTTCCAGAGATCAGAGGATTGAGCAGGTAGAACCATGTACAGATTTAGTAAATTGTTTTAACAGTTGCAGAACTGTGTTTCTATTATTCTTTGAAATCAACTTTTATGTTATAACACAGGAAAAAAGCAAATGTTAACCCAAAAAGTTCTGCTGACTCAGATGCAGTTAGGGTGTTTTGAATTTCCCTTTAGGAAACTTTGCTCTTCCTCACTATCAGCTCAAAACAAAGATATAAAAACAAAGTTATCAAAAGAATCAAAACATTTCCAAAATCAAATTTTAATCTTAATATAGGGAATGCATAAGATAAATGTAAGCTATTAAGAAAACTACTACCTAATGTTGCAAAGATTGATTTTGTTCTATAATTTGCCATTTTCATCCAATAAAATGAAATTGACTTTTTTTTGCTCAAGTAGCATAGCATTTTTAGTCTCCCAAGGTCCACACAGGGTGTAATTAATTATTAAAATCAATGTTACAGTCTTCTATTATTCAACTAATAACAAGCGCAAGCAATTATGGCATGTAGCTCATAAAGGGGAAGGTAAAACCCCATCTCTGATTAGATGTTAACAAACTGGATTTAAAAAAAAGCACACTGAGGAAAATAAAGGAAAAAAAAAGCCTCAACCCAAATAAAAACAAAATTTAAAAAATACAAACACTAAAACAAACAACAACATCAAAAAGAGAACACCTTAGTTTTTGTGCTGGTTTTGGCTGGGAATAGAGTTAATTTTCTCCAGAGTAGATAGCACTGGGCTCAGTTTTGTTTTGCTTTTGGTCCAGAAACAGTGTTGATAACACAGAAATCATTTTGTTATTGATGACCAGGGCTTATCCAGGTTAAAAGGCCTAACCAAAGCCTTTTCTGCTTCTCACATAACTCTGCCAGTGAGTGAGCTGGAGGATACAGGGGAGCTGGGAGGGGACTCAGCCAGGGTAGCTGACCCCAGCTGGCATCGTGTTCAGCATACAAAGCTGGGAGGAAAGAAGGAACTGAGATAAGTATTTGGAGTGATGGCATTTGTCTTCCCAAGTAACTTATGATGGAGCCCTACTTTCCTGTGGATGACTGAACACTTGTCTGCCCATGGGAAGTAGTGAATGGATCCCTTGTTTTACTCTGCACCATGGCTTTTTCTTTACCCATTGAACTGTCTTTATCTCAAGGATATCTTACTTTTACCCTTTCAATTCTCTCTCCCATCCCACTGGAGAAAAAGAACAAGCAGCTGTGTGGGGCTGAGGTAGCATCTGGGGTTAAACCAGGACACTGTTGCTAACGGAAAAAGTGCCATTATCTATGTTACTTACACATAGAGAGACGAAAGAGATTTGGAAGGAGGGTACCGCTACAACTGTTCCTATTGGACAATTATTCACAAAACATAATACTTTTATAGCTGTGTGGGAAAAGAATTCACTTCATCAATCCAAAAGGAAATTACCCCAACACATGCAATGACCATATTTCTTCTGACTTATTGTGTTCAATTAGCTTATAAAGTTATTAAAAAGCCATATAAAAAAATTCCTGTTACAAGGAATACCCAAGACCACATCAGCCCAGAGCAGGGCCCAAGGATAGAGAAAGAGTAGAAAAGGATTTAAAAAGGAATAGTCTGCCCCTCTTCAGTGTTTTCAACCCACTGCATCATCTCAGCTAAACTGTTTTACCACTGCTACAATTTCACATTCAGCAAGCACAGAGAAAGAAGATCAGCTTCCTCTCAAAAAGACTTAATGCAATAGGAGAACACAAAAATATTGTGGAGTCCAACAACAAGCCCAAACACAATAGGGACCAGAAAAATAAACTTGACAAGAGACTCACTACAGAAGGTCCCACTGTGAAGATCCAGACAGCCCCATAATTCCTGTCAATAGCTGTCCTCTGGATCCGATACAATTGCATCATAATGCAGAGGGAGAGAATTAAGAAAAGAGTTTCAACTTGGTAATTGAGATGTTTATCTAATGGAAATCCCTACACATCCTATAATAAAGTTTCAGTGCCATGCTCTCATTATATTTTGTGGGATTATGTGAGCCCATTCTTAAAGCATAAGGGAATAGTTCACCTTGACATATGAGTAACAAGGTACCACACAATAATAGAAGCAAGAGACAAAATAGGTGAGTCATTTACAAGCAATTTAAATGGATTAGGAGCTCTAGACTACTTCTCTAATGTAGGAACCAAAACAGACCTCTCAATCAAGAGCTGTGACATGAGTCACAATAAGCACATAATCTGAAAGGAAAGAAGAAGGAGTTGCAGCAAAACAAAGTAACACTGATCTATCCAGCTCTGGAAAGGAATGCAGATGTGCAGCTTCAAACAAGAAAGTTGGTCTAGTTTCTATATTGGAATTCTTTTCAATCCTTTGGTGTGGGAAATAGAAAAGCCGTAAAACTGTTAGATAGCTGTGGGAAAGCACATCTCAGGAATGTAAGAAAGTTATAGTAAGCAAGGTCAGGTAATAATGGAGCTATGTGCAAATATCAAATAAGACCTAGATCAAACATTAAGCAAGATAGTAGAAATATGTATGTTTAATAATGAACTATTATCCATTGTCCTAGACCATTACAAAAAAGCATTGTTAGAAGACAGTGTACATGAGCTTGTAGTAATTGGCTAAAGCAACTGCTTGTAAAGCTTTGACAAACTGCAATTGGCTGAAAAGTTTTTTAAATGCACTATAACATGGAAATCTCAGTCGGCTGCTTTGCAGTGGCTGAAGCTTGTCGAATAACCTTGTTACGTGAGACTGATAAGTATAATGGAATAAAAAGCTTCAAGACAGCCACGCCAGCCATCCCCATCTCGTTCATGAACACCTAAAAATTCAACACCTTGGTGGGAAGACATGCACAATTATTCTACTTTGAGATGAGGATGGGTTAAGAGTATATGACTGCAATTTTAGTAGCATGATTGTTTTAATTATCCAACTTCACGGTTAATATACCCATATAAAAAAAAAATATATATATATAGTAAAACATTCTACTTTAAGACAGATTCAAGAATGATTGGGGTAAAAGCAGAGTTTAGAGTGGCTTATTACTGGGCCAGAGATTATAGAAAATACTCTGGAGCAGAATTCAATCTGCCTTTAAAAAAAATTGATAACATTTGTTTTCAAAGAAACACCCTTCCAAATTTAAGTGAATTTGTCACGTTGCAGCCAGCTTGAGAAAAATAGTGACTCAGACCTCCTCAACCTAGGGGGCTGGTAAACTCTGAATCTTGGCAAAAACTTTACTTAAAATCTGGCCTACAATAGGAATTTACATGTGTTGGCTAGCCACTGTTGAATATCACTGTGATGAATCCTAAAAAGAAAGCTAGAAGATGAACATAACATGTTTGGAAACAATGGAAGTAGAAAAAAACTGTATCAAGCCCCATAAAACACATTACTATAAATTAAAACTTCCTCCTTAGGGAACCACTGCTTGGTAAACCCTCAGGATCCTCCCAAAACCCAGGATATCTTTTTCCAGCACTGACTGGTAGTTTGGAGCAGATATAGAATATGTGTCAATTCATAGCGATTTATTTTTCATTTGGCACAAAAGTTCCTTCTGCATGGACATTACGATGCTTTAGGCCACACTTCAATCCAGGAAAAACCATCCCTATAGGCATCTTAACTGAAACTCAAAGTGCTCAGACTGCTTGCAGACTGCAGTATATGAAGTTAAATATGAAATATCTTCACAGAAATTAATATGGGATCTTGAGACATTCCTCCCACTCTCACAGTACTGTAGGAACCAGAAGCAAAATTTGGTGGAAAACTGGTGGAACAAGGAAGCTGGCAGATTGTGTGCACACATGCCAGGGTCCTTCCTTCCAGTGAGAGTCACCATGTGGCACTGTGCACAGGTTACAAGGACTCTTCCCAAGAACCTGAGCGGTGCTTTGGGAATAAAGAAGTGCTACTGCCCTGGTATATGTTGCTATTTCTTCAGAGACTGATATGGCAAACAAATGAAAGCCTCCTTCCCACTTTATTTTCTTAGCACAGATTAACTTTGCACGTAAAGTTTTTCATTAAAATCCTGTCGCTCAATTTCCTGCTTGTCTTGACCTTATTTCCAGGAAGCTAGTGAAATCCAGGTCAGCCCTTTCTTATTAATTTCGATTCAAACACTAAACAAAACTAGTGAAAAGCATCATTCAGGATGAGCCTGATAAAAGCATCAGTGAACTGCCTGGCTACCATACGTGAAATTCAGGCTTGATCCAGAAATGAAACTATTCATTGAACTAAATAAAATTATGTTGTTAAGTGATGGGGTTTTTTTTCAATATCAATTCATTGACCTGTACTAATGCTATATGCTTTTTCGCCCAGTCTATTAAGATCCGCAAACCAGTTCTTGATTATTTCTGATTGAAATTTTGGCAGGCAGCAAGTGACATAATACAAGGTAATTAATTCCAGTGAAAGTAGGAAGATATAGGCTTTATATGTAAAAGAGAAGTTCTGAGACAAGAAAAAAATGATAGCTCAAATATATGATCTTTCAAGATGTCATCCAAGAACCAACAAGGATCAGAAAGCCTTTGTAAACTGCAGTAGATTGGATCATGCATAACATGCTCAAGTATGAACAAGAATCTCTTTACAGATGCAAATAGGGCTCTTTCCTTCAAGGGCAAATACAAAACAGAAAATAGTCATGTCTGTGTAGCAGTTGGACTCATCTTCCAAACCATACCATTTGACTTCTGTCATATGAAATAACTTCTTTTAATGGCAATCAATACTGTCTGTTTCAATTAATCTGAGGCTAAATCAAATTAGAAAGAGTGTCACTGGTGTAATGACTTCAGTATTCCTCTGAAGCTCTGTAGAGGAAACTATATCCAAAAAAGCCAAATGTTTCTTCAATTTTTGTATGCTTTGGGTTGGGATTTTTACCTTTTTTTTTTTTTTAACTTTCTCTGAAATTAATTCTTTGAATACAATTATATTCATTACCTAAGAACAATAATTTTAATGTCTTTCACAAGAACCAGAATAATGTCACATATAACTAGACAAAATGAAAACATTTGAAATCCAAACACATGAGGAAATTCACTAAAGCAAAGCTATTCCTAGCAAAACCTCAAATTTTATTAAAGTCATAAAAACAGAGAGGTGCAGATTATAAAATATTTTCAAGAGGTGATTTATCATCCAGCATTTCAAATGACAAGATAAATGACAACTGAGATTGAAGAAGGAGGTGTGTCCTTAAAAGTTTATCCTGTCTTATTAGAGTTTATTTCTAGAGGAATTCAAGATGGGACGAGTGGAGGATATCTCTGAAAATCTCTCAAAACAGAAGATTTTAAGTCCATTTTTATATCATTATTTGTGTTCCAAACTGTTGTGGTTTAACCCCAGCAAATAAACCCCAAAACAAACCCCACACAGCTTACTCCCCCACCAGCAGGACTGGGGAGAGAATCAGAAGTATAAAAGATAGAGAACTTGTGGACTGAGATAAAGACAATTTAATAGAGGAAGCAAAACCCATGCACACAAGCAAAGTGCAACAAGGAATTGATTCAGTGCTTCCCATGGGCAGGCAGGTGTTCAGCCATCTCCAGCAGAGCAGGGCCCCATCACAGGCAACAGTGACTTCGGAAGACAAACATCATCCCTCTAAATTTCCCTGTTTGTCCTTCTTCCTCCCCTGTTATATACTGAGCCTGATGCCATGGTCTAGAATGTCCCCTTGGTCAGTGTGGATCACCTGTCCTGGCTGTGTCTTCTCCCAACCTCCCATTCATCCCCAGCTTCCCAGCCAGTGTGGCAGTAGGAAAAGCAGAAAAGGCCTTTGCTCTGTGTGAGCCCTGCTCAGCAATAACAAAATATCTCTTGTATTATCAACTCTGCATTCAGCACAAGTCCAAAACACAGCCCCCATACTAGCTACTGAGAAGAAAATTAACTCTACCCCAGACAGAACCAGCACCTAAGAACACCTCTATTTAGTTCCTGACTTAACCAAACCTAAGACCATCCATGCCATTCAATTGCATTCCAGCTCTTAAAAGTGGCCATCTGCTTTAATAATATATGAGACTTTCTAAAAAGAAATAAAAATCCCTAAAGAATAAGAGTGACTTATTTTCCCACATTATTACTACAGGTCCAACTCCATTTACAGTTGAACAAAGCAAATCAAAGAAGACAGTTTAAATTCATTTGGAATATCAGTAAAAAGAAATTATTTCGGTTCAAGACAGTGTTCATCAATCTTTTAGCTAAATTTTTGGTGAAGTAAGGTAAATAAGTTTTTGCAGGTTTGAGATGCATGCTGTAGAATTTCTGCTTCTCAGAGAAGGGATAAACAATGAAAGACAGTTGAAATTATGCATGTGCAACTTGGGGGATTTTTAATTGTATTTTAAAGAATAGGTATAAGGTAGACTGAAATAAGTTCCTATTATTAAAAAGGAATGTTATTTTAGCTTTTTGCACAGATTTCTCTTCCAAATATCACAGTAGCCAGGTAATTAATTGGACACCTGGCACCAAAAGAAATAGCACTTGCCCCAAGCACCTTTATGATCACAAGACACAGCAATCAGCAAAGGACTTTGGAGTTCTTGCTTTGTTTTGAGGGACCCAAACCCCTTTCCTGAGGTTTCTCCTTATTCTATGAAAGCCCCCATACTTGCTGGTAAGTGGTAACATGATGAACTCTCCCTACCAAGGGCAACAAAAGATGGCTCTGCTGGGACAAGGTGTTGCTCAGTTGGAGCAGCAGCTGCAAAGCTCAAGTCTGTGATAAGACAGAAGGGGAATTCTCTCATGAAAATATCTGGGACTGAAGCTTTTTCTGATGCCATATTTATTGGGCTTGAACCCACATTCTCATGAGCACAAGGAGAAATACAACCCCTGAAAGAGAGACACTTATCAGTAAAATCCCTTTAGGGTCCCTGCTAATTTTCTGTTCTTCTTCCAGCTCTCAAAAATCTATTTATAATGATATGTAAAATTTAATAGAAGAAAAAGAACAATCCAACATCAAAACTGAAGTGATGGGTTCTTGTCCTCCTGTTGGGGAAGTTGTGGCCAATTTCAATCTGACAAGTGGCTTGTAGGCAGCCACTGGACTATGGCTGATTTGGTGACAGATACACAGATTCAACATTAACAGAGCACAGACGACTGACATTTAGCCTCCCCAGTGACTGAGCCTCCATATTTTTCCTGAACATTGTCTGCTGAGAGGAAATACTGACAAGGGGCTCCTCCACACAGGCAACTAACAAACCAAACCACTTAATTTAGGGTTCTTTTGAAACTGAGTTCATGAAGCATAAATATTTTTCATAAATGATTCCTCCAGGTTTTACTTTGGACCTAGTAAAATACTGTGGAAAAAATCAGTGAAGAGCAATGAAAATTATTTTTAAAATATTTGATCTGCTAAAACTGAAAATAAGTTTATTTAACTGAGAAGAGTAACTTAATTTTTAACTTCCTGCAAGAAACCTACAGTTGGAGGATCTCAATCCAGCAAACCAGTATAGCAAGATCTAAGAGCAAGAAACAGTTGAAACCATTTCAGAAAAAGAATAAAACTCAAATGTTAAATGAGGATCATTTGTCATTTGGACAGTTTACTAAAGTTTATGAATACTTTAAAACAAACAAAACTGGAAATTTTTGGGTCACACATCCTTGATAACCTTAAAAGCTACCTATTGTCTATCTGGTATGCAATTCCTAGGCTTTTTTGAACCTTGCCTGGACAACTGTGGGGTGCAGTGTGTAGACAGATAAATATCAAGACATCTTGAGCCTAGCAGAGGTTTCCTTTTATCACAACAAAATTACAATAAACAAAGCATCATCATAAATAAAGCTCTGGATAGAGAATACTTTTGCATACATATGCCCTTCTAAGTATTTTTGAGCAAGTTATCTGTAGGAAAAGGCTAAATCTTCCTGTAAGTTCTGATTGGAGTTTTATGCCTGTGGACATCATCACAATCACTGACACTAGGGTCCACCCACATATTTCAGATTACAACAGCAGAATTTCTGGTTTTGTCTAAATTAAACATGACTCTACATCACTCCTCCTTTCAGCACTGGGTTGTTGTATTTTTATTGTTTTGAGTTCCTATACCCATTTGTGTCTGCTACTATCTTGCCTTCCTTCTGCTTCTGGTAGAAAGGGAGAACAATACACATTCACTGACAAAATTTTATGTCTTCAAAACAGTATTAATGCAATTTCCTTTGGCACGTTGCAATGCCAAAGAAAAGCTCATTGTTCCAGTAAATACAGAAGGAAAAGACATTTTAACTGCTGATTTTTTATTTTGTGGGGTTTTTTTCCCCCCAGTTTTGAATTTTCACTTCAAGCAATAATTTGGTGTTTGCATATGGCAGCAGGCACCAGCAATTAACCTGAATGAAGATGCCTTCTCTTTGGTAGAACAGATGATGAGAATCATTTCATGTCAGTGGAACCAAACATTTGGAGAACGGCTTTTAACCAAGATCGATACTTATAATGAGAAAAGGGCTTAAAACCTAGCAAAGCAATAATGCACATACTAGTTTTTTGATTGAACATGCTGATGACCTCAGAAACAAACGTTGCACTAGTCAACCTGCAACAAACATAATGGGACTGCCACTCTCACAGTTTGATTCAATCAGTCCCACATCTTTACAGACACCAAAATACTGTGCACCCCCAGCTACATCACTGTTCTTTTATCCAACACATTTCAACAGAGGCTCAGTCTCAAAAGACATTGTTAAATTTTTTTTCCTCCTTATCTGAGGTATAATTGACTTTTCTAAACAATATACAGTTATGATAACCATTTTGTTTTGTAGGCAAGAGAATAACTACTGTGTTTTCATTTTAATGTATAATTCCAGCCCAATAATCCTACAGGGAAGGTTTTTAATAAGACATGAAATTTCAGAGGAAGAGAAAGCAGCAGCATGAATGGCCTGTTCCTATTCCTTCTGCAGTACTTGTTTTCAGTAAGAGACATTTAATGCCCTTTGGGTTTTATAATTTATTTTACAATTTTCTACTAATGAGTATCAAGGAATGAAGCCCTGTCCAGATATAGTGCTAATTAATAGGGCTACTTATGCAGCCAAATTTGATCTGAATCTTAACATGGTTTTCTCCCAAGATATAATTCAGTTCTCAAACTCATGATGGCTCTGTACATCTGCAGATAATCCAAATTTTTCCCCCTCAATTCCTTGGTCACATAAAATTTGTACAGTGGGAAATCCCTTCTGGCTTAAACTGGGAAGAAAGGAAGCTACAGTTTTCATGATCTAACCTTTTGAAATTCATGGCCTGAAGAAGTGCAAATGGAAATAAGGTGTTCCAACAACCTGCTGCCCAAAATTTTAAATTTAATAGGCAATTTCCCAGGAAATGTTTTCATTTCCTGAAGTGAAAAAATATTCAGCTGGAAAGTACTCAATCAGCTCTATTAAATACCATAAAAACTACTAAAATATTGATAATTCCTGTCTGCAGCATTTTGCTAACCAGCACCAAAGACACATTTTGGGTGACTCAGCACTGACAATGACCTACAACTGTATGATATCAGACATCACACAGTGTCTGAGGGATTTGAAATGGAATGTTGATCACAACTCAAGCCCCCATTTCTTCCCCAAAGTTGTTCCTGCATGCTTCGACTCTTTTCCCTCCCTCTCAAATTCTATTTTCTCAAAGTCAGCATGAAGTTATATTCTATTTCTGGAAGTACTTTTAACCTGCACTTTACCCTCCATGCACACATACTGTGTCCGAACTCAAAACCAAATTGTTTGCAATCAAGCAAGCATTTTTCAAGGAGTAAATGTTTCACCTTGAGCAAAAAAATGCTGTAATAATTAAGATTTTTACAAGACCTTTGGAAGCTCAGTTAAGTAAGTTTAAGGATGCAATGAGGACAGAGTTCATCTGGGAAGACCATCTGAGTTGACCTCTGCGCAGGCAGCACATGTCTCAACAGCTCCCACACCCTCTGAACTTCAAGAGGCAGCAGTAGCAGCTCTACATATTCAGATTTCATGAGGAGCAGACATTAGACAGATCTGACTCAAGAGTGCTCAGTGCTAGAAGAGGGGCATGAAATACTGTCCTCAGCACCATACAGCAGCTCAGCTCTGCTTGATTCAGTATCTGCAGAGGGTTCAAGGGGCTGGGTTTTCACTCCATGAAAGGCCTCCCTTCCTGTCACGTCAGTCAGCAACATAATGGGATGCTGAAGTCAATGACAAACAAAAGTAGTAGTTTCCCCAGGAGTTCCAAAACTGACAACTATAGCAGAACGCATCCTTACAGATCAGCAGCTTGAACAGATATCAACATTTTCTTTTAAAAAATATGCTCAAAATCATTTAGTCTTTAGAGAAGTACATGCACAGGATACTTTGTGATAGTTTCATGAACCAGCCATTTAAGGAATCTTATTATAAATTGTGTAATACACCTAATTAGATAAGGAATTCAACTGGTTAGCAGTATAGCAACACTTTATTCAGTTTGCCAAGAAATACCTATAAAGAGTGAAAATTATCTAATATTGTTTTAGGTCTATAGAAATGTGAGTTCTACTTACAGCCAGAGGTCTAAACAGTTCAAGATTATTACTACAAACTGCATAGCAGCAGTTACATAACAAGTTTAATTTTTCTTCTCAAGCTGTATATAAATTTCACTGAAATGGGCAAAGAAATGGCACAAGTTCAAAAAACAGAGATGAATTTGGGTTCTGTTGACTTCTCGGTATTTATTGCATGAAGAGGTAAATATTGACAAGATTAAGACAGATTAGAAGAAGGTTAGCAAGTCAATATGTGCCTTGAAGGAAGAGAACATTTGATATTTATTAAAGTCAGGGTATATTAACTAGAGATCTTCCTTTGCTCTTTTAAAGGCAAAGAATGTTGACTTGCAAAGGACCATTCATTGCTATCTAGCAGCTCATTTGACTTTAACTAGTGTTTTTTTATGTTTTGAAAAAAACTAAATATTCTCCCTCTAGATGCTTTTGCAGAACACTGTTTCCTTCTTGCCTTTGAGCCAAACAGCATGTGTTCCTGTGTCTGTATTTTACTTGCATTGTTGCTATCACAAATACTGAGAAATTTCTCTTAGAGTTTAAGCACATGAGGCCTGCCCATAACCAGCAAAGCATTTCAGAACATATCTGCATGCAAGAATAATATTTTCATTCTTCACTGAAAAAAGATTTATTATTCTAAACTGGGAGATAAAAATCACAAAAATTATAGTTTTGTGGGGAAAAAAGCCATGTTTCTCTCCATTTCCTTCAGTAAAGGTCTAGATTAACTTTCAGGTCCAAGTTTACCAGTAATATCGGGTTTTTAACTTGAAACCATTTTTTCATGCTTTAACAATTTAAAAATGGGTTTAAAAAGTTAGAGTACTATGCATTACCAATAATGGCCAAAACCAGGTCAAAAAGTAGGGGCTTCACATTAAGTTTTGCATTTGATTTCCAGTTATAAAACCATCCTGCAAACATGAATAAAATCTGGAAAGGAGAATTTATGGACATTTGCATATTCAAAGACTAAAAAGGTCGCTCATTACATAATAGATATCCAGAGGTTTCAAAATATCTTGTCATCAAGATATTGCTATGTGACAAAAATGAGTCATTGTCAGAGATGAGGTCAGATCAGTTTGTGTGAAACCTAGTTGATTAAAAATGCCCTTAAAATGGGGTTAAGCTCGGCTAGCTCCAACTCTGGGGCANGAGAGAAGAGAGAGGGCAAAGAGACCAGATACCAGGTGTGGTTTACTTTTATACCAAGGGAAAGAGGGGAGGGGAGAAGATTGGCCCAGGGCCAATGGGAGACAATTGATGGGACAGGTAAGGGAAGGGGAGGGGCTTTAACCTGAGAAGGTAGGGGGAAATCTGAGACAGTGAGGGGGAAACTAAGATTCCAAACCATTGTGATACAATTTTGGTAATACACTAGTACAATGCAACACCTATTGTCATAGAATCACAGAATGGGTCAGGTTGGAAGGGACCAGAGCAGGTCATATGGTCCAACCTCCCTGCTCAAGCAAGGCCATCCTAGAGCACATGGTACAGGATTCTGTCAAGACAGTTTCTGATTATCTCCGCTGAGGGAGACTCCACAACTTCTATGGGCAATCTGTTCTGGTGCATGGTCACTCACACAGTAAAGTTCTTCCTCATGTTTAGAAAGTCTTGCTTTGAAATTATGTCCCTGGTGTTCAAATGGAAATCAAAGGAAGATAACACCAATGTTTGACCTAACCTTCAGCTTCTGCTCAACATCATAGATTTTGGCTAAGAACAGCATTCTGTATGGGGAGCTCCCATTCCTAAAAGGAATTATTGAGCTATTCCTGAGGAACATCACAGTGACAATAAAATGCTGTAAAATAGAAACATTAATTTGTTGTAAAGAAAATGTTATAGCCTCAAGTTTCAACAGCTTATTGTGAGCAAAAAGCAATAAGTTTCTATTTAAAATAATATAAACAAAATATTAAAAAATAATTAAAAAACAAACTTTTCTCCCATTAGAAGTTTAACAACAAAAAAAAAACAAACTTAAGTGCTCTTTGATTTTTTTAGTTATTTTTGCAATACCTCCAGAATAAATCCCAGAGAGGTGTAGAGAAAACCAGTATGCATGGGCAAGATACAAACAATCTTCCTGTACTGGGAAATATTGTTTGGGGCAGAAAACGACAGCTCTGCTGCCCCAGAAAGGATTGGCTAACTTCTTGTGTCAGTATTCATTTTTCTGGTTTGGTTTATAACAGATTGTTAACCTGTCATTTAGCTTCTAACTGGACTTCTGCTTTTCCCTGGCTGTTCTCTCCAGCTGACTCATTTGGCCTAGTTCTCCAAGTGAAAAAGAACCAAAACCAAGGGTGTCCTCATCAAGAAACTGCTATGCATAAATGAAACAAAAACACCCTGAAGATGCAAACAAAAAAAAAAAGTGAGTAAATGCAGTAAAATACAGTTTATTGTAAATATTTCTTTAAATATTTACATCTTGTAAATGTACAGAATTTTTTTCTTTTCAGATCAATGTTTAAGCATATGTCCAAAACAAAACACCACAGTTCTCAGTCACAACAGTATATCTTCCTAAATTTCTTTCACCAAGATGCAAGGCCCCAGGGTGAATTCTAGGAGAGCATTTCAGGCTTGCTTTGCAAAAGTGATTTAACTGCAGGTCAAGAGTACCCTATGTTCAGAGCTCTGTAACAGACACTGTTTGTGATAATTTGTTATCTTCAGTACTAAATTATCAATGTCTCTTATAATAACAATGTACTATATGTATTCCTAAACCTGTGATGATTATCCAGGATATTTCAAGCTACTTTTGAGTTTCCCTGAAACTGTATTCATCCTGTGAAGTAATGTCTCTTTTACTGATAAATATACAGAATGGTTTTCATTGAAAGCTTTTTACTGTAGTTAATCAAACACCAAATTATATTCTTGAAGTTGCCCACAAAATACTGCTCAAGGAGCAAATTAAGAGCTCACAAGGGAACATCCTAGGTGTAAACTTCAACTTATGTTCCAAAGGCAGTATTCCTCATTGCACGAGGAAGCTTTTTGCAGAAACACATATTCAAGGTTGCTCAAAGAATTTGCTCCAACAGTGGTCAAATCACAGTAGAAGTTGTTCAAATAACTCTGCAAAATCATTCTGCATGTTGAAACAGAACAAGAGCTCACTGAAGTCGCAGAAATTTCGTTCGAGTGGGTATAAATCTAACATGCTCTGATGGAATCATCAGAAGTCTATCTGTGATAACCCCACTTGTCCTACACTTCTTTCTTCATTTATAGACACCGCTGACTTATCCACACCACCCCAACGTGCTGTATATATCCTATTATTCTCCATGGGACAAAACTCATCCCTCTTTGCACAGTCCTGCTTTGGCAGCCTTCCCTCCTACCTCAGGCTCTACAACTGCCAGTTCACAGTTTCTCTGGTCTCAGTTCAGCCACCGAACCACAAGCCAAGCTGTGAGACCAGTGCAGCTTCCAATATATTTCCTTTTCCTTGTTGCTCTCTGCCTGGGCCCTGCATGTTGAAGAGGCAGGTAACAGCTAGCCACCAGCAATCAGCTGTGCACCACCTGCTCCTCTAATCTCCTGATCATCTTCACTGGATTAAGAAGACATTTGATTTACCCATAAGCAAGACAGAGAATGAAAGGCTGCTGGAGACATCACACAGGCATAAAGCAGACTACCACAGTTCATGCACGTGTGAAAGCAGGCCTGGTAAAACTGTCAAGTTTCCTCTTCAGAAAACTGTCCTCTCCATGCCCTGAAACTTCAAGCAAAATGTGCAGAATGAGCTGGCGCTTTAAATTCCCTGGAGGCTGCAGATTTACCAGCCGAGTTCACAGTTCGCTAAAATAGGATACAGTCATATTCAGCAACAGGGTTTAATTCCGTTAAGTAATTATTTCACCTGTGGTCTAGAGTATTAATTTTGATAGAGTCTTATAAAAGAAAGTCATTACAGATGCCTTAAAGGTGAACACCTAAAAAGTGAATGGCAGCTATAAATCCATCACTATCTAATTGTTGCAGTTCATATGCCAATGTATTTTCTTGCCCTGTCTTCTCCTTCCCTCTTTTTCTCAGTCAAAGATTTACTTTTCCCAATAATTAAATTAAAGGAGATAAATTTGAGCCTAGCTGAAACTAATTTTGTATAATATCCCAAACCATTTGCATAAGACTTCTAAAAATCTCCAAGCTATTTCTCTAGGCAGTGAGGTACTTAATTATCTACCTCTCCAAGCAGACTTGAAGGCATCACAGATCATATGTTTAGAAGACAGAACAATTTCATTCCTTTGCAAAAAAAAAAGTGTCCATTGCAGTCCTACTGCACCATGAAAATTCCATGTTTCCACAGAGATTAAGTAATTTACACTCCATGGAATATATTTGATCATATAATAACAGGCAGACATGATCATTATGCCCTGAATATCACCATTTAGGAAATCAATTCATGAACTTTTGGGATATGCAAATCCAATTGATTCTTGAACTGTGGAGCTCTCAAAGTGAACTGAGACTTTTGGCAGAGTGCAAATATTCACCATCCCTTCAGGCTGTGCCAATGTATCTGACACTCTCTCCCACATACAATGGATTCCAACTCAACCAGGTAGGATATCCTACCCTGCAACCATTTGGTTTACAAAAGCTAAACTACACTAAGAAGTATTGCAATTATAATCATTGTTCAGCAAGGATAAAGTATTAGAAACAAAGGAAATGAAATATAAAATTGTTGTTCATAAGCATTGTCTCTCTGCGCATAATTAGAATACGGAGTTAATTTTTTAAACAAACAATCAGTCCCTTGGCCACAACCTTTCACTGACACAGTGAACATCTGACTGGGGCTGATTCACAACCTGTTGTTTTGAACCATGGATGGGTTGAGCTCTTGTTTGACTATATATATGAGAATCTGGCAGGACTCACCAAGATCCAGAATATCCAGCTCTGTCACAACTCTTACATAGGGGCAATTTTCAACTTAACAACAGAAGTAAAATGGTTTGTCACTAAAGCAAGACAAGCAAACATGTAACAGCAAGATTTTTTTTTTCCCCCCAAGCATCTAAATGTAAAGCTATTCATACCCCAGGCTAAGACTATCGTTCTTATTGTACTTGAAGATTGAGTTCTATTTAAATTCTAGGTGATCAGGTTTTTTCTGCATTTTGTACACAAGCAAAACTCCTTTTAAAAATTATATGTTCCAAGCATTAAAAAAGAATTTTAATTCCATAGGTGGTCAAGGGTTGAAGGTCCAAGCCCACCCCTTCAAGGCTTGTTTACAAGCTGAGGCAAGAGATTGTGGATGACAATGATGGATGGGGGGGGGAATAACAACTTGGCATCTGATGTGAAGGAGATTTGCACTTTAGAATAACCAAAAAATCATTATTAACCCAAGTGCACCTGCTAACATGGTTTAAAATATTGCACATCTTGAAGAGAAGGAAAGCATTCACTCTCAATATTAAGGAAAAATTCACAGAGTAATTTTCACCTGTGTTTTACCCTTCAGTGCTGAAGATACCCCAAGGCAAAGTGCTCAGCAGAGGACTACTCATAACTGAGAGACATGAGAGATTCACATCATGAAGTCACAAAGTCAAATTTCTGTGCCAGCCTGTTTTAGGAAGAGCTTAAACCGTAAACAATTCACCAAGGAACGTCTTCCACATTACATTTACAACCATAACTAAGTCCCTGGAGGGCTCATTTATAATCCCACATTTAAGTTACAACCAGAGTCTCATATCCCATCTGTCTAAATTTCTTACTGGGGCTAGCACAAGTCAACAGCAAACTCTCTGGTGCCATACTCAACCCTCTTCCCTTGGTGTTTTAAATATCTAAAATACAAATAATAAGAGACCCAAACACAATCTTTTGCAGTGCAAAGGCACATTATAAATTATTTTTCTGAAGTTTTGAAAGCCTTGAGTGCATTTTCACCCAAGTGAACCAAACCCTTTTTCCCTTGAGCATGAACACAGGAAAAGGAATAACAGATGTTTCTGAATACTCCTCATCCACTTTATGACTAGGACTTAAAACCTTTTATTTCTTTCACAGAAAGAGACATTTTTTTTTTAATGCAAATCTTCTTTATTTTGAGGATGGAGAAATACTTCCTCCTAACATTTGAATATTACAGTGTAGACTTGAATTCTTTTCAACAGTCTGCATTACATTACTTCTCCTTCCATTACCCACAGGTCCACTGAGGCCATGAGTAATCTGAAATAGAAGGGAATATACTCCTTTTCCCCATCGTGCACTTTCATGGAGCTAAAAACACTACACAGTCAACAACAGCTGAAGAAACAGAAATCATTTAAAATCTCATTATCGAGGTGCTGACAGGAAGAGCTAGGATGCAGTTAGGGCACGGAGACTGAAGAGAGATAGGAGTCAGCGCATTATCCCAGTACCTGGGAGTCATGCTCTGCCAAGGACTTCCAAGTCAGCGTTTGGTAAATCACAGCATTTCTCCAAAACCAGGCTCCCCAAACTGCCAGTTTTGCTACTATCCATTTCTCCAGTATTCTCTAGTATCAATTGATACTAGATGTTCTTTCTCCCACAGGTTCTGATAGCACACAATGTGCAATACTGAAGTTCAGTGGTCATAGAAGTTGAAATAAGTACCCTCAAATCAAAATATGGACTCATATTTGTTTAGCTGAATAACCTCCGTATGCTACAAGTATTGTAAAATCAAAACTCTTGTTCAAACTCACTGATAGGAATTGAAAAAAATGCCTAATAACCAGAGCAGGCTTTGGTTAAAATACAACATTAATGCAAATATATATGCATATCTAGATTTCTTTGAACTACTTTGATCTGGGAAGTAGGTTGTATGGCTCTTATTGTCAAGCTTTTTAATGAGGTTTCTAATAGTTCACAAAAATATCAGAAACTACAAATATAAAAAACACTTGTAACTCTTAGTACATTCAGTACTAATATATTCTAATTTATAAAGAGGATATGTTTTTAAATGGACTTTAAAACAATGCAATAGTTATTAATCTGAGGGCATGTCCAGAAATTATGTAGAATAAAAATAATTCAAATCATAAATAAAGTGGAAGACAGAATCACTACAGCAATGTCCATACATGAAAAACACTGAGAAAAGATACAACATGAAGGAAATTATAGTAATATTATGCACCTGTATCTTTATGGGTATAAAGACACAAATAGGCTGTTTGTTTCTTTATACCCATATACCAATTAGAATTTGGGAGTGATCATAAAAGATTCTTTGTTCCCTAATGTAAAATGTATCATTTAGAATATCAGATTTCAGGTAGTAAAATGCCAAGTAGAAAGCTTATTTAGAAGCAGTAGAATAAATGTAGTAATTAAAATAACACTTGAAAGTACATTTTCTGAACTATTTAACAACAAAAAAACCGCATAATTTACTTGCACTGCATATTTTTTGCAATGCAGCTGCCAGATTCATGCCACACTGAATTTATTCACTATCCTTAAAAAAAAAAAAAACAAAACTAGACTGATACATTTTCCATGAAGTTATTTTAAATACCACTCCAAGATGCCAAGTTGGCTCTGTGACTGAAAAGATATATTTTTTAAAGAGTGTGAAATGATTCATTAACATATTCACGAAGGAGTAAAAGAACTGCAGGCTTCAGGTGAAACAGTAGCTTAAGTATCACCAGAGCTAAATTACATCAAACGGTGCTAAATCTTCTGGCTGACAAGAGGAAAAAGCTGGTTTACAACTTCATAGAAGCTTCTTGATTTGATACAATTGTCTCCAATTTTACCTTTTAAAATAGACTATGAAATGCACATACCATAGATATGTGTGACCAAGTATTGCATATGCTGGCTAGAAAAGCAGTGTTGCCTGTACAACATTTCCTGCAGCAGAGACAGGACATCCAGACTGTGAACATGGAAAGGACAATGAGTCATCATTACATTAGGACCTGTCTAATCTATTCTTATTCCTTTAACTGGTGTTTTCCACATTTGGAAAACAATCACTGGAGCTACAATCTCCCAGTCTTGTTACTGTCTAATGTTCCACGCTGGTTTGGAGCAGTGAACAGGATTAAGTGATTAACCTTTTTTTCCTTGCAAATATTCCCTCTCCTTTAATTTTGATGTCATTGTTAACATCTCTCTCTATTCATGACTGTACATGTGGTTTGTCTTTAATAGACTCTTGTTGGCTTGTCTGCAGTTTCTTTATCTTCTGTTAAAAAAATATAAAAAGAAATTGGCCTATTAGCAGAAAAGCAACAGTACCAATTTTGTAAACATTAGCACAGTTTATTACTATAAACAGCAATACAAAACAATTAATACAGAACAATTCCACTACAGTTAAAAAAATGTATTTAAAATAAACTGATTGTAGTTTTCCAGGAAATACACATTAAGAATAAGTATTTAATAGGAGCTTCCATCATCATCCTCAGGACCATTTTGATTCAGGACAACTGCATTTCCCAATTAGTTTCCTTGGGCTTGTATTTGGGTTTTCTTCCTTTTTTTTTTTATTTCCTAAAGTAACAACCTCAAAACAATCCATGTGCCCCAAATAAAACAGCAGCTCTGCACAGACCTCTTGCATCCTTCCTTCCTATACATTAACTGTGTCCTACTGTCCATTTTAGGTGGTGCAGTTGAAGACAGACAGATCTATGCAATCCTTCACAGGGATCAGACTTGCTTTCCACTCTTACACGTGAATTCACTCATCATCTGACATTTATCAGTGTTTGTTCTCATTGGTCCTTGTCTCCCTCCAGTGGTGGGAGGATCAGACCTCTCCATGCTTCAAACAAGATAACATGGTCACCCTCTAACTATATTATACAGCTAAACCTTCCTCAAACTTTTTCTTGCTCCATTGAATGAAGAAACCTAGAAACACTTGTTACTTTTCCTCCAAACATGCAACTTTTTATTATTTTAATACTAATTTCTTTCCATCTACAATTCATCACTATTCAAGGTCAATCCTGGTCTCTTACATAGTTTCAACTTCAAGCCATTAGAAAATTTCATTAGCACATTCTTGGTTTTATCCTACTTTTTGGTAATTAGTGAAAATAATAAATAAGATCAATGTCAAAGCCAGTCCCTGAGGAACTCCACTAATAACCTCCCTCCAGCCTTATAGCTTCTTTCAACACAGTTTCTTGTTATCTCCTTCAGTCATTCCCAAAGCATTTGTATAACAACCATCTCCTCCAGTTTAGATAACATTTTTTCCCATACAGCACCATATGGAGTGGTCTGCTCGGGTTGGGGCAGATTCAATCTTTTCTTTCCTCTCAAGGCGAGTGACATGGCTATGAGAGAGACAGAGGGCACATTGCAAGAGGTGTTGTCAGGGAGAAAATTAAAAAGCCATCATATGTGGCCCAGATGGGACCTTATCTGGAAGATTATGCATAACTTTTCTATTTAACAATTTAAAAAAATTTGAAAAAGCCTTGAAGGAGAACAATTAAAAAGTCACTTGTGGAAGTCAAATAGAAGAGCCTACTGTTGTAGCTTAGCAAAAGGATTTGGTTTTTGTGGCAAGGTTTAGATATTGAGGGTCTACAGGGGTGGCTTCTGTGAGATGGTCAAGCTATTTAGTGGTGGCAGTAGCACCACTGGAATAACATATTTAAGAAAGGAAAAAAAAAAACCTGCACAGTTGCAGCTGGAGAGGGAAGTGAGACTGGAAGAGCAACAACTACACAGACACCGAGGTCATTGAAGAAGAATGAGGAGGAGGAGGCATTCCATCCCCGGAACAGAGATTCCTCTGCAGCCTGTGGTGCAGACCATAGTGAAGCAACTGTGTCCCGGCAGTCCATGGAGGGTAAAAATGTAGCAAATTACCTCCTGAAGCCCATGGAAGACCCTACAGCAGAGCAGGTGGGACCCAGCATGAACCCTGTGCTGTGGTAGATTCCTGGCAGGACCTGTGGGCCTGTTGAGAAAGGAGCCCATGCTAGAGCAGGTTTTCTGGCAGGAAAAACAGCAGACCCATGTTGGAGCAGTTTGCTCCTGAAGGACTGCACCCTGTGAGAGGGACCCATGCTGGAGCAGGTCCTGACAAACTGCTCCCCATGGGAAGGACTCACATTGGAGAAGTTACTTAAAAACTGTCTCCCTTGGGAGGGACCCCATGCAGGAGCAGGGGAAGAGTGTGTGGAGTCCTCCCCCAGAGGAGAAATGAACAGCAAGGACAACATGTGATGAAGGGACCTCAATCCTCAATTCCGTATCCCCCTGCACCACTGAGGGGGAGGGATTAGATAAAATCAGGAGCAAAGTTAAGCACAGAAAGAATGTGGTAATGGTACTCTAGGATTTAGGTTTCTTTGTCATTATCCTAATCTATTTGATTGGTAATAAATGGAACTAATTTCCCCACTTCAAGCCTGTTCTGTCCACAGTGGCAATCAGTGAGTGATCTCTCCTGGTCCTTAACTCAAAATCCTTTCACTATATTTTCTCTCCCTTGTCCAGCTGAGGATGGAGAGTGATTTTTTTTTTTTTTTTGGTTGGCAACTGACATCCAGACATGGCATGGTCAACCCACCACCTCATCTCAACAGTAAATGCCACAGATTGAAAGAAAAATCTGTTTAAAAGCAATAGAACAATGATAAAAATCCCCACTGACATTCTGCCTGGAATTCATAGAAGCTTCAAATCATGAAAGGCATAACATTTGTGACTAGACTTGTATATATGAGGAAAAAATCTAGACAGTTCCTTTTGAAACAGTTTAATTTATGAGATTTACAAGAGGGATATTGGCACTATCTGAAAGTAGCAAGCTTGATAATCCAGTAAATTCCTTCTGCTACCTCCACATTTTTTTCCTTTCCAAAGATCCTCAGTGTTGACTTCATCATTTCCAGTGGAAGGCAGTAGGACAAGATACACATTTACAGCTAGCATTTTTCAAAACCATCACTCTCAAAGTCAGGCTTTAAAGGATAATGTGCAACTAGATTTGAAGATACTGGATATTTTACCTGCATAAACCTTCCTAGACCATTGCTGCCTTTAGCTCTTTATTTACATCTCTGTCTGAGTACCTTCACAGACCAGCTTAATTCTCTCCTTGTCCAACAAGGACATGCTCAGAATTTGCTTACAACAGCCTCTACAACATACCAGCTCTCAGGCTGATCATGAGCTCAAATTAATGCTGGAATACAGAGTGCCAGAACTATTTTATTAGTTTTACGATGTCTGTTCACAAGTCTAAACAGAAGTTTTAGCCCGAAGAGGATGGCAAGATGTAATGGTTTGGTATTTCACTGCAGACAAGTCAAGGAAGGGGAGGAAAGAGAGGAAGGAGGTTAAAGCAGAGTGGGAAGGGATATTTTGGGATGTCAAAGTCTGTTATATTGTCATTTGCATGAACCAATATTGCATGTAAAGCTAGAAGATCTCATAACTTACTGTGAAGAACCAAATGGTTTTAAATCAGTATTACCTCTGACATTTATGAGCCCCTTTGAAAGGTACAGCATTCAGTTTGGGGGGGGGAAAGGGTGTTTGCAGGTTTTTTTATCATTTGGGGATGATTTATCATTTTGGTCCTGTATGATTTACCTCTTTAATTCCCTCCCCAACAACTTACTCTATGTATTAAATTATCAATCCAATCATTCAAAAATAACATTAAAAATTATTTGCTTTACCCCACTGTAAATATTCTGTTGTTATTGTTCTGACCTTTACTCTTTTAACTTTGTTCCAATAATGACATCTAAAAAAAGAGAGAAGGGATGAAGTTTACTCTATGTCTAAATGATGTACGCCCATCTGTGACTCCTTTCTGCACACCAATCTCTGTATTAAAACATAGTTACGGCTGTCATCAGCACAATGAATTTGCTCAGTTCTGAACTAGAAGCATGCAATTCTTCAACATAATTCCTACACACACTTCACAAGCCCCCTCTGCTTGACTGAAAATGAAGTAACAAACAGAACCTGAGAACAAAAGAGGTTTTCCATCCTGCATAAGAAAAATCCCATTGCTTAGTATTCGCATGAAATCAAGTGTGTCAGAAAAACAGAACAATCAAATAATGAAGAGGGGAAATATAACAAAAACCAAAACAGCCCACTCCTCCTTTCAGAAGAGAAGACTTGACCTGCTCACTGTTGCCACAATCATTCAAGATATGGATGGGCCAGCCATGCTGTAATCCCTGCATTACCTGACTGAGCAGAGGCTCAGTGTTCAAGGAAGCATCCTAACTACCAGGTAAGAGCCTGAGAGGAAACAGCTCTGGGAATATTTGGTTCTTCACATGAAGTGTACAAAAGACTCACAACTGAACAGGCAAGAGCACTTGTCTCTTGTGAATTATAACTGTCCCAATTGGTGCCCTATTTAAGGCTAGAGGAGTGTGTTAAATGGGTTTATTGGGTTTATTGTCTTTGCCTCTTCCTCATTGTCAGTTTGGCTCAAAAAACCCTCACATTTCCCAGCAAGACATTCATTAAGATAGCTCTAAAGGTATCATTTTCCAATGGAAGTTAAAATTCACACATGTTGTGGATCAAATCCATTAAATTACACCAGAAAGAACAGCTAAAAGGCTAAAGCAAACATAAAATTTAGTTATAAACTATTGTTTTAATATTAGTGATTGCCTTAAACCATCTTGGAGACTGCAAAAATAAGTTGGAGCACATGGGCATTATTCACACCTTTAGTCTTCATACAACTAAAGACAAAAGACAGTTCTGCTTTAAGTTGGGACTTCAGCCCTGAATTCGATAGCATTACCCTAAATATAACAAACTTATCACTAACCAGTGGAAGTCCATCAGTAGCTAATCCACAGATGTAAAGAGCTAAAATAAAATAGCATTTCATAGGTCAGCTTTATTCAATAAACCACTCAAGAATAACAGCACTTGTCAGTAAGTGAGAGACATGAAGTTTTGGAGTTACCACTCACATAATGTAGGCTTTCCAACATAGCCTAGTTTTTCCCCAGAAAATACATAATTTTTGCCACAGTATCAGTGAGTACTTTCACAGGTGAACACTGGCATGTGGGCTACTGTGCAAGTGTAGCTGCCAGCCTTGAAAGGCACTGAAGCAACACAACACCAAGAAGTCTAGGGGAATGGCTGGTCATGTGCCACTTGTTCAAAGCCAGTAAGTTAAATTTTTTGACAGAATCAAGCAGCAATTCCTAGTAAAGAACAATTTATTTGCTTTCTCCTCAGAAGCAGAGAATATCTGACCACAAAATAGGCACTTAGCTCCTCCATTGTCAAGTCAAGAGATTATATAGAGAAATAGAGTGAGGCAAATTTGAATACTAGTATTTTCTTGAAATACAAAAGATGACAAGACAGGTACTCTCTTCATTAGACAGGATAAACCAAGTCAGGTTACCTACTCAATCAATATTTGTATTAATACTTGTAAAATACTTCCTTCACTGCATTATTAGGCTGAGTGAATCATCAAGGATCACTATGTGGAGCCTCCCTACTTTTTAAATGAGAATGCTTATGAAATAATTAAGTTAATAATTAATTAATATAAATAATTAATAAATAATTTACACAAGTGCCATGTGGGAGCCAAGTAGTTCAACTATCTTTGCCCTCAAATAATGGCGTCATTTTCCAGAGGAGTAGCAGTTTACTCCACCCATCATTCTAGCACAGTTGATCAATCTTGAAAAAAATAAATGTTTAAAAAGTCAGTACTTACCCTGCTTTTTCCTTTCTCTTTAAAAGAAAAATTATTGATTGGGAAGGGACATACAATGGAAAGGCTACTCAAATGTCAGGCTCTAATTTTTACAAAACATCATTTAAAATGTTATTTTAGTCTATGCATTTGTCACTCACTGCAACATGTTTATGAGCAAAGTTTATACAAAACAGACCATAAAAAATTAAATCTTGCAACAGCTTTCAAGAGAAAAGGGACAATTAATTTAAATCCTATTTGTTTCCTCTCCAAGTCAAATTTCATTGGTGTTGGTGTAATGGAATGAAAGCAAGGAAGTTCATGGAAGTTCTGGCTGGGAGAAGCCTAGATGTTGAAGCAGACCTTTACTCAGTTCAAGGTTGCTTCTCTTTCTCCTTGTACTTTCTGATTTGTCACACAGAAATTCAATTTTTTGGTACTGGGGCAGAAATGCAAAAAAGCAAAGACTTGTTGGGTCCCACGTGCCACTGTTTCATATTCCCAGAACTTATAAAATGAGGGTAATTAAATATATGAACCTCCCAAGAGTATTGTGAATAGTAATTAGACAACAAATTTAGAGCACTTTGAGAATGAGAAGTACTCTGTATCAGTATTTACTGCTATCTTTATTCATACTGAAAAACCCCAAAACGTTATTTTTTACATTTATAGAAGTAAATGAATTGAGATGTTCAAGTGCAAAATAAGAAATTTTCAGAATTATTTCAAGAAACCAAAACTGTAGACTGTTCATATAGTCTTTGTATAAGATGGCAACTCTTGAGCTCAGATATTAAGTACAAGAGCTGTTAAAAATAGTTAAAGAAGTCAAACTACATTTGGAATAATAAATGGCAAACTTTTCTAGATCTATAAAGAAACCAAATTTATCAGCTTTCTATCCAGGACAGCACAAATTCTTCAATAGAAATAAAATTCAGCATATTTAATTTTGAAGTGGACAAATTAAGCTATGAAAAAATCCTGTTCTCTGACTGGAGATCATTCTGTGTGCACAAAATGGCTATGAGCAGATCAGGTCCTTCAACTATTTCACTATTTAAAACAGAATCATGGAACTGTAATGGTAGCAAGTTCTCTGGAGATGTTCCAGTCAAACCTCTGTGGCTTAGAAGATTCAGAGACGGTGGGCTGCTCAGGCCAGTCTGGAATTTGAGTAACTCCAAGGATGGAGATGCTAGAGACTCCCTCCCTGGACAGTCCATCTAACAAACAGACAGCCCATCCATCTTCTCTTCTTTGCTCTGTTTAGAAAGAGCTTTCAGTAGAATTTGTTCTCTTTCCCAGGGGTCAAGGTGAAATTGACTGGCCTGTAATTTGCCTCCTACTTATGTGAGCTCACAGGAACTCCATGTCAAATTCCACAACCTTTCAAAGGCGACCAAATATAGCCCCACAATACAAACCAGCTCCCTCAGTACTCATGGGTACATTCCCATCAGGTCCCATCTACCAGTGTATGTTCCGTTTAAGTGTTCCCTAGCCTGACCCTCCTCCACCAAAGTCTTCCTTGCTCTAGGCTTTCTCAGTATTCTCAGGGGACTGGGACTCCTGAAGGCAGATCTTCCCAGTAAAGACCAGGACAGAAAAGGCATCAATAACCTTGGCCTTCCCAATACTCTTTGTCATCAGGGCATCACATTCAGCATCACATTTTGCCTATTTTTCCTTTTGTAGAAGTCCTCCTCTGTCACTCTCCCATCATTTGCCAGATTAAACTCTGTGCACGCTTTGGCTCTCGTAATCTCATTTCTGCACTTTTGTATTCCTCCTAGGTCAACTGACTACTCACATTCTTACATTTTATATTTCAGTTCTGTCAGAATCTTGTTGATCTATGCAGATCTCCTGACACCCTTGCCTGTTTCTTTAAAAATCAAAATGGATCGTTCTTGAGATTGGAAGCGGTCATTCCTCAAAAATCATCCAGACTTTCTAGATCCCTCTTCTCTCCAGGACTGTAAACCATGGTATTCTTTCAAGCAGGTTCATAAACAGACTCAAGTCAGCTCTCCTGAATTCCAAGACTGTGATCCTATTATTTGCTTTGATCTTTCCTCTCAGGATCCTGAACTTCATCATTTCACTGGTCACTCCTCACCATTCTTCCTTGCTTGTAAGAAAAGGACCCCTCACAGCAGATTCTCAATCACCTGTGTTGGGGAGCTGTCATTGCTGCACACTGGAAAGAATCCTCCTGGATTGCTTGAGCCCTGCTCTGTTGCCCATCCAGAACAGATAATGATGTTTTAAAGTCCCACAGCCTGTGAACATGAGGTGACTTCCATATATCTGAAGGCCTTAATTACATATTTTTCTTCATCAAACACCCACCATATCATCCACACTGGTCCATCTGCTAATTCCGACCCATAAGCACTCAACTGGCTCATCCACTACAATTCCTCCTACCTTCTCACATAAAGGTCAGCTCCCCCACCTCACTTGAACACTGGCTTGTTCTTCCTAAAGGTCCTGGTTCCATTCACAGCAATTCATCTGCTTTTGAGCTGTCCTACCACATCTCTAATACCCCTAGGTCTGTAGCCCTACAAACCCAGAAGGACCCTGTTTCCCCTACACCAAGCATTAGTGTTATATGTACTTGAGAGAAGTGCACACTGGTGCTGATTTCCCAACAAATGGATGAACATTTCTTCCATCATGTCATCTCACTAATCCCTTATTTGTGCGCATACACTTGAAATGGGCCCTGTTTTCCCCTGTTTTGTTGATTAGCAGATCTCTCTTATCCCAACTTGTACATGGATTGACATCTCACTTGTCAGTCATTCCTAGTTTCAAGCTCTCCTTTTACTAGATCAGCCAGCCTGCTGGCTCTTCATAGCAATCATTGGTTTTCAGAGAATGCCTGTGGTTGTGAAAGTATATCAAACTTAAGGCATTTCCTGCAAAAGGAGTCTCTGCATTTGGTCATTCCACAGCATACACATTTCTTGGGGAAATAACTATCACTTCCCCCACAAAGGAAGGAAATAAATCTTGGAGAGACCCTCTGCTCTGAATAAAAAAAGAAAAAAATATTTTGGGGCACTGTCTTCACATAATATCTGAGTTATTGATTTCACTTCATTCTGATTGATTCCATCTCTACCACAACTCTGTTGTTTCCTAGAACCTGACCTTTGACTTCAGAAACCTGAAGCCTCAAGTTTTGTGATTAAACAGATTCTTATACATTTATGAAAAATAAATTCAAGAAATCCAGTTACCTAAACAGATAAAGAAAACTAATATATAAAATATAAGCAAAAGCTACAGATTTTATTTAATACACTGTCTTTTTGGGATACTCATCCTTCTGCCCACAAAGTACCTCAAAATAAATATTCTGATGTAATACTTCCAAAAGCATTCCAGAGATCTATAATTGTACTACTTATTTTGAGCAATGACTTATGCAGCCTTGTTGATTTTCAAGAACATTTAGACTCAACTAATTTGCAAAAATGGGACTGAGATGCATTTGCAAGTGTCTTCTTTTAGTATTAGAAGATACCAAGAATTTGAGACATTCAGTAGTAATCTAACTAAAAAATTATTATTTAGATAATTTCACAAGAAAGTTTAGATCCTGAAGTGAACAGGCTAAAGCTGGATAGTGATCAAATAATCAATCTACAGCTGCAATTAAATTGTTCCTTACAACCAGGAAAATCCATAATCCTTTATTTCAGTGAATATTCATTTGATTCCCTTGTCTTACTTCACTTACTCTTCTCATTAGACTTGACCCTCATTGGAATCACACTTCCACACCAAGTGTCATTTTTGCAAGTGTCAAGCCAATTCATTTCTTTTTCTAGGATTGCCTTTCATAAATCAGGAATCATTGGAATCACATACATAATAAAAAGTATGGGGGAGGGAAATCCCTGAGCAAGCAATTTGCCAGCCAAAGATTTAATATCAGTTGAGTTGAACAGTCAACCCAAATTTAGAGACAATATGCCCTTAAGATGCTCAGCCCTGGGTACAATAATATCCAACCTGAGCCAGTTGCAAATCTGTCACTACCAACTATTCCTGTACAAACAGCCAGACTGCTACATGCCTTTTCAAAGAAATCGCTTGGCAAAAATTCTGTGATTCACAACATTTAAGGCCTTATTAAGGTCCACAAAGAGTACAAGAAATTTTTTTAAAACCCTACTTTGTTGCAGAAAGAGAAAGATGTTGCTATGAACTTTAGCAATGTCAACAGGTTTGTGTGCTGAATAGGAGCCTGATTGGAGAATGTTCTAAGAAAACCAGGTTGATTTAATCATTCCACACCAGATGTTGGATTTTTTTCAGCACAATATACACAGTGGGTAACTGACACAATAAAATCTCCAGTTTCTCGGAGTTCAATGTGTTTCAGGTTGGTTTTGTGTCGAAGGGATGCATTTATAGAAGCTATGTAGGCTAAAAATCATGAAGTTGGAATAGTATTCTGAGCCCACTGGAAATTTCTAAATGGATTTCTTTTTAATTGAACAACACTTCATTGAAATGGGATAGCCATAAAACTTAATTTGATAGTACAAACTTTTACCTGTGCATTGTCGGGAGTATGCTCCTGTAAACAATATTTTAATCTGTGTCTGTGTCTTAAGAACTTTAATTGGGTAGGGCTGCTTGGCTGCAAACTGTTAGGCATAATATGGGGCCCTCCTGCTCCTAGCAGCACCAATTTCCACTGTGCCAAGCGCCAGGAAAACCACTCAGTCTCCAAGATGCACACTTGCTTTTAGAGCCCACAGTAACAGCCACCCATAGGAAAGAGGAAAAGGGACAGAGAAGCAAAACAATTTGGTTTTTCTTAGATGAGCCTCTAGAGTCAGAAACTAAGCCAAAAGTGTGCTTCATAGTCGCCATCTCTTCTCCTAGAGCAGGGAATGTCATTTCCTGATGACTACCATTGCCTGTATTTCTTAAAGTGATAAAAAGAAAAAATCCTCAGCCTGATTATGACAGGTTTCTTCCTTCCTCCATTCCTTTCCTTCTCCCTTCTTCCCTTTTCTTCAAAAAGTACTTTGCATACTGCAAATACTATCTTGTGCAAAATTGCCACTGTAGCTCTGTCAGGTTAAAGAGGAGAGGAAAAAAAAATACAAAACAAAAAAGCTGATTAAATAACAATCACTTGCAGACTTAAAGAGGTGTTCAACTAGGATTTGTGGATGCAGATTATCAATGTTTTAAAGAGGCATATGAACCACAGCATGTGCATTGAAGTACTCACCTTTTGAAGAACAAAGATTAAAAGAGAATTTAAATAATTTTTTTAGCCTGTGGAAGCAGCAGTTATGGTTACATCTATCCCCACACATGCAGAAGTCACAAGCATGTGCAACTGACCACACTGAGGCACACAGCTGTACAGGCACTGGGTGCCACAGTTTAACCACAGGGGAGAGGACACACCTCCACTGACTACACCTGTCCAAGATTTCCCAGTAAGCCACAAAGAGATTTGTCTTCTTTGCGAGACAGTGAGGGGCTTCAAGTCTGAGGTCAATAGAGCATAAAACTCTAACTAATAAGGACTAATGAGTTAAAAGCATGTTTCTATGGACTGCTTCTAGGCAGAAATAAACTTCTAGGTTTTGCCTGTTAATCCAAAGAGCAGATTGCTCCCAAGTGAGATGCAAGAAGATCAAAATCCACATACAACAAATTTTCTATCTGATCTTTATTACATCATAAAACTGCAATTTGTCAAATGTTAATGTTTCATGGAAACACTTTCTTTTGACAGAACACAGAGGCAGGCTGTAAATCTACCGGTTTTTAGCTGTTTGTTTACCTCAGCAATAAGGAGCTGGATGTGAAGACTTGCAGGTTTCAGAGCCACCTGAGCTTCCAGCTGCCTGACTACCGCCTGTGACTCCCAGGACAGACTCCCACTCACCAGGGGACCCAGGGAGCCCATGAAGCTGCTGAATAAAACTGCTATAATCCTCTTAGTTTCACTAGCAAACCCCACTGATTAACAGCAGCAAAACAGTCAACCCCGGTCAGCTTCACACAGCAGCAGTCAGGGAGCACACCAGTTTGATAAGCAAAACATTGTGGTATTTTAATAGCATGTTCTGGAGGAGGGGGACAACTTCCTATTCCAGTTTGGAATTGTCAGTGTTTTGGATTAAAACTGGTGAATAAAAATTTGGTTTCAAAGCCAGCTCTCCCAGAACCAAGTGAATTGCTCCTATTTGGATATCTCATGATTTCTGGCAAACTACAATGCTATTTTTCTGTAGGTTACAAGTCTGAATCAAAACATGCATGCCTGCAGAGGAGTATACTATAATCCTTTCACTGTCCTTTCTACACAAAAGAGGGATTAGCAATGACATATATTTAAATCCATATTCAGAAGTTTGCCAATATAAACAGTTCAACAAGAAAGGCAGCCTAAGTCAGTAAATTATCTGCTAAAATCTAAAAAGCATTCACTCATCAGACAATCCAGTCCCTGCACTGGGTGAGCTGAGGGGACCCAGCTGTTACTCATTACAAAAATCATTCCCATACACATTCCCATACACAGAAGGACAGCAGGACATCATCTAACTGCATCTTTTCTCAACAGCTCATTTTATGCAGTTTTAATCTTGACTGGATTTCCCAATACAAAGAGACATTAAATCTTTAAGAAAGGCCCCAAAACATAATAATTTAGTAAACCAGATACACATGGGAAGAAAGTTTGCACCCTTTTTGTAACCTTAAGCTTTTTGCAGGACAGGAAAAATGGACAGGAAATTAGGAAACCATTATGAGAGGAAATAATTAAAATAGGATTTTTACCATAATTTTGTCTGTGTATGAATAGCATTTTCTTTCAAGAAACAGATGTTTATTTGGGACTGCTCTGAAGCAGTGTATTACCAGTGTAATGGTAATAGCTGAATCTGCCAAGCAGCAGAGGAGCCTTACTGAGGCTTGTAACAGGGCCAGGATTAGCCAGGGCAAGCTCTGAGATAATGGTCCCAAGGGAAAATTTACAGTACCCCAATAACATTTTCCTTAATACTCTAGATCCATATGTAATGGTGACAACCTTACCTTTAAGAATAGTACCAAAAGAGATTCTACTCTCAAACCTATAGGAAAAAAAACTTCAGTAGTGTTAATGCATTAAAGAATCAGGAGATGGATGAAAGGAATCCTGTATTTCTGTGATAGAAGATTATGATTTTTAATCCTAGTACTGGGGTCAGTATTGGAAATACTTTCCTGGGATATGCTATTGATCCAGAATAAGCAACAGTTTTGCAAGGGGTTTTGGCAGGGGAGCAACATCTCTTATGTAAGAGAGCAGCAACAAAATTAAAGGTCCTGGGAGAAACTACACTGTGTTTAGGTAAAAACTTACCTAAAGTGTCCTCCCTACATTACCAGGATGCTTCACTAGTTTTAAAGCGAGATCTCATTAGCTGGTATACATAAGTCTAAATATTTCGAGAAATCAGACTTGGATTGATTTCACAATTCTATTCAGCAGAAACAGAGGCTCTTGTACTCTTAAAACCCATTATTTTCAGTTGGGTTTTAATATGTAACATGCATATGTATGTAAAATCCCCAAGCCCCAGGCTCAGAGATTAAACTGAACGACCAGAGTATAGTCCCTACACAATAAAGATAACTTCAATTCGAGCAAATGTTCAGTCTATAAATAAAGGTGACAGGAAGGGGAGAGCACAGTCTCCCTAGAGATCAGGACTTGTCAAGATATGGAAAAGGTGAGTGTTGGTTTTATGCAGTCTGTTTTCTTCCACCGTCTTGCTGAATGAAATGATGCCCTTGTTTTTCTGCAGGGTCTTTCTAGGGCAGCAAGCCCATCTTGCCTTGATGCCTGCTGGCTGATGATTGCTGCACCTGTGTTTCCTTACATTAGTCACAAGTTGCCTGGCAGTGGTCCAGTGGAATCCAGTTGAGAAGAAATAGTTTAAGGACTCATTCTCTGTCCCAGGAATAAACTGGGATTATTGAACTATTGTAACTATTGTTCTTTTCCCCTAAGGTGACCACTTTCTTCATGGGCAGCAAGAGAAAAGATGAAACAAGCTAAACTAGATTAAGGGATTTCCTCTTATTCCCAGCTCTTACTTTCATTTGTTCTTATTGTTTCCCCCACTGCGATGCTGTGGAACTGCAGCTATGCTTTACCTTGCATTTAACCTTTAAAAGAGAAACACAGGAAACACCTCTTGCTCTAAGGGGAGACTGGAAATGCCAGGTTATAGAAATTAGAGGGAAATCGGGATGTTAAGGGATATTGCTTAGGGAGGAGTTTGCTATGTTGGTAATGGGCACAGAGGATGCACAGCTCTGGGGTGTGTATAAACATATTTTGTCGTGTGCCAGAATGACACTCATATTCCTACATCTCAATCTCTCTGTAAAAAAACAGTATGCTGAGTGAAGAGCTGCTTGAGGGGAGACAGCAGAAAATGTAAGGAAGTACCTCTATTTGTCTTCTAAAATGTGTAAAATGAGGGCAAGATGCTGGCCATTGTTGCCTGCAAAACAAATTTGAGTACTTTGTCAGGGCATGAAAAATGTCAGTTTGGTTTTCTTTCCTGTCTGAGAAAGCTGAAAACTACCTGTCTTGCTGAGAACGGCAGTCTTCAGTTCTTTCAGTTCTCTGGTTGCGTTGTTTTTATCAGAGAGGTGTTTCCAATGAAATGTGATCCATAAGACCAAATAGAACAAAGGGAGGAAGCACCCTATGCCCTAATGGTTAAGATATTTCCCTGGAAGTGCTGGTATTCAGTTCCCTCAAAAGATTAACTAATTTATCTTATGATTCACCACATCATAAAATGCAAGCTTGTAATTTCATGATGGTGTAAGTAACCAAGGCAGAGATGACCAGGGTTCATCCTTTACCCTGAGTTGCGATTTTGGTGGAATAAATCTGTTCTCTACTCTGGTCTTGTTTTACAGCCATAAAATCCATACTGAGCCTGGTCCCAGATGATTTTTCTAGTCTAGAATATGATGCCTTTGATGAAAAAACTGTATTTGTATGAAGTTTTACACATAAAAATTAAAACCTGTATTCTCAGTCTATTGAAAGGGTATTTGAAAGGATACTTCTCTTCCATTCCTGGAGGGAATGCAGTCTGGATGCTGAGAACTGCATGGAGTTTTCTGCACATAGCTGAACTTGGCTTGTATGAAGGCAGCAGCCATCTGTCGGGGGAAACGAAAGGGAAAGAAAAGGATCCCTTACTTATCCTGCTGTCAAATAGTGAAACACAAGTCAGCAGAGGTGCCTGTGGCCATCACCTGTGGAAAAAGTGACCGCTGAAATTGCTGCCATAACATGGTTTCCAAAAGATGCTTAGCTACCTAGTTTAAATGTAGTTCAACATGTCTACATGGTCAGCAGTCCCTGTACACATTAGCCGCAGAGCTGAGCTGTGGGATTTGTGTTCCTAGATCACTCTTGTGCTTGCAGGAACTTTGTCCTGTGCATTCTTTTTCTGGCACCTAAATTTATGGGTTTTTTTAATATGAAAGACAATAGTTAGTCACTCCCTTAAAATATTAATTTCATTACTCCTTTTTCTCCTATTTTAATGTCTCAAAATTCCATCCAGGCTAATTTGCACTGGTCCCTGCAAAAGGAAATTGTTAGCTGTACTCTGTAATAGAGCATACAAGAAATCAGTGGCCAGGCTCTTCCAGATTTAAGAAATTGCTAGAGGAGTCTGAGTTTGTCATATTGTTCTATTGGGCATGATTAGGTCCCAGCTGTTGTCAGATTTAAGAGTTCCAGGTTTCCAAGGGGATCTAATGAAAAAGCAGTGAATAAACAGTTTTACAATGCAAGATGAGTTTATAATCTTAAGAGTGGTCTACTAAAGAAAATTATTCTGAATGCATGTGTCAGGGTGGAGCACCCCAAATTATGGCATTCCACTCTGGGAATAAACAGCAAAACAATAGGGAACTGAAAAAGCTTTACTGTCTCATAAAGCTTGGCATTTTTCATTTATTTTCCCACCTCCATTAGATGCAGCCATGGAACTGTTCAGACATAGAAAATTAAACAGAGCTTTAAAGGTGCCTCTCTAAGTGTCTATGAACTGTGTGTCTTATCAACTAAAAAAAATAAAATTGAAGGTGGCCATTTGGTATTTGGCAGAAGAACAAGCTGAAGGTTTCTAGTGGGTGTGTGCCACCCTCTGGGGGCCAAGTGTTCTAATTTCCGTGCACTTTCCCTGTGCATTTAACCCTTTCTCTGCTATGTTGCCAAGCATTTCCCACACAACTGCTCTCATCCTATAGCCCAATCAGCACAGACAAAGGCTGATGGGGCTTCAGAACACTGACAAAAACTCTGTGTTTTAATCAGCAGACCCATGGCTGTAGCTGCTGAACTGCTGCTTATCCTTTATCGTATTTACTCAAAGAGAAAAGGATTTGTCTGAGTCACTACCACTATTTTTTTCATGGTTGAAATGAAACCCTGTGTTCTCCATCTTGTTTTGTTCTGCTCAGCTCCTTTCATGCCAGGCTGTGGATCTGAAGAGTGTTTGGACTGCAAAGCATGTTTGTGTTCACAAGTGCTGCATACAAATCCTTCATGTTCGTGTAATGGTCTCAGGCTCGACGTGCATGTTCCAGCACTGGGCACCAGAGACCCTGAGTTTCTTTGCTGGAGTCACCTGTATCTTAATTTTGCTGACTGACCAATATATGCCCAAGGCCTTTCTCTGGCCTGTGTGTTTATAGCTACTTTGGCCTTTTGTCCCATCGTTGAGAGACCTGTCCCACACGTACAAGGCTATTGATAGATTTTATTGATCCCAAGCTTACTTCCTGTCTCCACCAGCTCCTGCTTCTAATGGTAAGGCTGTGGCTGATGCAAGTGCACCCTCTCCCAGGTAGAAATTAATTGGTCTGATTTAAAAACCTAACAGATTGCTTTAAGCTGTTGCCTGAAAGAGGTGGGGGAGTGTTGGGGTGCCTGACCAGCCAGGTCTGGGGGAGCAAGGGACTCCTGCCTGGCACAGGCGGAGTTTAGCCGCTCTCAGTGGGAATACCTCAGCATTCTGCCATGTTTATGGTTCTCTTTTGGAAACCTTCCTGCTGACGGTAATTGAGCTGCCTTTCTAATTCTCTGCAAAACTTTATAAAGAAATCTGTTTGTGCTGCGGGCCTGCAGCGATCGCTAATAAACAGGAGCAGGGAGAAGGGAGGGAAGATAATCTCACAATGTTTTCTCCTGAATGGTAACAACTAAATTAACTTCTGATACGAAAATGAACAAAGCGGTATGTTTATAGCTATATGACTTCCAATTACAATACCATCAAATAGTTTTCCTTTTTCCCTCTTCCTCTGGATGCTTTGATGCACCTGATGTGAGCTGCTCTGAATCCAGGCTTGTTTCTGCATGAGCTAGAATATTACTGGGGGGGGGGAGGAACACAAGTAAGACATTTGTGCTAATACACAAAAAGCCTCATTTGTAGACTTGTTCCAAGTACTATCCTTGTTTCTTTCTATTGTTTGGCTTTTCTTTCTTACTTCTGAGATTTCTGTTGCTATTTCAAGATTTTCTGCAATGTGGACTTTGTCTTTGATCTTGTTTTGTTTGTTCTCAGTCTTTTTGCAATCCAAGCAGAAGTAAATGGTATTTGGAAAACAGTAAGTTTGAACCTTTTGGTGATTGCTTGTTTCTGCTAGAAATTCAGAACGTAACTTTTAAAATTTATTTTAATTGGAATACTGCTGATTCTTGTTGAATCTATGAGACAGAAATAGTCTATTTTTTTAAAAAAAGGCTTTTATCTGGGAAAAAAACCTATAATATTAATTCAAAGACCTAGTCAACCAGTTTCAGCTGGCAGGGATATTCAATGATTGTCACTGTTCTGCTCTTAATTCTGGGAGTCCAAAATTAGACCTATAATTTGTTTGAGGGGATGTTGTCACAACACTAAAGGCTTTTATTTCAGCTGTGTTGCACAGAATTTACTTTTTCTAGCAGTGGTATTAGAAAGTCAGTTCCTAAATATGGATGTAGAAACTTATCAGTAGCCACTTATTTTCTAATGTCTTGGACAGAATTATCTATCTCTGAATGTGTCTTTTAGTTATTTCCTTTTAGCTAAGAAATTTTTGGTGGCTTCTTATCTCAGTGCTTCCTTTTCTGTAAAGGTTGGCAATAATCTACACTTCCTTTTGAATGCAGCGTAGGAGATCTAGTTTTGTTAGTGTTCAGTGGCTGTGCATGCTATGAAACTCTCCTTGACTGCAATTTTGAAATGGCCTCAGCAAAGCTATGGTTCTACTCACATAAAGTCTTAACAACATATGAGGTGGTTATATTTATATATTTTTACTGTATGTAGTTATTTGTTATATCTTGCATATGTTGTTGCAATATACAGTGTTCCATATAATGGGCACACTCCCATGGTAATGGCCATGTTCCACAGAAAGATAGAATGAAACTGTCCTATGATTAAAAAGCATGTTCTTTACATTTTTGTGTACAAAGACTTAGCCTTTCAGACATCTCCCCAGCTCCAATGAATGCTTTTTTTGCATTTTGCTTTGTTTTTGTGTGTGTAGTAGTTGCTGTGTTGTTGGTTTTTTTTTCTTCTTTCCCTTGGTTGTGCTTTTTTTATTTGTGAGGAGTATTGGTCTTGGGGTTTTTTTTGGAAATTTCAGAAAATTGTGCTAGTTTATCTTGCAATAGGCTGAAGGAAAAGGGTAGCAGTATGCTCTTATTCTTTTAAGGAGCCATCAGTGTGCCATGATAAGGTAGGTAAGAGTGGATCAGAGTGAAATGAGGTTTCAAATTATTTATAATTTCCCTTTTAACCACTTCATCTTTGGCTTATGTTTGTTAAACTCTATTAAAAATCAGTGTTGAAATGTGGTACAAGATGCTATTTGCCATAGATAAACATCACTTTTTTAATTGTGAGGCTTTTCAGTGCAGCAGACAGATAAAATTAATGTTATTTTTATTTTTCAAGATGAGAAACAAGAAGGTGTTGGGGAAGGGAGAGGAGAATATACTCCCACAGCCCTAAACCTTGAGGACAATTGGGTTAAGGACTTCTTTCACCTTTTAGTTAAGAAAGAGTATTAATAAGGGTTATAAGTGATGGTATTAAAAATTTTTGTACGTCACTTATAATAGCTCATTCAATAACAAAGAAAAACATCTTTCTGGAAACTGCTTCTTTTGCTGTCTTGCACTGAAATATGACTTTTTTTGCACAGGAAAAATTTTCATGGTGGAAAGGTAGAACTTCACCTTTGCAGCACCTAAGCTATAGCTTCCCAGGCTAGCCGTCACAAAAGATTTAAATTTGCTTACAGTTAATTTAGGATAAAAAATTGCCTGTTCTGTGCTCAGTATTGAAAATGCCAGTAGAAACTCCATGTTGTCAAAATGGATAGAAATCATGCAATCACTGAGCTGGGGCTAGCAATGGCTGCTGGGCTTTGTAGAGCCATGGTGGGTATAGTGCTCTGAAATAGGCTCAGCCGTGGCTTATATCTTTGAAAGCAGCAGCTTGTTGGCATCATCTCCAAGTTCTGTCAAGCAAAATGTGCAGGTCCTTATGCATATGGCCTATGACAATTTTACCTTTCCATGGACAAATTGCATACAATGTCATAAACTGGTTTAAAGAAGATTGGCAAAGATCTACTCCTTAATTGTCTCAGGGTGACATCTCCAATAACAGAAACTTGACAGTCTCAGGGAGAAAAGTCAGGCAGGGTGAGTGTCTTACTTAAGATGTGGTCCTGGGCAGCTTGGAGGTCGCCAAAAGAATAATTTATGTGCGTTTGTAGGGTTTGGGAGGAAGCTGGTGGAGTGAGAGACAGGGACTTGAGATTACTTTGCAGAGGAGAAAAAATACTATGTGAGATGGAGTACATTTTAATTGATGATTAACTCCATTGAGATTTTAATTTGTTCCGGCTGCGGGGAACATACCTTACTGTCTCTGTCTCAAGTTAATTTCAAGAGCACTCCAGGCCTTAAACCACAACAGTGAAATCTCAGCAATTTGTAAAACCAGCCCTTAGCCATGTCTGTGTTAGCCATAGGACTAGGCTTTTCTTTTTCGGCCAGTTTTCCACACAGCTAGTAAACACACCAACATACAATGTCCCAGCAGATTTATCATGATGACAAAGTCGAAGAAAGGAGTGTCTCTGGCTGGGGTGGCAAGAGATGGTTTATTGAAGGCACCCCATGGCACCTTTGCCTAGACAGATCGTCCCCCAGACAGAGCAGGGAACAAAGCAATGCATCACCTTTTAAGGAGGGGTGGGGAATAGGGGACGGGTCCCGGGTCAGCCAACCAGGTCACCTCAGAGGGTATCCTGACTGCTGAATTATGGTTTTTACAACCAATCTCCCCGGGATGGAGGAGGATTCCCTGTCTCAGGGCCTATCACTTTGGGTCCCTCAGAGAACATTCTCGAACTTGGGAAGGGTTCCAGAGGACAGTCCTGCCCTTGGAGGGGTGGGGTAAAAAGGGAGTACAACCAAGTACAAAGCTTGCGAGGGTACATGGAACAGACCATTAATACAAAGTTGGTTACAAAGCACACCACTACAGAGTACTAAAAGAATCGGGATAAAAATTGCCTCCATCTTCTTTGTGTTTCCCTCAGTGTCACCAATGAGATTTTGGTATTTGTAGTTAGTTTATGGCCCCAGTCTTGGACTCTCCTTTCCAACTTGAACCAAATACACAAAGCCATGAAGAAAAACCCACAAATAGGATGCAGAAGGTCTGATTATTCTGACAATAATAAATTCAAGACCCAACTCTTATATAATCTACATCTGTTGTAACAATTCTTTATTGAATTATATTGTTTTCCCTGGGAAGTGGTAGGGACTCATCAGGATTATTTAACCATTATTATTTTAGCATTTTAATTGTTTGATTTAAAGTACCTCCATATGCAGAAAATCTGCATGGAGAGAAAGCCATGTATATATATTTATATATATATATGTATGTGTGTGTATGTGTATACACATGCATCCACCATAGTTTATCAAACATTATTGTTATAAATTTTTTTTTAAATTACAGCAGAAACCTATCAGTAAAATAGCTGGAAAAATCAGATTTTTATATTTCCCCCTCACTAAATACAAATACATTGCTTTGAGACAAAAACAATAATGTCTTGCTTTGTTCATGTTTAATGCAAAAATCAGTTTTGGTAGATGAGAGAATTTTATCTAAGTAGATTTAGTGAAATAGCTAAATTCTCATCCTACCTTCTAGACTTAAATAACCTTGTACAAATCACTTAACCTCCCTATAACTCCCTTAAAATACCAGAGGCAAAAAACATCTACTTTTAGAGACTTCCAGAATGCTTCAGGTAGAAAGAGTATATATTTATTTGAAATTCTTTTTGATGTCATTAACAGGTATTAACAGGTCATGATCATGTGTGGACTTTGGAAACAGTTAGTTACTTCCATTATAATTGTGCCTTAAACATAATTCCATTATTTCTCCTCACATCCCATCCGTGCTATGCAGCAGTGATTTAAATCAAGGCAGAGGACTTTGCACTGAAGTAGATTAAGAGAGTCCACATCACAGCAACTCTACTTCAGGGCCAAGAGCAGGTAGGCAACAACCACAACAGATGTTGCTCGCATTCTCATGGGGCTCTGCCCTTTGATCAGATACAAAATATGAGACACTAGGAAGGAGGCATTTCCTTCTCTTTTCAATGTCAGTGTTCATGAATACTTAATAGGAAAGACTGCATCTTTTTATACCATTAAGCAAGGATTAATGTTTTTTATACATATTCACTTCCATTGGGAGGGAAAAAACATTTTTAAAAATAATTCTCTTCCATTAACATGAGCTTTTTTAGTACGTTTACCCACCATTTCAGATTTTTTTTTCTAAAAGCACTCTGACTATACAGCTGGCTTGCCTGAAACAAACCCCTGCTGTGAGCTTTTTTACATAAGAAGTTGAGTATTTTTTAATTATTCCTGTCCTATGCCCTTTACACCCACATGTGAAGAAAACACAGCTGCCAAAGTACAGGAAAATCCTTCCCTACACACCCTGCTGCTGACCCAGGCAGATATGACCAAGTTTCTCTCTTCATCAAAAAAAGAAGAAGCTGAACCTCTGTTGCCATTTCTCATCCCCAGCTGACTTTTTGTATATGCTCAGAACTGAATCTAATCACTTCTGTGGGAGCCAAATGCCACTCTCCATTTCAGCGAGCTCCTAGGAGAAGGATAAGATGGTGCAGCAACCAGGCAATATAAATATAAAAACATATCCAAGCCAGAGAACATCTCTGAGTTTCAGGAATATATGGTATTTTGCAGAGCAGGGCTGAGTACACCATGAAAGTGCCTGCTATTAATCGGGAACAAAGTTTTACAGGTAACAGCAAGACAAAGAAGAAGATTTAAGCATCTTTTGCTTCTGTGTCAGAATATACAAGTGACAATAGATAGTATCAGTCTGAACTTTTAAAAACTGGTTTAATTACACTCATATTTTCCAATCTTTCTGAAGAACAATATACACAATTACTTTCATGACTACAAAACACTGTATTACTTGTCCCCTACTACAATATATCAAAGTCAAGGACAACATAAGACAAAATCTCAATTCTCCTTATTCCTCATCCTTTAAAGCTAAAACTGATTGTCATCAGGTCCTGATGTTGACATTTTGGTATCAAATGAGCACACAGAAAAAAATCTCACAGTAAAAATTTTCACTTTAGTATCCTGCTCTTCTTTTTTTCATGGTTTCCTGTTGGGAAATAAAAGTTGCTACCGCCTTATCAAAATGAGATAATGGCTTTATGTCCTTTCTTGTTTCTTTTCTTAAATATTTCACACTGTAAGATGACAAAAAAAGCTGAGTTCAACATGCTGGTCACATGGTAATTCTGAGACAAGTGTTGCACGGGTTCTGAACCTGTGATACAACTCAAAGGCCAGGCTTTTCACATACCTTTCAATTCAGATGAACTGACTCTAAATAATTTGGTCATCATAGCAAACAAGTAGAAACCTACCCAAACTCAGTCCCTGCAGGGGCTCACTGTCCCTGAAATACTACAGTATCTTTCAAGGTCACACACTCCACAGCAGCAGAAATTAAAATAAGAGGGCATTCACTTGGCTTTTTTTTTTTTTAATGGAACACTCAATTTTTGCAAAATATCTAATCATATAATTAAATTCCAGAGGCATAAAAGATATATTCTCTTCCCCTCTATAATAGGAATTTAAACAGCATCTTCCTCCCTCCAAGATTTCTCAGACTATCTGCTAAGCCTTCTTTCATTTTTAGCCTTCCATGAAAAACAAACAGCAAAAGAGCTTGAAAGTCTTAACGCAAGAGTTCTGAGTTCTCCCGCAGAGAAGGAGGAGGATGGAGTCAAGGTGTTTGGCAGAATTCATGTATCCTACTATGTAACAGTGACAGAAGGCAGCACTGCCTGAGCCAGTAGCAGGCCACTGTATCCTCCCTCCACAGAAGCAGCAGCTGGAGATATCATGGGACATGTCTGAGGAAGAATGGAAACTGTGAAGAAAAAAAAAATCAGTTTTGATATGTATAATTGTAGGAAAGTGCAGTAAGAGGAAAGGATATTGAATGAAATGGGACACATCCATTTGTAGTTAAAGGGAAAAGTTACAAAAGCTGTGAAAGGTTTTTGTTTGAGCATTATATGACCATCTTCCATATTGCTTTCCTCCACATTCTACAAAGTCAAGTTTTTTATTTTAAAGCAAAAATTTGAAAACATTTTAAAGCAAAAATTTGAAAGCACTTGAAAAAGAAACACCATTGATGGGAAATTAATTTATTAATCTTTACAGTATGAGTAATTTTAACATTTCTAATACACACATCTTTTCTCTTCACCATTTGCTGGTTTTGTCCCAATTTCCCAAATAACATTTGTTACTTCTGAAATTCCCATTCTGAGAGCATTTACCCTTTGTCAGTCTAATTTTGAAGGGTGTCACCTGGAGGTGTGGATGCCCACAGATGCCAAGGACCATTCCCTTAGTTTCGGAGAAAGGGTAATTTCTATGCAAACAGAGGCAAAGTCGTAGCCCAGCTGGTCTGAACAGCACCACAAGTACCCTGCCCTGTCCAAACTCCAGCAGGTCCTGGTGCTGACTGAGAAGGTATGTTTTCTGTGTTCCCAGGCAGATTTCTTGAGCCAAGTGTATCAATAGCTAGGGACCTTTGCAAAAGGTTCAAAACTTGAACAGAGAAATCAAGGTCAAGTCATAAAAAAGCTTTCACCACACTTAAGATCTTAAGAGCAGTAGCTGAAAAGTCTTAAAAGACAAAGAGAGCTCACAAAAAGATGACCCAGAATTCTCCTTGGTCCTCAAAATTGTTAAACAAGTATCACTAAGCTTAGAGAAAGCACTTTGGGTTTGTTGTTTGACTTCTATTTGGTTTCTGTCTGTTTGTGCATTTGTTTCTTTGCAGGTTTTTTCTTCCAAACCCACCTGCCCTTTATCTGCTTTTCTTCCTTCACAGGAGCTAATGGAGTCCACTCTGACACACAACTGGGCTTTCTTCTTTGAAATAAAAGCTTTTAATTTGACTCTACCATGATTTTTTTCTGTGTGCCATGGAAAATCTCTGTCCAGATCCTCTGATGTGCCCTTGGCGAAGTGCTCAGCTCTGCAGGAGCCATGCCTGTGTGTCTGCTGCAGGGCAGTGGTTTTACAACACAGAAGATCATTGGGTAAATGCTCTAGATCCTACTTGTTTCTGGTTTTGCCAAATGCTGACAAAGTCAGAACCAAGGAAGAGACTGGATCAAAGTGAAAACAATGTAGGGTGCTATGCCATGTGTAGCTTAAGCAATCAAGAAGTCAGAAAACAGAGCACTTGCTTCAGAAATTAAATATATGGCACCTCTACTCTCTCTAGACCTAAAAAACGCAGGTGAGAGGGAGAAGGCTGTTGAAAATTATTAATCTCATCAAACAAAATTACTTTCATGAAATCAGGGCCAAGAAAACTGAGAGCATTGAAATTTGCCACCAAACTCATAGAATTGTGACAGTTTACACCCATCAAAATTTTTTTCACAGATGGTTTCTGGTTTGCCACACCTCTGCCTGCAGACAAGCCTCTGCTGCAACATGCATGATGAATGCATCTCATCACAGGGTGGGCAGAAATCCAGTCACCCAGCGTTGGAAAAGATAGTGAGAAAAAGAACATTTTCAATTCTTGAATGTTTGTTGCCTTTGAAAATAATTGAATTGAAATAATTATAGTTTTGTTTAATACTGTAGCTTCATAATTACAACTTTTAAAACAATGCACTTATTCTCCAGAGAAGCAGAGAAAATGTTCATGTGCATTCTACATTTATAGAATATCCAATCACATCTCTGAAAAGACAAGCAGAGGGATTTGAAGATTTTTTTTTCTTAAATGCTTTGAACAAAGGCAGCAAAAAATCACTTATGTACTTTGTGTAGCAGCAATAATAATAATAATAATAATGATAATAGCTCTTACATAATGCAGCATGAAAATTGTTCATGGCTGTTGGCACAGCAAATTAGCTGGAGGTCTTTGGGGGCCAGATGAGCTAAAGAAAGATTCAGACATGCAAAGACTCTGGCCAGTTCAGAATCCTCTATGACTACCTCTACAAAGCAGGACTCCTGGTGTGGGGCTGATGGGAATACCCTAGCCTCTACGAAAGACATGCAGATGTGTGAACCTGGGGATATACCCTGTGTCACCATTACCAGAGGGGAGGAAGACTGTTGACTTGTAGAGATATTTCTCCCTTGTGCACATTTTTAAAAGTAATAAAGAATTATTTCTGTTCTCAACAATGCTGATGCTGGCAATAAAATCACTTATTAGTTCACCTCTGACTACTCCCATGCTTTTCCTGGTCAAAAGGTAGAATTTACCAGAAAATTCATGAACATTCAACAACATGCTCTTATTGATCTGGAGGCAGCTGGAACCATCAGACTGTAGGCACTTGGGCTCACAGATTCAAAGGTAATCTTTGCACTTCATCATATTCCAACTAGCTGAGCAGTGATGTAGTTTCACACCAGCCAGGGTCTCTCCAAGCTCATAGCAGAAAACAAAAGCCACACTAATAGTAGCAGGGATATTTTTCACATGCCAATTTGTATTTTTTGTCACCTTAGTTAAGCACCTGTGCCTCTGCATTAGCCCAAAACTCAAAAGAAAAGCATGTGTGTCTACAATTTTTTAGTCTATGACTGAATCACTGAACTACTGCCAGCTTACTTTTGTGCACCATGACATGGTAAGCTTGTCATTTGATAGCAATTTGGGTACTCAGTGAACCACAGCACACTTTCTGCCAGCTCATGCATAGCACATGTATTGTGTCAAATTATACATTACAACTAGCCATGGTACCTCTCATTTGTAACATCACATCGCATTACGTCAGGTTACATTGTGTCGAGCCACATCATTTTCTATAAAAGAAACTGTCAGACCCATTGTAGTGAAAACTTATGTTCTTTCTTATTTCATTTAATAGGAATGGCCTATCTATAACGACACCAGTGATCTCCCCCTTCCAGTTCCATCTCTGAGGACTGCTCAGAGATTTTTGTTTTCTTTATACAGATGCAGGAATCAAATGTGTAATTTCTCATCTCAAAAGGCATGCTGACAGTTTAATAAGGTCCCTGTCATCCTGTCCCTCAGGATGTCTCCTGAAAGAGCAGGAATTCAAAAATATATTTTATTATTTCAAATCAATAATATTAATATTTTCTGTTCCACAGTGCATCCATACTTCATTCAAGTATATTACGGCACTTGGCAAACATTAGTTTTTCAAGAGATCAGCCTGGGAAAAAAAAGTGTTGGGGCAGCTGCCTTGCTTACTGAATTTGCTCTGAAGCAATACAGAATACATGCATACTGCCTGAAGCCACAAGAATTGTGGATTTTCTGGAACATCTCATAACTCCTTCATGATCCCCCTGCATACTGAAATTTTCCACATTTAGTTACCTGCTAATCTTTTCATACACTTTGTTAAATTGTCAGGACATTGAATAAGGGACCAGTTTTACACTGGACATCTGGCAAAATGAGGTACAATCTCACCTCTGACACACGGTAGTACACCAACTTTGTGTAGCTGGAGGTACCAGACCACAAGTATGTGTGTGTTTATAAGCACAGCTGGATTGAAGCATCTGGCCCAGATTAACCAAGTACATAATCTTCTTTTTCCTCTTTGTTATAGATGCTACACCTGCAGCCAGGCTGCAGCACTCCTTAAACTGAGGACCTTGTTGTTATAAAGCATTAGAAGAGGAAACACATCTCCAATACAGCCTTCTCCCTCTCCAGAAGGAGAAAAATCATCTTGAAACCCTGTGGTGAGTTTCTTAATAAGATGCAACCTCTCATTCCAAAAAGGTATGGCAGACCTGTGCAAAAAGCAGTTGCATTCCCCATGAATGGGAGCGCCAAAGGTGTAAGGAGGGCTCAGCAGCTGGAATCCCTTGTCTTCTATGCGGCACACATCCTAGCCAGAGCACCTGGGCATTTTGCTAGTGAGTGTGCAGGAGAAATCCATGAGAAAATGGGAGCAACTGCCATCAACTGTGTTTAGGATAACTACCACCTTAATTTTCAGTAATGTCTTGCACAGAGTTCTGCTACATTAATTTCATACATGATTGCAAAAAGCCTCAGACTTTGTGCTCAGAATGCTTATTATACTGACAACTCAATAAATTTTCTACTTGTAATATTTTCCAGTAATACATAAATTTTATCTCTTATGAAATCACACTGTGAATAATCAGAGATTACTGCTGTTTTATCTAACTCTAATAGGACACAGCATTCAAGTAAAAAATACAGTTTATTACAGCTCAAATATTAAATAGTTTTGTTGTTTAATAGGAATGTATTTTCTGTACAAATCTAATTCTATAACCTTCATTCTTTAATTAAGGCCCTGATGCTTGTTCATCCAACCAATATAATAATTTATCTCAGAATGCTAAAAAATGGCATTCCTACTGACTGAATAACAGGGAAAAAAGACAGCCAAAGGAAAGTCCAAGAAACGCCCATTTTGCTTAAATAGTACAATAAAGATGATGCATATGCTACCAATTTTTACTACCTATCACTCGATAATAATAGATTAAATGCATTCTCTATTCATAGAAATCACTTCTCATCAAAGTAAGAGAGTCCAAGAGTCAGAAAAAAAGAAAAATTAAAACTTTTTTTCAGAGCTTCAACCAGTGAATATTTGGGCCCAAAAGAGCTACCTTCACATTTTATAAAAAAAGAATTAAATATAACTTCCATTATGTGTTTTCTTAGCTATATATACATAAATTACTATATATATGCATGTACATAGAGATACCACTGCAGTCAAGACCACAGAATATAAATAATATGGAGAACTTCACCATAGAGTGCAAATTTGAAATTTCAGTACTCTAAAACAAGGCCTATGCCTTTGAATGCTTTTCAGAAAGATTAGATGTGAAAGTTTATTGGAAATCTGTAACTACATATTTCTTTGTTCATCCAAAATGTTTTTCCTACAGAACCACAGCATGCTTACAGCGTTTTGTAAGCAGCATGCTTACAAAACAAGAGATTCACTATTTCCCAGCCGTAGAAGGCTATAAGTAAATAGAGAAATAAGAGGACAATAGCTCAGGATAAGAGATTCTCAAAATGAAACATGCACCCAACTTGGAAGCACTTGCTATACCGAGTCTGAACAGGTGCCTCATTAGGAAACCACATGCCTATAAAAACTGTATTCACCTATGGAGGGAATTAGTCTGAATTTACACCTATTTTGCACCTGCCAAAGCATTTCCATGTGATGCTGATGCACATTGCTCAAAGAGCTAGTGTCAGTACCTAAGTGATGATTGTATTTGTATTCTGGGTACCCATTCTAAGATTTCAGCAGATTTGCAGAACATATAATCAGCCAGGACTGAAATTAACTAATCAACAATAATAGTAATAATAGGATACATTTCTATGAAGTCTACAATGCAAAAACTCCGTCTGGATTTTCAGGATTGGTATCTCACATTAGCATATACTTAAAAGGACATAGTACAATATTTTGTATTAAAAACATTTAAATACCCTCTAATTTCAGGCCTCTGTTCTCCAGCATTAAGGAGGAGGCACTACCTCACCTCTCCAGACCTTCAAAAGCAGCAACCAATAAATATTCAAAAGCATTTAGACACAACCTTGAAACTTCCTGACATGTGCCTGGGAGGAAGCAGCCACAGCATACTGGGAGCAGGCTTTGGCTGGGGAGCCCTGAACACAGCCCCACAGCCATGAGTGGGCGTGACCAGAGGGAAATACTGAAAAAGCAGATATTTGGTGGGCAAGGTCTGTGAAAAATTATTTATACTCAAACAAATCCTACTTATAAAGGCTGGGAATGGCATGTCATAGCTCTTGAGTGGTTAACATTGCAGCCTTAACATTTTTTTAACAGGTACCTCATTTGCTATTTAGTGAAGTTTCTTCATTATCGTAGCCAAGGGCACAGAGCCCAGGGCTGTGCATGAGCCCCTCCACAGTACAGCCCTGTGGGGAGGGAAGCACCTGTCCTGGCACAGCTGTTATGGGGCCCACTGGGCCATTTGTGCCACCAGGGATTTTGGCTTTTGAATCAGAGAGCTGGGGGAAAGGGAAAGGATTTCTGGGGCAAAGCAATGTGTTTCCTCCAAACTGCATTCTGTGGCTGCTTCACCTTCATCTGCTGCATTCCTCATAAAAGCATTAAGCCCAAGACAGAGATAGTACAGAGAATTTAAGCCTGAAGGGCTAAAATCATAAGCAGTGGACAATAGAGTCTGAAAATAGAAAGTCTTTAGCCAAACAACAAAAACATCTTCTTTTGTGGCATTAAAAAAAAAAAAAAAATATCTCATTTCTGTGAAAAGGGTTATGCAAAATAACATGTTTNCAACAAAAACTTTTTTTTTTGTGGCATTAAAAAAAAAAAAAAAATAGTCTCATTTCTGTGAAAAGGGTTATGCAAAATAACATGTTTCATAGCATCACACTGCTAAACGAACCCTGTTCCAATACTGATTATACCAGTGCGGCTTTGATGTAACGCCACTGTGCCTGATTTATTCCAGTTCAAAGGAAAAATGAATCCACCCATATGTGTCTGGGCCTTTTTGGTTTTGAGCTCTATCAGAAAATACATCAAAACATTGGGACCATATCAGCTAGTCAGATTTCTTCTCAAAAGTCAGAGTGGTGCCTAAACTCACAAAAAAGCCTACAGCTCAACAAAAATTTTAAATTTTTTTTCAAGGCTTGTCTCTTTCCTGATCCCCTCAGCAGTGTGTGTGGTAAGCCCATTTTGTGTGGTTGCTGCTTGTACCAATAAAACCAGCTTTAAAACTGGAGTCACCCAGTCCCACATTCCAAAGAGGCAGCGATGGAAGCAGTTAGAGAGAATGTTTGGCTGCAGCTGCTCTCATCTCCCACCTGTTGCCTTCCTCAAGCCTCTCCAGCAGAAATGACTGTGGGATAGCACTTAACTCCATGAAGCCCTCCTGGCAAAAGCTGGATGATTTCTCACTCAGGTTGAAAGGGATGTATTTATCATGAAGTAGCTCTGCAGTGGCCATTCCCTCACTGTTCAGCACCACCAAACCTCCAGCATAGCTCCCTTCTTTACAGAAAGGAGAGGGCCCATTTTTTTTTTCTTTTTTATAATTGACTGTGTATAAATAAAGTTTTAGTTTGAGCTGAGATGTCTGAAGAGCAAAGCTAGCAAGGAAAAATCCAGACTGTATCTGAAATAGGTCAAGAACACTGCTATGAATACGTAAGAGCTTTTAGCTGGTTAGATTTTTCTTGTTGCTTGTGAGTTGTTTTTTTTGTCAGACACATTAACTTTTTATATCTTTTATAGACATACACTAAAATTAAAATTGCAATATAAATAAATACAAGTGTGTTACCTTTCTAATATTGGATTTATTCTGCAGCAACATACACACTTAGCACTCCAAACACCCTTTCACCTTTAAAGGTAATTTTGACTCCAAGACTTCAAAATAAAAAGGTTGTATTATGCTTTGGTTCTGTGATCTTAAATTTTAACCTTTTCTTGCTATGATCTATATATGGATACAGATTTCTTTTTGAGCTGGAATCTCAGCAGATTTAAAATAGGCATAGTCTACCAAGTTGAACCGAGCTGTGCCAATTTATGCTTACTTAGGTTGTGGACCACTATTCATAGCCCTTTCAGCAATTTCTAACTAGCTTGATACAATCTTTCTCTGTTAATATCCATTTCTGTAATGAGCAGCATACCTGAAAGGGTTGAAACTCCATTCAACTGTGCCACATATTCTCTAAAATTCTGAGCCACATAAGATAATATCATGAGCCCAGGACATCCTCCCTCTGCCTTTAGGTCTAATAGCCTGTGCTATGGGGTTACTTATAATGTGGAACTTGTTGAAAGGCTACAGCCAACATCTGACACTATTTTTGACTTTCAGCCTGGTCACACTACGAGAACTTGCACAACTTAGTGGGCTATTTCATATATAATTGGCAAGCTCATGATTTTCACTAAGAGAGGTAAGCTGGAGAACTGCTCCAAAGACTCTGGTCTAAAAAAACTACATTTATGTTACTAAAACCTCATGTTTTGGTACACTCATCTTCCTGCACATTAGCTATTCTAGCCTTACCAGAAGTGTATTTGAGCCTATACTTTGTGTTATTGCTTGTTTATGTTTTTGGCATGGACCCAAGTCTGTAATATTGATCCATTTCAGCCTTGCCACATGGTGTCTTAAATACCATACAAAACAGAACAAATTACCTTAAATCTGGGTGTGCTTGCCAGAGTTGATATATTCACCCATATTGTTTGGTCAACATTCATAATAACAATTCTTATTATATTCCATATCTGTTATTATAAGATTATGATCTAGCAGTGCCTGGAGGTCTCAGAAGTAGCTGGCTCATCATGCACACAGTTTTATACTCCTGGAGAAACCATCCAAAATGAATTTGGGTTATTTAAGCAGCTGCAGTGTACTTTCTAATTTCAGCCTCTGGACTTGCACCAAATGTCCTTTAGAGACAGAGAGTGTGAGATGGCAGAAGATCATTTCCCAACAGTGATATAAGCTCATGTTTCTAAAGCAATTCTTAGTGGCTTCCAGACTAAACATCTTTAATAGCTGTCCCAGGAAAATGAATGGACCATGAGCAGAAATAAGACAGGTTTTAAGTGAACAAGGAGATCGTGAGTGAGTTTGAAGTCGTTTGAGACCCAGATGGAGCTGAGGGCTTAGGAATTTGCCTCTGATCCATGTTTGTAGTTGCATAATTGAAACTTTAATTCTGCTGGGTTTCAGCACTCTGTTGTCATCTGCATTTAATTTCACCCTCCACGGTGCTCACAATAATGTTAAAAATCCATACTAATCTGAGACTTTACAGACAATACACTATAGCTCAGTGAGAGGCCCCAGAGCTGAAACCACAGAGAACTTTTGGAGAAGAAAAAAGAGCAACAAAGGAGCTTGTGATACAGCTAAATCACTCACTGAATTCTGCAAAAGATGTGGTCTGCCTTACTTCAATTGGCTTTTTTTATTTCCAGCCTAAATAGATGTTGCCCTGTTCTTCATATTTATTCTGTTGAAATTGTAGATACAAAATGTCAGAATCAGACATGCAAATGTAAGAAAGCAGTATTTTAATACATGCCTTTAACACTGCTAAATATTTGCTACAGCTACAAAAATGTGAGACCCTTTCTCCTATTGCCTCTGATGCAACAGCAGGCTGGTATTAGGTTTATATGGGGATTAGAATAATATTAAGATTATATATACATGTGATAGTTACTTAAGAATAATCTAATACTGAAGACTAATAATTGGTTAGCACATAATTTTGCATGGAAAACCTTTCAGATATATCAGGGGCTATTTTCATACTATTTTACTGCTGCTGTATGTGTACAGTTGCCTACATATGTAGCACCCACTAGTGTAAATGGCTTCTTACCCCATCCTTCCCACAGGATTTCAGGGCCACAGACATGACTGAAAGCATGCCCTTCTTTCCCTGGCATTTAGCCTTTTTTTTCTGCTCAGCCTTTGACTTCTGCGCAAAGCCTTCTGCCTCATTTATTGGGAGGATCCACAGCATGAGTAGCACCTTGGCAGAAACAATGTCCTGTGTATGCACTCCATACTGCATATGAAAATATTTTTCTGCTACTGAAGGAATAGACAGACCTGCCCGCAGAGAGCAACATGGGAGAAAGAAAACCATCCAGTGAAAAAAGTCCAGTGAGAGCTAAGGAACTTCCTGTATAAAGTGGTTTCACTCAATAAAGGTGTTAGCATGCTTAAAGAAAGTTTTGTGCTAGTGCAGAAGTGAGTCTAAACAATTGATTTTTTTAAAAGGTCTTCCCATTAGCAATCTCTCAGCAGAAATTCCCAGAGGTGTTAGGAATCTGTGACAAAAACCTGCCCTTAAAATGAAAACTTTAATGATCTTGTGTCAGGCTTTCCTTGATTTCAACTGTGGCAGAAAACAACACAGCCACTGTTTCTCTCTACACTCTTTACAAGATCTCAATCAAATCTGATACACACCTCACTTGCTCAAGGCACTTATAGACATTCTTAGGAGTGACAAAAAGCCTTGGTAATGATACTGTTGAGTTGAAAATAGATTGATCAGTTCAGTGAGGGCAAGAAATTCATGTGTGTGTCTGAAAGGTTTAAAAGAAAACCAACACATGCAGACCTGTTCTTAAAATCTGAGTATCTCTTTCAGGTAGGAAATCAGTATAAAGCACAATTAGTAATTTGCCCTTATTAGCTTTTTATTTGCCTACCTACTACTTAGCCATTCGCATGCCCAAGTGTGCACAGACATCTGAGGAGTGAATCCTCAGTCTGGTCTTAATTATATCCTGTTTTGTGTTTGAAAGCTTAGAAACATTATTATGGGCTATTCAGAGATTCTAGCAATTGTATACTGAAGACTAAATTAGAGCCCTGCTGAAGCCAAAAGGAATTTTGCCATGAACTCCTGTATCAGCCAGGGCACTCACTGCTGGTTAAACTGACCCTGCAGTTATTGCTCTGGCAATTTGTAATTGCAGAAAAGATAGCCAGTGGCTAAAATAGAGTAGTAAGTGCCAAAACTCACAATTTCACTTGTTTCTCAACTATGTCGTGCCACTCTAAATACCCTTCTAAGAGACACTGCATTATCAAAGTCATTAACAAGTCATTTTATTTCCATTATCTCCACATTTTCATCCAGAAACAAAGGAGAAAGTTAATCAGAAGTCTTGCTCACTTACACACATTGCATGTTAATAGTTGCTTTCTTAATGCTAGACAAAACACTCTGGAACTTATGAATAGCATACTAGACCCACATCAATTGTACATTCTTGGAAACACAAGCCTAACCTAAACTTTCTCTGCTTTGACTTGAGGGAAATCAGAGTCACAGTGCAGATCTCTGGGTCAAGTCCTCTATTTGCCTGCTTACACTGTTAAGAAAACATTCTTGGCATCTTGGAGCAATCTCTAAATCTCTAAACCAGTGCTAAACCTGATGGTAAAACTTGCTTGAAGCAATGTGAAATAAGGGCATTTACTCAAGACCGGGCTCCAAAAGGCGAAAGTGGGTAGGTTGAAAAAGTTGCTAAAAGAATTTGCTGTCCTGAGGCTGAAGCAGTCTGGTGTCAGCTTGTAGTTTGCAGGGTCTACTCAGCGACAACTGAGACTTTAAATAGAGGCATTCACTTTGCATGTACTGCTAAGTCAATATAACTCTATAAATAATATTTTCACATTGTTTAATTTTTTTGGGGGGGCATATTTCTTAAGCCTCACTAACATGCTCACTATCATGTGACAGACCCTGTTTAAACTTCCCATCCCTTGGGACAGAGGTATAAAGTCTCTGCAGCATGAATAATTTTCTGAAAGTGCTGTGTTTGCTCAGTGCACTGTGAACCAATAAGTTAAAAACTCAAACAAATCAGGGCGGAGCTATTCCAAGCACTAGTCACCTCAGATATATATTTCTCCTTCTCTTAATCAGATTCAGACTGCCACAGCACAAATGCAGAGGTGGCATAGCCTAATCAAAAACATTTCTGAGTATCACATGAATGACAAATAAAGTCTGATACACAGCAACATAAAGATATGCAGTTAATTAACTTAATATTTGATAGACTGGCCCTACCACACCAATACAGGGAATCAGCCATATGAACACAAATAAAACATCAAGGAATGACAGCACAAACATCATTTAAATGAACAGCTTTGGGTGATGACAGAAATTACACACTTGCTTCCACTTTATATCTTTGTATATATCTTTTAAGTCCTATACAAAGTAAATTCACAGGGTCTGTGAGACATAGCCACTTATCTGAGGCAAATTGCACCAGTAACAATGAAGAGCACCATTACTGAATTTATAGCTGGTCACACTTCAGAACTGCAGGTATTTTTCAATGAAAAGAGTTTGCTTTCTGTGAAAACACACTGTTACTGAAAAACACTGCAACTGGAAACAGACCAGTTTATAAGAGGAACAAAGTTCTCATCCCCAGCTCCAGCTGGTCCCTGTGGAACACAGAGTTTTGGCACCTGCCCACATCCTCCTCTGTGTGGCACCATGGAAAAGCACCTGGCTAAGGAAACACATACCTTACATGCTCATACATGTCTTGTCTTCTCCACATATTTTATGTAGCCTACGCTTCCCTTTTCATAGATTTAAAATATTGCCTGAGGAATCAAGCTGCAGCTGAGCTGTAGCCAAACAAATGTTAGTATCTTTTTTTTTTTATTAGCAAGGAATACTGATACAGAAGTATGAAACTGCTATCATCACAAGGAGGCAGATTTGAGTCTGACACTCTGCCAGAGCTCCCTTCCCAGTAGGAATTTGAACAACGAATATGTAGTAAATAAAAAACTCACCTAGAAATTTACCAGAGTGTACTGAGTGGCTCTAGCACTGTAGGCACAATAGCTAGCTGCAGTGGAGCAAGCCAAGCACTGTGTTTTCAATATCAGCCACAGTAATAACTGTGCTATATTTGCACCTTTACAACCCACATAATTAATTGCTACAACAAGTGATGTTATCTACACTGTGGAACAATTTTTCTAGCCAGATGCCAGCTGATGTCTGCCAGGGTCGTATCCAGACACCTGTCTAAGACCCCATCCCGCTTTCATATCTACCTCAAAGCTGAGCATATGGGTTGGTGCAAATCCAGCATGTGCCAGCCTGGCCCCTGAACTCCCTTGTTTCAGAAACCAGGTCACCTTTTGATGCACCCTGCAGAGCCAGACTCTGATACTCTAACTCTTTCACTGCTTACTTGCACCAAGTTCAGATTGCTCTTCCACGTACAAGTTTTTTTACTTCGTATAGTAAAATCTGTCTCAAGAGATTGCTGTAGTATCCCAGGTGCTGAAACATCTGCAAAGGAGTTGGTTTTGCATGGCATGATTTCATTAACATTCAGGATCACAACACTAGAAATAAAAATAGATGTAAATAGTCAGAGAAATTAATCTTTAGGATTTTTACTGCAGTCTTTCATAGGAAGCTGGCTAAACAGTTTTTACTTCTCCAGATTTCCCAGTAAAAACCCAGCAGGAGCTAGTAGTAGGCAAAGATGTTGTTCTTCAGCTGGTTTGTATTGTCTTGTAACAGATAAGGCTGGGGATACACAAATTCCTTAGAGTCATCAGGTCTTCCCTCTCAAAAGCCAACCAATGCTGCCTTTCACAGACACCTGTCTACAGATTTTGTGGACTTAGTTCCCAGCACTACATTAATCTTGCTCATTGTCATTAAAAATTTTACTGTTTTCTGCCACCTTTCATGGATTGCTGACCTCTCTGCTACATATTTGTAGAGTGGTCTGGCTCACTATACCAGTAAACAGAAATATTCCAGATTCCATCTGAAGTTTTCTAGCCTTGTTGCCTTTCCAGCCTTGGGATACCTCACACATTTACCAGTGTAACTGTGCAACAGGAGGTTGTTTGGTAACACATTCCCAAGGAGCCAGGAACTACAAGGATGAAAATCATTGCAAGCTCTGTCTGAACCACCTAGACATCCAGGATTTGAATCACAAGTCAAATAGATACAAAACTTCTGGGATTGCTTTTGCTCTCAATCTGTCAGTCTTTTAAAATGATTTTTTAACTGTTCAGAGCAGAATACTCAGGGGAGGCTGAATTCTAATTCATTACTGAGGCATCTAGCATTTGACTGACAGTGATGCAGGCATGCCTAAATACTTGGAAGATATTTGGAAGACAGAAAAGGAGAAGACATTCTCCTAACTGCTTTTTTTCACCCTCCCACTATGCTCAGTGGAACAGATAAGACTAGAACAGTCACTGGGGTTGGGCTTGCTGCTGCAGAAAAATACTATAAGTCTTTTAGGGTAGCCAGACACGGGAGTGGCCATTTTGAACTTGTTATTAGTGCTCACATCACTGATACAAAGACAATACAGGCAATTGAGAGACTCTGACTGACTAATGGATTTATAACAGTCCTGAATGTACTCATCCCCCACAAAGATTTCTGTTGGGAAAGGTGGGTGGGTGTAAATAGGCATCCACAGACAGTTTAGGACCACTGTGATGAGTGAAGTCCAGCAGATAAGGAGTTATTTCCACTTTTATTGAAGGACAAATTTTGTGGTAAAGGAAAAAATTCTGGGTTCTTTTCATTCATCTTCTGGATGGGGAATGTTTTAAATCATGTTTTTAGGATTTTCCCCCCATTATTTCTGTCCTATGCAATGTGATTTTTTTTCTATAATAGCACCAAGGATTAGTGGTAAATAGCACATATCTTTAGACTTTCAGTAAAAGATAAGAGCTAACAAAAGTGTAGTCATCACTGAGAAAATCTTAAGGACGTCCTTCACCTTCTCCATTTGCATGCAGCTCTTACCAATGCCACAATATTCTTAACATATAAGTCTTTACTGTGTGTGGTTCCTCTTGAATAACTAACATTTGTATCTTTCAGGCAACTGGTATAACATAAATCTATAGAGTTGAAGGTATTGCTCATTTAGATTTTTTATTTTGCAGCTGAGCCTCACGCCTCTGTCATTTCTCCTGGCACATCTTACAGTGCTAATGACTCTCAGTGGCTTAGTTTAACACAAGGTCCATACCTAACTAACTTCTTTCCCCTTTATCTGTAATTCCCTAGTCAAGCTTCTAATTTGAATTATGTAGAAGCTTTCTAGACCCAAATTCTTCTGGGCTTTTTTGGCAGAACAAAGAAGTCACTAAACTAGTGAATATTGTATTTCAGTATCATATTCAGTGCATGGTTATAGGCATAGCTAGTTCCTTCAAAAGCACTGGCAGTTGCAAATCTTCTGTGACACTTCACAACATTATTTCTCCCTAGATTACTTTAATTCTGAAATGACAGCTGCAGGCACAAAGATGGGAACGTTTTTGATGATTTCTTCTGTCCTCAGTTAATTAGCATGTGGAAAGACTGGCATCCCTGAAGCATGGATGGCTGTTGTCTGGAAGGCAGTCAGATTTTCTAAACAAGTCCAGCTGCAGATGGGCCAGAATAATTTTTCTCTGAGTTCAAATAGGGAAAAAAATACATGAGTCATGGAGCTGCTGTATTTACAGATGGTCCAAATGTGAAAATCCATAGTGTTTCCAGTAGCATGGCTACAGAACATAAGCTCATTCAGGGGTGACTGCATCTTAATGACTTTGAAGTGCATTAATATCCATAAGCAGTATTATTGACAGCTATTCAGCCATCAATTCTGTGAAATTATTGCCAGGCAAAAGCAGAGTGCAGATAGTACAGAATCACTTTTCTAGACAAAGGCAAGTAATAACAACTGTGCACAAGGAAGGTGCCTAAGAGCAGACATGCCCTGATGTTAGAAATTCCTATTTCTGAGAAAAATATAGGAAAGAAGTAATATGGCAAATCTTTCTCCCCATGAATATAAGTATCCAAAAGAGAAAGAAAATAACCTTGAGGAATGGTAATCTGGTAAGGGACTTCTTGCTGGAAAATGTGTCCGTAGATCCAGACTTTGGTAGGCCGTGGAGATTGACTTCAACTTGTCCATGATCCACTTTAGGTTCCTGCAATGGTGGTTCCCTACTACTGCCATCCCATCAGCCTTAGCACTTGGGAGCCTAATCAGATTACAGATGGGAGACTAATGCTGCTCAGAAAAACAACAACTTACATCTTGCTGTGTGCCACGTGCCTCACTGCCCTTGGAGGTGACTGCTTCCAATGCACAATCAACACTGAATTCCAGGGACTATCACACACTCCATGTTCCCCATGTTGGATGCCAGGAATGAGCCAAAGTTAACATATTTGAAACTATGTGTGCATAATTACGTACAAACAACAAAGGCGATCCTTGGAATTTGCAGATCTCCAACACAGCTGTTCTCAGACACTCTCTTATTTACACTGGAATGAGCTTTTTCAGGCAAGGGTGAAGCTGCAGGACTCTGATATGTAATGTTGATGGTGCACTTGTCCAAGCCTGGGCTGGAATCTCAGTACTCCATCAGGTCGGAGACCTGCTGTGCCAGGGTTGTCCTGAGCCAACTCAACCTCCTGATGGTAGAGCTGGACCTAGAGGGAGCCTCAGACCCTGGACACCTCCACTATAACATATCCCTCTCAGCTGCCCACTGACTTCCCCTCCCAGGCAAGCTTTGTTGCAGGAGATGGGCAGAGGCTTGTAGAGCTGTGGGGTGCCCAGAGAAAGGGTCAGATGCACTGTTACAAATACGTAAGCCTGGCATAAAAGAAGCTCAGTCTCATTTGTTTCTACTCCTTCGGCTTTCCCTTCCCACAAAGAGCACAGAGCCAAATCCTGATTAATTCAACACAACACCAGCAGAACACAGCTGGATGTCATAGTCATAGGCTGTTTATTGGGATGCCCAGTTGGATATTAGCCTACAAACTAGATCTGACAGATGCATACTGGTATAAGCAAACCGACTAATGAAGCCTTCTTGTTACCTGCTGCTCTGCTCTTACACTGACAAGCATTGTCTAGTAGCATGGGACCAAGAGACACAGGACACCTGCTCCGACCCTGCATTTGGTCTGTCTGTGACTCCAGGCAAGTTGCTTTGCTAAAATGCTTCTAGTTCTAGTTTCTCCTCTTACTATTTTTTCTTCCCACATTCAGATGTAAATTTTTCTGTGAATGATAAAAATGTACTATGAATTAGAGCAGTGCCCAAGTCCTACTCCAATGACTTTAGCAGCAATTAACAAAAATCTTTAAATAGTGTAACAGTCCACCCAGGATTTTGAACTTTTCCACAACAAATGTGTTTTGAATTATGTGCAAAATTCAATCACTTCTTTCACTTAGTTAAAAAATTACAAAAGAAGAAAATAATCACTAACATTATGGCACTAACTTTCCTCTTGTTTATACTAGTTCTACAAATTCTTGAGTTCAGCAGAGCTGTGCCTGATTTACATAATTTAAGTGAAAAAGGATCAAACTCTGTGTCTCTAGAAGTAATCCATACACAGAACTGGATGGATTTCAAATTTGCCTCAAGTCTCTATGGCAACAAGGAGAAAATTGTCTGTGTGTTTTCACTCTGTGTTTATGAGGGAGTGTTATGCCAGAGACAGGGAGATAGAGAATATTTAACACATAATCAATTAAATTTCACCTTTGATTCAGTCAGTTGTTCAGAAACATTATCTTGGCATTAGTGAATGATTTTTCTCGTCGGCTGACAAGGTGCCTATTTATTTTCTGTAAGGAATTATTAAGTTAGACATCCCTTTTCTTCCTATGAATGAATGATGAAGAATGGATTTGGTATTGATTGGCCCACTTACTAATGCTTTTGGATCTCTGTGCCTAAGCTCTTTGCAAAACTGTAGCCCTGGAGAGCATCATCCCATGCCTGACCTAGCAACATTTTTCTGTCAGGCACCACGTTTTGCTTGGCCTCTGTGTGACTACTTAAGGAAGAAGTAGGAGGAGGGGGCATGGAGATTTTCACAACGTTTAACAACTCTCGTATGAGGAGAAATGTACTCTCTGCTCTCCCTTCTGCAGGGGCACCATTGCTGTCTCATCTTGTCTCTCCTTAGCATCTCAGTAGAGTTCAGGAAATTACTCCTCATGCGCAGCAGATAAACTGTTAAACCAGATGTCACTCCTTAGCATGCACTACAGAAGCAGCAAACAAATTCCTTGAAGTATAGAGCTACCAGTTTCCCCTTCTGAGAAGACACAGGCCTGTGGCAGGGTCATACCTATGCCTTAGTTGAAAAGCTCAGTTATAAGTTGATTTGGTGCCTACCAAGACCACTGAATGGGTAAGACAGCTCCAATGAATTCTGTGAGATTTGTAACAGGCTCTCAGTATTGATTCGGGCTCTAACAAAACATGAGTTTAAGGGCTGATTGATGCCAGCTTGAGTTTCTCGGTGGCTCAAGATCCAATCTAAACCTAAGCATATGCTGATTTTGCATACACCATCCTACATCTTCCTATTGAACAAATAGCTAGTTTTACAGTATATGGAACTGAAATTAAAATTTTTCTGTGTAGACAGAAAACCAATTTGGTAATATCCAGATCTTTCCACAGTTCATCCAATGGAACAATTCCTTAAAATGGGGAAGACTGTCTTATGATAAGACATGCAATAAATGCAATAAATGAAATAAATACAGCTAAATTTGGCTAAAATTGACAATATTGTGTTTCAAAACTGCAGACGGGTAAAAGCAGTGACCAGGTTACATATGGATGCTTTATAAAACCATTTGTATGCACAAAGAGAATATTTATGCAAAACAAGAGATTTAACATTTTGTGACATTGTCACTTGCATGTTATTTTTGCTGGACAGTATCACTGTGCAGGATCAGGCTAATTTGGAGACACAATCTAGAACTCTTAAACTGTCAGACCCAGAAATGCATGTAAAAACTCCTCATTTTGTTGCCATGCAATCTGCAGTGACAGAAAATGCTCTAATCCCCCTAGAATAGCATTGCAATGTAATAAAATCAAGTACTTAGCACTACTAGCATCTATCCTTCTGTATATGGTTTTAGGTGTCCTAATTATGTGATGTAAATTACCTCTGTGCAAACTTGCAGTGCTTTACAAAAGATTTTCAATAAATACTAATAATGCTGCTGAGAATATCGATATCTTGCTATTAAAATAGAGCAAACATCTCCTAGCCCTAGTTCTTATCCTAATAGTGATGCAGCAACATCTATTTTTCCAATTATATATTACTGCCCAATAAACAGGCTTTGTTTCTCTTAGCCTAGAATATCCACTGGTCTAAATCAGAGAACCTACAGCTATGAAATGACACCTGAACAAGAGCTGGCAGATTTCTCTAAATTCTAAATTGACTGTCCACCAGCAATGCCCTGGAGTTGAAGGAACTGTGAAATGATTAAAGTGAATAAATAAAGTGAAAAAGCCAACATACATGTCTCTTTAAATAATAATCAGGCAGCAGGGTCTGACAAAGTAAGCTGAATATATGCCTGGGAGTCAAAAATTCCCATAGTTTACTTGGACAGTTTCCTTTACCTCTTTTGCCTTTCTTTTCAGTTTCTTTTCTTTCTTTCTTTTTTTTTTTTTTTTTTTGGTAAATAATTTCAAACTGTGTAACAGGAATTTAACACAGTGTTATTACTCTTCTTGAAGTTGTGTGAAGTTGTGTAAAGTATTTCTGCATAGGTACATTTTTTGGTGCATTCTTGGTGCTGCTTGCATCATCTCTATCTTTCTTCAATGTAGCTCTTCACAGTAGTAAAATCTGCTTTCACTGAGATAGTGCTCTGCCTCATGGCAGCACCTGGACTATGCTGTCAAGGATCAGGTTGTCACCATGTGTGGTACCATGTAGATGTGGTGGGGAGATAAATAACTATGGTACAGGAAGGACAGATACCAGGTTACAATTTTCTCAGCCATCACCAGCTGCTGGAATTGGTAGGCACTGATGGGAAGGCAATTGTTTTGGTACTGGGTGGTGGGAAAGGAGGCAACTTGATGTTACCAAGATTATTCCTGGTTCACACAATCAAAACAGAGAAAGCAGAGTTCTGCTCCAAAATTCACAAATGCTCTTCCTGCAGTCTCTAAACAGTGCTGAAGGGAAGAAAGCTGCCTACTGAGTGCTGCTCTTCTCCATATGTATAGCACAGAAAATATTAGATTCAAGCAGACTCAGATTGCAGGCTGTAATTCAGACACTTCGTTGTCAGCCTTCACAAAGAGAACTTACTGACTGTAAAGCTATAACAGACACAAATGTTGGACAAGTCAAGATGTGATGCTGAATGTGCAGGATACATAAAAGTGCTACACACTGGCATTATATTTTCTTGGTTCATTACAGGACAAATATCAGGTGAAGAGTTTCAAAATCACTCACTGAAACAGAGCTGCCTTGGTCTTAGCACCTATCTGAGCAATTTCATTTGCAAAATTGTCAAGTATTCATTACCCCTGACTGATCCCATAAAACGGAAAAGAAGTATGGAAGCTCAGTTGCTCTGAAAGAATCGTGTTTACTACTGATTAGACAGAATGTGAGTTTACATAACCAAATTGAAAATATTAAACTTAATTTTGCAATGGCAAAAAACCAATTTAAGGCACTACCATTTCAACTGATTATTGTTACTTCACATGAAGTCTAACAGTATGATCCTTGAATGTGAAGTGATATACATTTCCTCATCCATAAGATGATTAGCACAGTTGGTTAGAACATGGTGCTTTATAATATCAAGGTTGTGGGTTCAATCACTGTATGGGTCCAATCACTGTATGGGTCATTCACTTAAGAGTTGGACTTGATGATCCTTGTGAGTTCCTTTCAACTCAGAAGATTCAGTGATTCTGTGATGTAAAAAGGTCTTTGAAGATAATCATTACTGTCCTGCACCTTGGATGCCTTTCTGAGCACCTGAGCATAACAGAAGTCTGTGCATAAGGGCTACTAATAGAGAGACTTTTTCAGGCTTTGAAAAGCCTTATGTTTTTATTTCAGCACAAGAAATGTACAGATTTATTAAAATAAATGGAAGAGTGTTAAGAGATCTCATCACATTCTTGTTGTCAGCAGCTGAACAAATCCCATGCAAGTAAATTCAGCATAGCCCACACTGCTTGAACAAGTCTGTCTCTGCTGACAGTGTTCCAGATGTTTCGCTAATGCAGTTTAGAATTTACTTACACTTCAGATAGCTTCTGGACAAATAACCCTGGACCGAGAAGTTCTCTGGCTCCTCTCTGACAATTTGATACAGCAAAAGAATGAGCATGCAGAGGCTGAGCCCTGCAAAGTGCTTGACATAAAGTATGTGTTCTATTTGGCATGTCAAAGGAGCAAGCGCCACTCACAGTCACCTTCTGTAGCAGTGATGAGGGCTAGCTCTTACCTATTCTACAAGAGAGCAGTTTCCACTAAAGCCAATGCTAGTTCCACCTCCTCCACAGACACCAATCGTGGAAGGTCAAGATCTATAATTAGCACAGATCACAGCACCTCCTTGAGAACTAAGAATCTCAAATCAGTGGCAGCATTAATATTTGCCTCTGAGTCTACAAGCAAAGAAGTGACCCCAGAAGCACAGTAACACAAGCAATTCTCTGTTCACTGTAAATTAACGTCTTCCTGACTCAGTATCACCTAGCCAGCTCTAAACTGCCACCAGAAGTAAAAAGAGGTCATATACATTTGCCTTCCCATTTGCGGGAATGTTTATTACAGCACCTTCTACGCACTTACATGAAGGAAAGATTGTTCTCTCCAGTCCAGTCCAGATTTTAATAAGTTCTGTGACTAATTTTGCAATATTTTCTTTTTTAATATATTCAGCATCTGACAAGCCTTGTTTTGTTTGCATATGCATATATTTTCCTTTGGTTGGTAGCACCCTGTGGCTATTTCTAGGGGCCTGAACATGAAGTACATCCTCTCAAGAAGAAAGGACTACACAATCTGCACTTTTAACCCCACCAATGAATTTATTTACTTTGTGCATGGCATAATAGTTTTCTAGAGTAATTTCTTGATCCTGGTGGTGTAGGAACACCTCCAAAAGCCAGAAATGAAACCCAAATGACTTTCAGTCCTGTTTCTTCATCTGTTTAAAGCAAGATTCTATCAGCCAATGCTAATATGCATTCATAAATTTGCATGGGTCAAAATTTCATCATCAGTATTTGTATACTTCACATCAAAAAAAATACTGACTGTCCAAATTCTAAAGCATTCATGTATGTCCCATCCTTAATTTGCCAATGCTACTGAGCAATGTAATTATTCAAGATCAAAAATTGTTTTGCCTTCTTTGAAAACTGATCAGGGTGAGAAGTCATAAAAAAAAATCTAATTTAAGGCACACAATACAGGCAAAACAAAATTGTCTACTTGCAGCATAAACAATTTTTACATAGCTTTATTTGTATACTTGGAAAGAATAAAATATCCCTGACCTGGCTTTGCCTCTCCCTGGTACAACAGGTTATTGAAATGTTAGAAGTCTTCACAGTTCCCTCTAAAGTGAAGCCTTTAACCTTTAAAGTGTTCTTTCTTGTGTTTGTTATTGACTTTATGCAGTAAATCAGAACTAAGTCAATCTCTATTCCTTCCAAAAATTTTTAATAGAATTAGATGTATAGGTCTTTTATTGCATCCATTTCAAGAATCATGAATGATTCCTCAGGAAGGCATTTGTTTGTAGCTTTCATTATGTTTAAACAGAGCTTGCCTAGAAAAGCCTCAAATGGGAGCAAACTTACCTGAGTAACAGATGAGATACAAGAAAATCAGTGAAGTTTCCTGGCCCGTTGAATACAAAAAAGTCACGAGAAATTGAAAATGAAGGTAAGTTCTTCGAGGGTCTTCAAAGTCTGCAAGTTCCTAATTTCTCCACGTTATTTTAAAACTAGAAGGTATAGAATGTTTGTTTCAGTCTGTATTGCTTATGTAAAACTACAGCTGTATAAAGTAAATGTCTTTACAAGAAACAAGGTCAGAAAAGATCAAACACTTTAAGAGCACAAAACAACAAACTTTGCTGAATTTCTTAAAGTTCTGGCTTTCATTTACGGAAAAAAAAAAGGCTCAAAGTTCCCTGACTTTTCCCCCTTTTTAAATTTAATTAATTGATTAATATCAATTTTATCAATTAATATCAATTTTATTAATTGATTAATAAATTTGTTGCACATTACAGCTGACCCAAAGTTTTCAGCTTCTGGGAGAGGAAAAAAATCAAATTTATAAATCAATTTATTAATCAATTTATAAAGTAATACATTGCTTTCCTTCTTGTACAAAATCCTATGCTCTGTATTATTGAACTATTTAGCTAAATTATCATGAGCTGCTGTTCAAGACATAGTGGAGAATGGTATCTTCCTAGTGAGCCAAACTGAAAGCCGACCAGAAGCCTTATTTCATCACAAGTCACAGATTTTGCTGCAGCTGCTACTAACCAGTGCTCTAGCTTCTGGCACTGATACCATGGTCGTGAATGTGGACACTGCTGTCCCTGAGGCACTGTTGAGAGATGTGTCTTTCTGCAAGACTCACTTTGTAACTCAAGCACTCTGCTTTGGCTGGTTCCTCACCCAGCCTCCTGTCAGGGGTTTAAAATCTAATGCAGTGTCAACAGGCAGGCCCACCTGCCTGAAGCAATCAGACAAAAATCAAGGGAAAAACAGAGTAAGGTGTACCAGACAGGGCCGTTTTTTGTGTTTCATTAGTGCTTCCTTTGTTGATCACATTTGCAGAGAAAAAAGCATTGAATTCACTGTCATCAGGCTCAGCCTTTTGAGATGCACCCTTTGGCCCACTAAGAGATTCCCAGGCAGTTCAGGGAAAACTGTTGAGTCTTCTCAGGGAAGGGGAAGAGGGATACTATTCAAATGAGAACTGTTTTTATAATTAATTAAAGAGGTTTCACCCCCCCCCCCCCCCCCCCCCCCCTTTCCTCTTCTCCACAGCAGTAGTTAGTTGCTATTTTCACCACCACCTAATTACTTAGTACTGGTTTGTGGGAGGATTCAGCTTCACATAGCATCCCACACAGGTTGTCATTTTGTCAAGAATTCCTTCATTAACAAGCTGTCAATACCCTGCCAACAGTCACCATTTGGTTTGTTAAGAGACTGGGGGCTCTGGAGTGAAGCGTTGGCTCTGTACCCTTTCCTTTTTCTGAAAAAAATAAATAAATAAAGGAAGAGGCAGATGTCTGCCAGTCTGTTCCTTTGTGACACATTGCAGCCTTTTCCCTTCTTTTTTTTCTATTTTTTTTCCTTGCTGAAAGAGCAAGGCAGAAAAGAAGGGAGAAGAAAATCATACAGACTGCGTAGGTAGTAGCTCAAGCTCCTGTCTCCCTGTCAGGCTGCTTCCTTGGGAAGCTGTCTGGGTGCTCTTTGCCCCATGCTACCTCCCACCCCCACATGCCCTCTGACATGCCCCAACTTCAGCATGTAAAGGAAAGCTCTAAAGGAACACAGGCACCCTTTTACCTGAAACCTTTGAAACAATCATCCTAAAGGAATATGAAGACAGCCTGCCTGTCACATAGGTGCTTCCAGAGGAGTTTGTCCTTTCCGGCTAATTAACTGGTTTAACACAGATGCTGACAGCCTTTGCCAGGTCCTCCTATAACTGCTCTTTTGGGATACTGATGATTAAGAATGGCTTTGTGCATCTTCCCCCTTGAAAGACCTACCATATTTGCACAGTCATCATTTTTTTTTTCTCCTATTAGCTCCCAAGACCAAATCTCAGCTTGATTTCACTGATTAATTTTTGATTGCACTGTGCCTACCAGGTAGAGTTTCAAGGTTAGCACAGATGCTGAGAGAATTGGGGTATTTGTCCATTGTTTTGGGCATTTCCAAGAACCTGCTGTTGCAACCAAGTTTCAGCTACATGAAGCAGGAATTTAGCTGGGTTGGCACAGATGACTGCAAATTAAAAGGTAGACAGTGGAACAGAGAGCAAAGAGCAATAGAAGTCTCTGTGGTATCCAGAAACTACAAAAAAAAAAAAAATAAAAAAAGAGGTAT